>VWZI01016728.1:463918-477469 GCA_013396835.1 Psilopogon haemacephalus | reverse complement strand
TTTTTTTTTTTTTTTTTTTTTTTTAATTTCCTGTCTTAAATCTTTTTTAGGTTATGTTTAGGATCTAATTTTGCCCTTTGTTCTGTTTCTCCTCTCCACTTAGCTGCTGTCACAGCACTGCAGCACAGTCATGTTGCACCTGTCTAGCATCATAATAAGACCTAAAATGTTCATCCTTTTCAATATTCAAAACTGATATATTCAAAACTCACCTGGACACAATCCTGTGCAACCTGGTCTAAGTGAACCTGCTTTAGCAGAGGGGTTAGACTGGATGACCTCCAAAGATCCTTTTTAACTCCTACCACTCTGTGATTCTGTGACTCTTCACATTAGCACATGAAGCCCTCCAGCTGCTATTGAGCTTTTAATTTTGAGCAGTGCTATAAGCACTTCTGACAGTGAAGTATACCTACCATTTGTCCAAAGAAAAAAGAAATCTTGAGAAAAAGAAAACCCCTTTTCATTCAGTTCAGCATTTGACGTGTGTATTTGTGTCATAGCTTGTTAAAGACTGGTGAACAAGGTACACTTACGTAATTTTGTCCTTACAGAGTATCTTTCTTCTATGACTCTCAAAGATCTTCATTAATTGTTCAGCAGTCAGCAAGTACAGGACAGATGGTCAAGTTGTGCTCCTTTGCTAGTTCAATACCTGTGCAAAATCAAGTGGACCTGGGCTGTTAGTGGCTAAAAAATGAATAGGGAAGGGACAGCGCAGGACAGTTGATCAGTAAAGTTTAAATGCTACCATGATATAGAATCATAGAATCAGTCAGGGTTGGAAGGGACCACAATGATTATCTAGTTCCAATCCCCCTGACATGCCCAGGGACACTCTACCCTAGATCAGGCTACCCACAGCCTCATCCAGCCTGGCCTTAAACACCTCCAGAGATGTGGCCCCAAACACCCCCCTGGGCAGCCCATTCCAGCGCCTCACCACTCTCATGGTGAAGAACTTCCTCCTCACATCCAATCTGTATCTCCCCACCTCCAGCTTTGCTCCATTCTCCCTAGTCCTGGCACTACCTGATAGCCTAAAAAGTCCCTCCCCAGCTTTTCTGTAGGCCCCTTTCAGATACTGGAAGGCCACAAGAAGGTCACCTGGGAGCCTCCTCTTCTCCAAAATGAACAGCTCCAACTCTTTCAGTCTGTCCTCATAGCAGAGGTGCTGCAGCCCTCTGATCATCCTCGTGGCCCTTCTCTAGACATGCTCCAGCATGTCCACATCCCTCTTGCAATAGGGGCTCCAGAACTGGACACAGTACTCCAAGTGGGATCTCACCAGGGCAGAGTAGAGGGGGAGAATCACCTCCCTCGACATGCTGGACACACTTCCCTTGATGCAGCCCAGGCTCTGCTTGGTTTTCTGTTCTGCAAGTGCACACTGCTGGCTCACGTTGAGCTTCTCATTGACCAGCACCCCTAAGACCCTCTCCTCAGGGCTGCCCTCCAGCCAGTCACTGCCCAACCTCTATTTGTGCTTGGGATTGCCTCGACCCAGATGCAGGACCTTGCACTTGGCCTTGTTGAACCTCTTGAGGTTGGTTTGTGCTCACCTTTCCAGTCTGTCCAGGTCCCTCTGGATGCCATCCCTGCCCTCCAGCGTGTCTGCTGCACCACACAGCTTGGTGTCATCAGCAAACTTGCTGAAGGTGCACTCAATGCCTCTGTCCATGTCACCCACAAAGATGTTGAACAAGACTGGTGCCAGGACTGACCCCTGAGGGACTCTGCTTGTCACTGGTCTCCACTTGGACATGGACCCATTGACAGCCACTCTTTGGGTGCAGCCATCAAGTTCTTTATCCATCTGGTGGTCCACCCATCAAACTCATGTTTCACCAGCTTGGAGACCAGGATGTGGTGTGGGACAGTGTCAAAGGCTCATGCATGGTGAGCTGGAAGAAAACATCTATAAATTACATTGAGACTTTTGGGGCACACAGGGCAAAGTACTATGTAGTAAGTTGCGGCTATTATGTGTGGCCACATAATGGCAGAATATTGCTCGGTCATCTTTTATTTAGCAGATAAATAGCCAGAGAAGTCCATGGCTATACTATGCCTCATTGTGACTTTTACATGACTCCAATAGAAAAGGTTTACAGATCCATTCACATATGGATGAGCTTTTCTCCTTGTAAGATGATCCTGTATTGCCTTAAAGGACTTTCATTGCCCTACCATGGTAGAAGAAAAAGCTCCTAGAGCTCTCTGGTCCTCCTGGAGAACTCCATGGCTTTCTTAAGGAGACCTGGGCCAAACCACCACAGTACTGGCCTTACTGAAGTTGCTTTTGGTTTATAAAAATTCCTAGGAAATGCAACTCAATCCTCATGATTGAGGTCAAGATAAAACTGGAATGTATTGCCTATGTTTCTCCCACTGGGTAAAAGTGAAAACGTAGCTTCTGCTTTTCATCCAAGCAAGTAGCTTTTACATGGTACTAAAGGGAAATCTAATAATGGCTATGGATATGAGACTGGATTTCAGAACCAGATATTGGCTACACCTCCTTTGAGATCACTTGCAGAGAGCAAGGAGACCAAGTTCTGTTTCAGCAAATTAAATGAGTCCCTGAAATGGTGTGAGGTACCCTAGTTTGCATAGAGTCAGCAAGTACCCATCAGTATCCTTACAGTGTGTGTTCTAGCAATGTCTGATTTGATGGAGAACTCTGACTGCCATGCCAAGCTCTATTTAATGCAGGTAAAAGCTCAAACCAACTTTGGGTCACCGTCCCTGGAGGAATTTAAGCATTGTGTGGACCTGGTGCTTGGGGACATGGCTTAGTGCCGATCCTTCAGTGCTCAGTTGAGGGTTGGACTGGTCTCTTCCAACCAGATACATTCTGCGATGCTGTAATTCTTTGACTCTCCTAATGCAGGAGGGTTTTGAACCTTTATCCTCCTGCCACTCCTTCTTCCTTCCCAGCTTCTCTGGGTGCTTCTAAGCCACAAGCAAGGACCATGCACTCAAATCCTGCAGCGAGGCAGGTGCTTTGGGGGAACTGTGCACATCATTGCAGAACGGGAAAGGGAAGTCTGACAGGGCAGAAGACCAGCAATTTTGAGGCTGCAATGTACATCTATTCTGATGCCAAAACTAAGAGGAAATGTAGCAAAAAACAGTGAAGCAAGCAAGTAAGTTTCTCTTTTAGAGCCATTGTAGCTTAATTGAAAAGGCTAATGACTGTAGTACAGTGCATGTGATGTTGTTACTAAGCGCAACAGCACAGGTACAATATAAAAGGTTAGAAAACCATGCTCTAAGATATAAACCTGGTAAAGTCAAGCAAATTGAAATAACTCCTTCACTGTGCAGGTTTGGGCAGGAGAATTGCATTCCATTGATTTTTTTTTTCTTGTGTGTGTGTGCGCTTATTTTTTTCTTTGTAACATTTTATGAGTACTTGAAGAATTTGATAAGATTTCCCCAAATTTTATTTTGTTAAACAATGGGATTGTGGAGCTCAGTTTCTTCTTGGCTTTGCTTGATATTGCTTGGGATGTATTTGGTTTTCCATGTAATTACACAAAATGTTGTCTCTTTTGTAAAAGTCAGTCGAAGAGGCTGGCTGCTGGCTGCTTGTTTGCCATCATGTCACTTGTGCCACCAGAACTTGTTTTGAGGGTCACAAAATAACATGCCTCACTGGAGTAATGCCCCACTAAACAAAAGTAAAGCTATGCATCACTCATGTTTCAAGTAATCACATCCTCAGAGTATTGCCACTCTAACAACTAATGAACATTTTTAAAGGCCACATTTCTTTCTAGGGCATAAAATGGTCATTGACATTCAGAAGCAGCTGAGTAACAGTTTGACTGAGTTTCCTTGTTCTCAGAAATTCACACTTCCCTTTTGCTTAGGACTGTGTAGGATCTACTCTCAAGCAGATACTGACATGAAGGAATAGTGCCTATGTCTCTTCCAGCTATCAGTCAAACTCTGCAAGCTTAGACCACAAAACATCTTTCTCACACCACAAGGGGTTAAGCTTTGGCCATAATTAATAAGAAATGTAGGATGGCTGCATTTGGGAGGCATTAACCAGACACAGTTCCCTTCTCTGTTACTATGTCTGAGTGAAGTTACTGACTCGTTACAGCTAACCCAGTCCAGCAGTCAAAAGAACGAAAGGCACATTCCCTCTTTTGCTAGCTCCACTTTCTACTTTCTTTTTCTACCAGCTTTCTATATACACTGGCTGACCATCTGACTGAACCAGTTAAATTTATAAAGCCAGCAGAAAAGTACTCACACTTTTCCCAGGTTAGTTCTCTGCTGATTTTGTGAGCTAAATCGGTTCAGGAAAGGGTCTGAGGATCTGGTGATGGTTTTGGGAGAGAGGAATAAGATCTATAGCACACAACTTCACCTCTGTTTGAAAGTGAGTCACTCCTCCTGTGCATGAATAAAACGAGGAATAGTCCCTCTTCCTCATAGGATGATTGTGTAACAACATTAAAGACTCTCAGACTACAGCAGTGAAGGGGAAATGGATGCAAGTTTTGGCCTTAAATCTCTCCCTCCCTTGTTAACTAATAATAAAGACTTTAGTTTTAAAAATACTTTTCTTAAAATAATGTTTATCTTGGGAAGTTTCTTTTTCTCTTAGGAAATACAAAATTAGTTACTGTGTGCACCATCCCATATGTATTTCTAATAGATAAATTCACTCTTCTGCCTTCTGGCAGGAAAGAATCACAGAGAAAATGGAAAACAACAGAACCTGTTGCCCGAATCCATCTATAAAAGTTTAACACCCTTTTCAATTATCTTTAGCTTGTGATGTTGCACTTCATTTCCCTCATTCTTATATCTATTTCTGTGAGGTTTGTATAAAAATATTTGCTCCTTCATTTAAGATTGATATCATTTAGCAGTGAGGTTCTTTCAAGGCTTCTGCTGGTTGCAGACTGACAGATAACTGAAAAGTAAACCAAGATAGCATAGTTACACCAAGCTCTGCCTGTGTCAGTATGAGCTTCTGAATATCAAACAAGGCTGCAAAACATCCTAAAAAATCAGTCTGCACTAAACACATCAGGCAAGATGCTGTCTGTGGACCACTTGAATTGCTAAGTAATGAAGCTCTAATTGTAATTCAGCTCCATTCTCAGTTATGAACTGATGCCTAAAACTCTACTAATGATGAGTGTGTTGCAACATGCATTTGGGAGGACAAAATGGACTTAAAAGACCAGTTGGGTTGCAGTAAATGATCTTTGTCAGTGCAGTAAGGCTGCAGTTGTATAAGCACAGACTGGCTTTTCAGTTAGGAAGGGAATGGTGTATACAGACATCCATAGCTGGGTGAACTGCTATGTCTGAATGCACCATGTCCTGGACAGCAGATGTGGTTTTGGGCATTCCATTTGGCAAGGGCTACCATTGCACCATACCTTTTGGTTGTACAGATGCCATAACAGCTCCAAAATGCTGGCTGGAGCGAAGTATCATGGGGCATGTAGTTCAGATTGCAACATGAGAGGATTCCCATTCCAGTTGCTACTTTCCATTTCCAGGTTGGGGTGTTGATCTTTTCTGCTGGGCTGGCTGCAGGTTGGGGGGTAGTGGGGCAGGTCTTTGGCTCCTGCTGCTTCTGCATTTTGCTGTGCATTTTCTGCAAGTAGGCTGAGGTCACTGTGCATCTTATCATCTCAGTAAACTCTGTATCTCAGCACTGTGGAGTTGTTTTCTGTTGTTGTTGTTTGTTTTGTTTTTCATTGTTTTCACTTCTTTCCATGTGTAGAGAAGCAGGGCTTGTGAGAGTGGTCTGTGCTGATCCAGGATCACAGAAGATACCATTATCCAGGACCAGGTATCTGATGAATGAGCTCTCTTTCGGAACCTTGCAGCAGTTACCAGAACACACATTTGTAAAACACTGCCAGCTTTTGGCTTCAGGATTCCTTTTCTTCACATACCATGTGAAATAACATGAGTTTGTCGGTTTAGGAGTTTTAGAACTCTTTCAACTGAACACTATTTTCTTTGCACGACTGCTTCCTTCACACAAGAAGGAAAAGGCATGCTCCAAAACATCTCCCATAGTGCAGTGACTGTTATCTCTGACTCCATTGAAGAGTAGCTGGTAAAATCCTGTGGAGGCAAGCTCTGTTTCATAACTCATTGATTGAGTCACAGCATGGACTTTATCAGGACTGCATTAATAAAAAGGCAGTAAATCAGCTAAGAAATGAACCCTGTGGCTCAGAGATGCCCTGTGTTCTTCCCACCAGAGACAATAAGTTAATCTGTTATCACAATCTCTGAGCTACTCACAAGGTTCCTGGAAAGCAGGAAAATCCTGCTGATCCCTGTTATAGATGAGGAACCAACCAACATCTTAACTTCTAGTGATGCAGAGAAACACACAGATCTCCACAGCTGTCTGCTATGCTGGTTTGTTTAGGCTGGTAAATATCCTTAACTATATTCTTCCCTCACGTAGGAAATGGAGTCATAATATTTTCCTTCCTCACAGCCTTTCAGCCTGTAACTGAGGATAGGGATGAACCTAAGGCTCTAGGGTCACAGTGCAAATGAAGTGAACATACAGGACCAAAGCTGCAAATGCCCGGTCAGAAAACAGCTATGTTACAACTTTGGGTTACTATCTGTTGCAATTATCAATTTTTATTATTGTTAATAATGGCAATTTTCCGGGAATATTTCCCTGGGGTTAGTTTGGATGTTCGGTCGGCAAGATAGCTACATAAAATAGCTCACAAACACCGAATTAAACAGTTTAAACAGTCAGAACTTAGGAAACAGGGAGCCTAATAACAAAGAGAAATCCTAAACGTGCCTAAAAATCCTCACGAAAACACGATAGGTGAAATAGCTTGTCCCGAGGAAAGGAGAAAAGAAGGGGTTTTGCCTTTGCCGCTGCTGCAAAACGCTGCAATGCCACAACACACTGCAAACATGTGGCCGCTGTGAATGAGGTGCAAAGATGTCTGCTCCCCATGGAGGCAACCGGAGAGAGAGAGAGCCAACGGCCAATTGCTGTTCCTTAAATACCCCATTTTGAAGGCTGGAACTGGCCAATAGACAATTGGCGTCCATTGTCTGGCCAATACATTCAAACGTCCTGCACCCAGGGGTGGACTCTAACACCTTGAGGGACAGCACAGGTCACCTGACTTGTTCATATGACTTGTCAATGTGGCCCAGGACTTCCTAGTTCAAAGCCATGCGGTCTGTTCACCTGCTACCCCCAGACCTTACAACAGAGGGAGGGAAGAACAGGAATTGAACCAACTCTGGGCAGAATTTATGCCTTACCAGGACACTATCACTGATACATGCAATTGACCAACAGTTTGAAGAGGTCTTTCTTTCTTTTCTTTTTTTTTTTTTTTTTTTTTTCCCCTCTCCCTTTTTTTTTTTTTTTTTTTTTTTTTTTTTTTTTTTTTCCCCTCTCCTCTTAGTTTTGTCCTTTTGAATTTTTTTACCTTGAGCGTTTGCAGCATTGTAGCGCATAGCTTTCAGCCTCTATGTTAGAGGGGACTGTGTGTGTTTGTGGAGAAAGATGATGACACAATTAAGACAGTGCCATCCATTAGTCTTCCCTGATGTTCATGTGGCACAACACTTTTCTGTTTGGAACTTCCCACCTTAGCTCTGCAGCATATCCTAAGGGCAGAGTGTGATGCTGCCTTTGAGTACAGGACGCGCAGTCAAGCGAGTCCTGAGTGCTCACTGCACTGAGCACACATGCACAGAGATGAATGAAGTCACAGTTTGGTCCCAGCTATACTCTGCAAGTTCAGGGTGTTGGTCTCTAGCGTATGACTGCCAACTGAAAGGACTAACTGTAAGATACTTAAACCCCAGCTCATAATATATCACATCATGCCAAAAAGTCAGAGTACTCCAAGCCTTCCTGCTGGTGTGTAGTTGTCTTTCTGCTTGCTCATGTTACACAACACATCACTGAAACAAAGACAGAGCAAACATGAACTAATGTGTCAAAGAAACTGGCAGAAACACAAGTAGAGGTCAAAGCTATCTATCTCCTTCCTTCCCCAGAAATCAGGAGTGGAGTGTGGGAAAGAGCAAACCCATTTTTCTTCTTTAAAGGTTTTTAATTCTTTTGCTGGAACATGTCCAGTAAAGGAGTTCTTGGCATCAAATGCCTGTCTTACAGGTGTGGCCATTTGTGTCAGCTTGTGGAGGAGAGGGAAATGTCACTCTCGGTAAGAGTGGCTATAGAACAAGACTCCTATTTCATGAAGTCCAAAACTTTGAGGATTTTGTTCAGTGATTTCCTTATGCACACAAGGAACTGTTGGTTTCTGTCAATGCACTGGTTAGGACTATTCAACGATTCACAACTGAGCAAGCACAATTGTTTCAGCCTGCTTTGCATTCCTTAAGTAAGCTGCTTGCAAACAGGCAAACTTTGCTTAAATTAAGCTGGATTTCCAGAATTTAAGCAAAATGAAGCAGCTCTGTTAACACACAGGCCCTTCTATTTGTGACTCAGATGTTTTTTCAGAGTATAAAATCACCTTCCTCCTACCTGAAGATTGAAGGCGTGAAGTTGTTATACAGATCATAACTTTGTGGCTGTTAATTCCGTCACAGAAACTCTGAACTACCTTTCCCTTTTGCAAATAATTTTTGTATGGTGGTGAGATTGTTCATAAAACTGCACTTTAGTCAACAGGGACATTTTCTTTTACAAGGCAATGCACATCTCTCAAGGTATAGAATGGGAAACTGAGGTGAGGAGAAATGATTTCTCCATGCACCGTGCAAAAAGATTGCTTGGTAATATTAACTGTGTAATAGAGCATCACCAAAATCACCAGAAGTTCTGCTATGGAATTCATGAGGCAATAAGATCCTTCCTCTAACAGATGGTTATATTGCTTCATAAAGAGCATCTGAAAAAGCAGAACAGTAAAAACGTAAATTTGTCTGCTTAAACACAACCAGGCCTAAGGAGACATTTGGGAGAGTATCTATAGGGAAGAATGCTGTTCTTATGCATGAGACATGAGTGTCTGATGCAGGAAATGGGTGGAGTTTTCTGTTCTGTCACAAGCTTCTGGTGTGAACTGCTGCTGCTGCCTTAAATTCTGATGTTTCTGTTTTTTTCACCTCAGTAAATGGGACTGATGAACTCTCAGTATCACTTTCTTGATAGTTCTATCATGAAAAATCTTTGATCCTTTGGTCTTCTTTTTGATCTTTGGTCTTCTCCTTTAGACTACAGCAGGAGGCTGAAGTAGAAGATAGAATCTTGGGAGACTTTTCACAAGGCTTTCCTTTTTTTTTTTTTTTTAAATAAAAGTGTATTTTTCATGACCAGTGCAGTTTAAGCACAACTGAGGACAAGTAAGCTCCATCACACCATGCAATGATCTAAATAAAATTCAGTTCTATAGTTCTTCAGATGGCTGCACCCATTACATTTTTAATAACACAAGTTTTGTCTTAATTTATGAAGTATTTGTAAGCACCTGGCTTGTGACTGCTTTGGAAAAATGTCACTCTTTTTTAGTTATCTGCAAAAACTTGAATGGTTCTTGGGCCTTCCAGCTCCTTCTTCAAACATTTTTTGTAATGAATGGAGCTTAAAGGTCCCCTGCTTTGCAAAGCTGGAAAGCTTGAAGCCTGAGAACTGGCATGAAACTGGCAAGAACTGCTAAGGAAACAATGCAAATATTCCTGGAAATGCTTTCTCAAAGCATTTTACCTTCAGTGAATTAGTGCTTTTGGCAACAGCAAGGCTGAGCCTTGCAAGCTAACGTTGAAGTGTTCCCAAGCTTTCAGTATGTCTCCATTCTCAGGCTTGCTTTAGGACCGAAGTCCCAGAACTCTCATGGTTGACCTGTTACTCATACCTGACTTTGATTTTTTTTCCATGAATAAAGCAGCTTTCACTACCTGATTTGTAAACCCTAGTGGTTAGTCTCTCTAAATTCTTATGGACTCAACAACCATAAAGATGACCCAGTAAACTTCATTCTTCATCCACTCACACGGATGACAAAAGCTGCTTTGACCACAAATGTGAAGCACAAGGCTGGAGAGATTCCTCTGTAATGCCATTGCCCACTGTGAATAAAAAGGAAATGCTTTTGATGGAAGAGTCATTCTTGAATATTTATCTTGCTATCAGCTTTGATGAATGAAGTGCACTGAGCTTTCCACTGTCATACCCAATCTGTGTGAAAGGTTAGCTTTTGAAATGTCCCTGCTTTCTTCCTTGTTACATATTAAACTCTCACCTCTTTTATGTTTTAAGTCATGCATGCCTTCACTGTGAGGACCGGGTAGTTTCAAAGCAAAGAAACTGTTCATTTTATACCACATCATCTACTCCAGTCCTTTCCAAAAGCTGAAACTTGATGACTCAAAGTTAAATTATTTCCAGAATGCTACCTCCTGTATCTTTGGAAATTTTAGAGTACTGTGGTCTGGAGTAGAGTAGTCTCTATTTTCTCCACACCCAATGCAGACTTCTTGACTCAAATATGGTCTGAGCAATTGACTACTTTTCTTGCTCACCCTCATTTAAAAAAAACAATATTTTTCTCCTTCTCTGTCTATCGCTGTGGAATTCTCTTGCAACAGCCATATTTGAATAACCTGAGCCTGAGGTCAGTGGAAATATGCCCCCAGTATTTTGCAGATCAGGCACATCCTTAGAAACCTCCAAAGAAGTGGTGGGGGGTTCTTCCCTTCCCCCCCCTTCTTTTCCCCCATCCTTTATTCTCCCCTCCTCCTCCATCTCCCCTCCTTTATCCCCTTTTTCCCCATTCTCCCCCATTTTCCTTTTCCTTTTCCCTCCCCTTTTTTAACATCCCTGGTAGAATGTGATGACGCATTGTGGCTGAAACTCTTTCATTGGGAAACAGCATGTACCCCCAAGACCTGAAATCCAATCCAACTTCCTGCTCTACCCACTTCAAAACAGAGTGTAAACTTGTGTAGTCGTCTCTTAGATGTGTACACAAACCATGAGGCTTTTCTGACATGCATCTTTCTCAGGCCTCTTTCAGGACTTTTATGATTTTATTTAAATAAACATTTGTTGCACTACAGAAATTATCCAGTGCTTAGAGCACTCACCTGTAGTGGATGAGAGTGAAGTTTAAGTTCCTGCTTTGAACTAGGTGTAGTAGGACCCTGAACCTGGAAATTCCACATCAGAGGCAGATGTTCTCACCACTGAAATGCTGTGGGGTGGTTTACTGTTTTACTTATGCATGAAAGATTTTTAAGTCTTCTGTGTCCCACTGCAGAGCAGGAAAACTTCTAAAAACACACACATTTGCATGGGTGAGATAAGGTCTATAGCTCTTGTCTCTGGTCTGGTCTCTTTTTCTTAATAAAGTCTCTTCAGAATCGTATACTCATAGCATCAGAGAATGCACTGGCTTGGAAAAGACCACTAAAGGTAATTTAGTTCAACCCTCAGCAGGAAGTAGGGACATCCCCTACTAGACAGGTTGCTCAGAGCCCCATCAAGCCTGAACTTGAACGTCAGGGATGAGGCCTCAACCACTTCCCTGGCCAGATTGTTTCAGTGTTCATGGTAAAGAACTTCATGTTAATGTCCAGTCTAAATCCACCATTCTGTACTCCAAAACCATTTTCCCTTGTCCTGTTATATGCTTCTGTAAACAGTTCCTCCCCAGCTTTCCTGAAGGCCCTGCTCAGGTACTGAAAGGCTGCTATAAGGTCTTCTCAGAGCCTTCTCTTCTCCAGGCTGAACAACCCCAACTCTCTCAGCTATAGGAAAAGTCCTCCAACCCTCTGGAGAGGTGCTCCAGCTCTCTGTCTTCTACAAAGACACACGAGATAAAACAGTAGATACCATTTGAGAAGGAGCTTCCCCTTTATTGTCAGTACAACAAATATCCCAAAACTTTCTGGTGGAAGCCTGGCTGCAGTGACTGGCAATAATTGCATAACACTTGAAAGATGACAGAACATGTTGATTCCCATCAGCATCAACTGCGTCTAGGGATGTATCTACCCAACTAAGCTGCTCCAACATCATCCTGTAACAAAAGCACTCAGGCAAGCATTGAAAGACAAATGTTACAGCAGAGTGATATCCCTGCTCAGCCTTCCCATAGCTCATGTCTGGAGTCACATCACTGCTCCTTGCGTGTGCAACAGAGAGTAGTTTCATTCATGACAGAATCTACTTATGTAACATTTCCATATGCCTTGAAAAAGAGGCATTAAACTTTTTTTATAAGCAATGTCTGCTCACTTCACCACCATCAAGTAAAAAGTTAAAAAAAACCCTAATGATAAAAACCCCTGATCTTTTACAAACATCACCTACTGCAGGTGAGTGGGCAGATAAAATGTAGATGATAATTGGTGCTTCATTCTTCCTGTTGTTCAGGAAAGTCAGCTGGAAGATTTTAACAACATTATAAACCTTTGTCACGTTTTAACAACATTATAACCCTTTTCCAGCTGATTTTCTGGTATATAACCTCTCTGCTCACAACTCAGAACTTGAACTGCATCTATTCTTGTCCATCGGTCCAAGTTTTCAGCCCAGTTTCACTGAACTTCACTGAGCTTTTAACTTCTTGCATTTTTTGGTGCTTTGTTTGTTGCAAGAGACTACAAGAGGAAAGATGCTGGGATTTTTGGGGGGTTTGTCCACTTTTCAAGGTCTAATTGTACCACATGCTTTAGTTCACTTTGGTTCCAGATATTCAATTCCATCTTGCTAAGGACCTCTTTGGGCACATAATATAATAATTGCAAATTGCTCTCTATGGATAGACAGTGGTCAACAAAGAGCCTTGCATGTGTCCTCACCCAAGCTGGGTTTTAGCCTGTGCAGAAGACAACTGCAGTTCCCAAATTGCCCAGCTTTGAGTCAGAGCTGGGAATATAAATATAGAGTTTAGTCCTTGGATGAAGGTTGTTTATCTCCCCCTCATGGTTGTGTCTCAGTGCTGACATCTACTGCACATTGACATATTTGTTAAAATTCAGGTGAAAATGTCACCTTCCCAGTAGGATGCACAGCATGGGGGTCACAGTGGGACTCGAGGGTTGAGGTCCAGAGCTCTATCATCTCATGTCACCCAGAGCAAATCTGCCCCATGATAAAGGGGGAAGAACGGGAAAAAGGAGGTTGTGGCCTGGCCCCCTCTTCCTTGAACCGTGCATTGCTGGTTGCAGACTGGCTCTCACACTGAAGTCTCATAGCTCTACTGAAGCTCTACTGCCCATGGAGGCTGTCTCTCCAAAGAAAACATTTCTAGTTGGTAAGAACTTGTTTACCTCTGCATTTGAGGGTAGTGGCCTCAAAATGAGAACTGTTCATAGAATCATAGAATGGTTTAGGTTGGAAGAGACCTTAAAGATCATCCAGTTCCAACCCCCTGCTATAGGCAGGGACACCTCCCACTACAACAGGTTGCTCAAGGTCTCATCCAGCCTGGCCTTGAACACATCCAGGGAGGGAGCAGACACAACCTCCCTGGGCAACCTGGGCCAGTGCCTTGCCACCCTCACTGTGAAGAATTTCTTCCTAACATC
>VWZI01016728.1:406649-459190 GCA_013396835.1 Psilopogon haemacephalus | reverse complement strand
TCTTTCTTTCTTTCTTTCTTTCTTTCTTTCTTTCTTTCTTTCTTTCTTTTTCTTTCTTTCCTTCCTTCTTTGCTTCTTTCCTTCTCTAACATTCAGACATTGAACTGTACAATATATACTTATATAGCACTTAGTGCAACACGTCCTCATCTTGCCATGAACACCCAGCCACTGGTGTGCTAACATAATATAGATCCTCTTTAAAGTCCTACGATAGAATTTAATGGAGAAGTTTATCTCTGCTGTGGAGTTTAATGAGCAAACTCAGAAAAATCTGGGGATGTTCTAATTCTCTATTACAATCCCTTATGTTTAATGTCATTTTGCCAGGTACTGTTTTATTTCTTGTTTAAACTATTAATTTAAGTATAGTTTAAGTCTATTGGACTTCTCTGTGAGGTGGATCATTTGACATTTCAGCAGTAACATCATAAGGCTCGTAGGGAAATTCATCAATGTGAATTTACCAGTTTCAGCAAATTTCAGCCAACCAAACAATGAGTTTCAAAGACATCACTGGGTTAAGTGAAGCCAATAGTTTACCCTGGTTTTGATACCTGAATGTCTAATTTTTTTCAGTATGAAACTTGAGAGAAACTTTACAAATGTGACCTCATGCAAATAAAAATCTAAGAATGTTTTCATTATGTTCTGTGAACTGAAACTGCTGAGTTTCACATCTCTCTAGATTTTAAGCTACTAAACTGGGGAATTTTCCTGAGCTGGTAATTAAGAAAACTATGCCCGTTATTAAGCATCAAAAACTCTGGCACCGACTTTAGAACAAAAAGCCAGGAGAACTACAGGATGGAAAATCCCCCCCCGCCCCCAAACATGGTCTTTTTCTCCCTCAGACCAGACACAACCAGAATGCCCTGGAAACCCTTCTGTGGTGTTTTGTCCCAAGGAGTGTTTAACTAAAATGTTCTAGTGCCATTTAATGTCATGGTTAAGAGTGTGTCCCATAGGCATTTAATTATGTTATTTGGCTGCTCTCCTTTTTATTTTTGAGGGGCACAGGGTATTAGTAAGGTATGAGTAAATCTGTCAGGATCGCCCAGATTGTGGCAAAGGCAGAGGCAGTTATCCTGGGGCCTCAGCTTCTACTACAAACTCATGAACTTCTTTCCCCTCAAATCACTACTGTTTCTGGAATCCTTAGCCACTAGGCATAAGCATTAAGAGGCAGTTAAGAACAAGTCAAAATCCTGTTTACCACCTGAGTTAATTCTGATAGAAGTTCAGGCATTCCGCTCTCTGGGAATTCCAGTGCGTCAGTATTTCTGTTACAAATTAGGGTAAAACAAAACAGAAAATGGAATGAAGTATGGTGAAATGGCACTTCAATAGCACTTACATAACCATAAAAGATTTGTTGGAGGAGACTCTGGAAATCACCTGCCCAACCTTCTGCTTGAAGCAGGACAGTCACCAGCACAACAGGAGGTCATTGGCAGATTTGCAGCTAATTATCATGTGGTCTGAGATGATCAATAAGAAATGTAGTTTGTATGCATTGTACTTTAGTTTTCCTTTCTTGGGTCTTTCCATGACTGTGGGCTTCTGGACAGTGGGAAGATTCAATCCTATTAGAATGATCATTCTATAAGAATGATATAAGAATGGTCACCATGAGAGTGGTGAGGGCCTGGAATGGGTTGCCATAGGGGGTGGTTGGCGCCACTTCCCTGAAGATGTTTAAGGCCAGGCTGGATGAGGCTCTGGCCAGCCTGATTTAGGGTAGGGTGTCTCTGGGCATATCAAGGGGGTTGGAACTAGATGATCCTTGTGGTGCCTTCCAACCCTGACTGATTCTATTACTCTAAATGAGGCAATGGGAACTGGAACTCTAAAAACCGATCTCAAGTGCAGGAGCAAGAAAAAAGTGTCTTGGCCCAAATGTTTCAATTTGCTTGACAGATGTCCCTCAGAGACCTTTTTTCTTTTCCTTACTTTTTCAAGAATGATATTTGCTGATGAAACTATTTTCCACACAAAATTCTGTACTGCATTGACTAAAAGGTCAGTGTTACTGCTGAACAATGCTTTTTCAAAATGAAAATGTTAAGAAACATTAATCTTAACACAGATTAACTAAAAAATAACTGGGGAGGGAAATGTGAAAAAATAAATCAGGAGAGCAAGTAACATATTGAAAGTTAGCAAACAGTCAAGGACAAAGGAGTTTTGACTCCTACTCATGAACGTTTAACTGATCACCAAGACCATTTGCTATTTTTGTCTATACTTAACGTGGGAAAATTCCTTGGAAGTACGTGACTCCTGGCAAGGCCTTGCTGGGCCAGGTAGATCAAGTTTAACTTCCTTTCCATTTTTACTTGCTACCCTAGCTGTGCTGTCCCACAGTTTCCCATGTGAAGAGCTGTTTCAGATCCTTGTTTTATAATCCAAGAAGTGAAACCTCCATCACCTGACCCAGATACCTTGTGTAAATTCTGCTGCTGAGGTTGAGAAATAAAGCCAGGAGGAGCATATGATGATACTTTCTACTGGTATGTGTGTACTAGAACAGTCCTTTTCATTGTTCTTTGCTCCACTTCACTGCTCTTTCCTTTCATGATACATTAGTCACAAACCATGAGTGAAATTTCCATGATGTGGTATTTCAGTCATCTCACACTAAGGGAAATGTGAAAGTAACTCCAGTTTGCATCACCTGTTCCTTCAAAGACACAGTGCAAGTTATTGAATTGCATTCTTTCCCTTTCCCTTTTATTTTTTTGGCCAAGGTTATAAACTAATGAGTGCAAGACTGCCAGCAGAAGCACTGACACAGTCTTCACATTTCATGGACTAATGAGGTAGAAAATAATTGTTTGATGACATAAATTAATTACCAGTCACAGAATTTTGGAAACAGACACTGTATACCCCTGTGATTCAACCAAGGTAGGGTGACCTCCAAGCATTTACTTTTTAATGAAGGGGTGCAAAACACAGGAAGGCAAAAGTGCTAACAGAATTTTGATGCAATATTTCTGTTAATGAAATTGGTGAGTTTATCAGGGAAATCACAGAAGAAGCTGACAAACAAGGCTGCATCTCTGCATGCAGCCAACTCTTCATCCTGTAGAGCACCACCACATTGTTCCAGAAGTTGCTGCTTCTCAGCATGGCAGGTAGCAAGATGCACATGACCTTCATTCCTACCCTATCACAGTGCATCTTGAATCTGAAAATACATATGTGATGTTTTCATAGTGATGGCTCATGCTGCAGCACTAACTCTGCCTGTGGAAGTAGCAAGGGGTAGAGGAAAGGACAGCACAAGGATCTGCAGGAAGTCTAGCCACAGATAATTTTTTGTTCCTATACTCACATCACATACTAGGTACCTAATATAGTTATTTGCCATCTGGGAGAGGAAACTAAAAACTTCTTGCCCTGGAGCAAAGTAATGAAAGTAAAATTTATAACATGAAATATAAACTATTGCTTAGGTATCTAGAAACAGCTTTGGAATTCAAAATGTCCTATAGAAATGTTTACTTGATCCAAACTTGCAGATGGCTTCTGGGGTGCATCAGAAAAAGTGTGTCCAGCAGGTTCTAGGGAGGTTCTTCTCCCTCTCTACTCTCCCCTGGTGAGACACCTGGAATACTGTGTCCAGTTTTCAGCTTCCCAGTTCAGGAGAGACAGAGACCTGTTGGAAAGAGTCCAGAGGAGAGCCACGAGGATGACTGGAGGACTGGGGGACTGAGAAACCTGTAGCTGTTTAGTCTGGAGAAGACTGAGAGGAGATCTTACCCATGTGTATAAATATCTGAGGGGTGGATGTCAAGTGGATGGGGCCAATCTCTTTTTGCTGATCACCAAGACAAGGAAAAACAGCTACAAACTGGAACATAGAAGGTTTCACATCAACATGAGAAGAAGCTTCTTCACAGTGAGAGTGATGAAGCACTGGAACAGGCTGTCCAGAGAGAATGCAGAGTCTCTTTCTCTGGAGAGTTTTGAAACCTGTGTGGATGAATTCCTGTGCAACCTACCCTATGTAGTCCTGCCTTGGCAGGGAGGTTGGACTCGATGATCTCTGGAGGTCACTTCAACCTCTGAAATTCTGTGAACTTCTGTGATTCTACTCTTTATATGTTCCCACATCACCTATTTTACTCCATGTACAATGCATTCCTGCCAGTGCAACTCAGGTACAACTCACTATGAATCAGGATGATTTCAGCCTTATGCAATTTATGATTTTGTACTATCTGGCTGACTTTTAATCCTTTACCTGCAGCCTGATTCTTTTCCTATATTTGGGAATGAATGCACATCCAAAGCTGGCTGAAGTGTTCACTCCCAGTAGTCATAACTTTCCTTTGCCACAGAAGCATGTGAGATATTCACGTGGGAAGCCTTCTACAAAACACATCAGGACCAGTGGGTTTGAGGGCATGGTCAGCTCCAGAAAATACTTTGTAGGGAAAAAAGTGCTGAAGCATCATTTCGAGCAACCCTTGTTACTGGCTCACAAGATTGGCCCAAGGTTCCTGTGAAAATGAGCAGGAAAAATATGTTTGAAGTGCCAAATTTAATATCAGGTGGAGAGTGAGTTCAGCTAGGTGGAATACCCTTCTAGTACAAAAAGATGCTTTGAAAGCATATAAATGCTTACAGCTTTGCTATATTTGCCTGCAACATCAGGTTTCAGCATGCTTTAAATGTTCAGGTGCATGATAGGGATGAAAATGCCAGTAGTGTATCTAGACTTCCAAGTAGATCATAGAATATTTAATTTTCTGTGAGAGGAATCACAAGAGCTGATCTTCAGTACAGCAGAAGCTGCAAGGAGGAGCACAATTGACCATCCTGACTTCAGCCTGGCCAACACATACACGGAATGGTCAAAGATGACCTTACTTGAACCCTTTCCATGAACACATTTCTTGGAGGTTTTTAAAGACATTGATGTCACTTACTTTCTTGAACAAAACATTTCTTTCAAGCTCAGGATGTGGAAGGAATATGTTCTGCAGGGAACAAATGTCATCTCCATGTGTTATTCAACTGTCCCTTGATATGTAACTTCTCCTCCTCCAAACCTTTTCTTGCTCACTACAATAGGACTTTTCACTGAGCATCTTCATGTTGTAACTGGGCATTGGTCTGTGTATTGTCACACCCAGTGGAGGAAAGGGGCTCTCATAGGTGTTCTAGCACACCTGTATGAGCATGTAGAACATTTCAGATAATTTCTAATAAAATATTGGTGCCTGTGGGCATCGCTGGGAACTTGGAGGAGAAATCATAGCCATCTTCAGGCCATTTTGCATAACTGCTTACAACAGTTTTGGGCTGTAAGTTTACTTTTCCGACTCTGCATTCCCCATTTCTTCCACAATTACATGGATACTCATTTTCCTATTTGCTCTTTTGAGGTCCTGCCAGTCTGTGAAACGAGTAAAGCTCCTTACTGGCTGAAGAGCTCTGATGAGTTGTTGATATCAATAGTTTTGAGCATCATGAGTGTTAGCCTTGATGTTGAGGGGAAACAGTGTGTTCTGTCACTCATGCTCAAGGAAAGGGAAGAAAGATAAAGGGGCTGCTGGTAGGAACTGCCGGAAGCCTAGGGCCATGTTGCAGAAGGGAAGGGTGTTTTTCTGCACATTTATTCATGCCCTTGAGCATGAAATGCCATCTCCAAGAGCAGTTCTGTGAAACCTTGTATCTTTTCCCCTCCACTTGGGAGGAACCAGTGCCCTTCTGACCTTGACAAGGGACAGGAAACCAGTGGAGCCAAGGATCTGATTGTGACTCCTTCCTCTCCTCCCTCTCTTGTATTGGAGCATAGAGAATTGACAAAAGGTTTTGCAGCACCCACTAAGTTACTGTCACTGGTGCTTGGAACCGACACTTGGCATCTTCTTATCCTAAGGAATTATAATCCAGACTCAAGGAGAGTAGTAAAGCAGTTTCTCTACATCAGAGTTTTGAAAGTGACAGTGCAAGATGAGGCTTTGCAGAGAAAGAAAGCAGTAGCATAAACAATGAAATGCTCAGTCAGCAGAGTGAGATTCTGGAATAGCATTCAGATTGATCTGTCCCCATCTGATTAGCCCTTGGTGGTTTTTGCTCACACCTCTTGAGTATATTTCATACATTTCCTTATGGCACTCACATCCCTAAGGAACAGAAAGAGGCTAAGTGATGCTACAGTGGACACACTCATTAGCTCAGCCCTAAAACTTCAAACATATCCATGTCAGCCCAGACAAGCAGTAGTTCCTTGATTAGGCAGACAGTGAAAGATGCTGAAAGAGGGAGAATAATGTTTGGTGTCATACATCACAGCAAGCTGGGGTGAATGGAGTTTTCTACACAGCTGAAAGTGTGTAGAATGCATAGTATAGTATAAAAGTGTGGGCTATCAGTTGAAAGCTGGTGGCTGCTCTGGCTCCCAGCTGAAGATTCACATTTGGCAGTACCCATATACTATTAGCACACATTGCTATCCCTAGCTACTCAATTGTCTCTCTGGCTGAGTTTCTGCCTTATATCACCATTGCCAACAGGGGATGAGAAGCTTTGCAAGAGTAATTCCAGATTTTATGCACCTCCGTGTTAGACCTGAAGGAAGCTGTAAATCTCATTTGAGGACCTGTTATTCCTGTAACACAAAGACGTGCTTTATTTCTGGAGGAAACCTGCTTAAGAATTAAAATGGTGTTTTGTTCACTGCTTTCAGAAATGAAGATGGGATGGGAAATCATGACAGGTTCCTGGCAAGCCTTCATTCTAACTAGATCTGTACTCATAAGTATTTACGTGGCTTATGGTTCTGTTACTGCCAAGCAAATCTCTCAGTTTATGTTTGAAGGTCACTGATCCCCTACCCAGCATCATCACTGCAGCAGCTATGCACTCTACAGTGAACATGGAGACGCTGCTTCTGTTTAGGGCCCACCTGCAAGACAGTGCTGAGCACACGACCATCCAGTTTTATCTCAGAAGCTTGAGGCAGTGTTTGCAGCAGTTGAGGATGGTGATATTGGGAAAGATTTTGGGTTGGCAACTTCTCACCCCTTCTTCTTCAGAACACATGATCATATGTGTTGTGAGTGCATGCTTTGTTGTCTTGCTCAATGCTGGAAGGTTTGTACTTTGAAGCTGATGGACAAGTGGGGTATCTGCACCTGCAACCCTAAAAATGAACCTGTTAAACTACACCCCTGGTTTTAACCTCTGGATGAAAGCTCAGGAGTTTGGCAGCCTGACTGCTATTGTTGTCATCACCCTAGATTCCTTGTGTGACTTTGTACAGCTCGTGTAGGCTCTCTCTGTCTCAGGTTCCTCATCTACTGAACAGGAATACTATCACTTGTCCATCTCTGAGCAGTGTTGAGAGAAAAATGTGCTCTGCATGACAAAATATGGCAGTAACCATCCTTTGGGGGATTACAGTGGAATAATGGCACATTTTTCTCTGAAAATACTAGCTCAAAGTCTTCTCCTCTAATTTGAATCCTTGCTTGAAAAGTGTCACTTGTGATATCTTCCTCATGATTTTCAGGCCAGTTTTATTAACAAGTACCCTTTCTACAACAGCTCTGCTAATGGGATTGATGTTTCAGAATCTCATGTGTGCAATTTGCATTTAGTTTTCCCAGAGAAGGAGGAAACCCCTATCACTCTGAAGAAGAGTGTATGCAAACTCCATTGTGAAGGGCTAAAATTTACTATCTCTGATCGCTGTGCAAGGCTCAGAGGTGAATTTAAAAGGTCATCACCTTTATTAACCTTTTGGCTGATGAAGATTTAATTGATCTAAATACTTTGTTCCTGTCTGTTTCTGCCTGAGAATGTGAAGCTCATTCTTTCTCTGGGCAGAAAGGAGGGGGTTTGTCGGAAGACTTACTCTTTTCTTGTTCAGTAAAAATATCTCCAAATTATTGTTCTTTGGAACCTAATTATTTCTTTTCAGGCTCTCAGTAAAGTCTTCCTCAGTTTTCCAATAACCTTCATCAGGTTCTTTTTTGCAGTCACCCATTTAACCATGTGTTTATTTTTCTCGTGATACCCCATTGTCTTTTCACAGCTACTGTCTTGACATGCAAGGTCTAACACAAAGATTTTTATTGATCTGCTTCTCTTAGTGTATCAGGTGACATCTTAGCCTAACCAGATTTCTCCTAATTTGCATTTCATCTGTGTCAGCAAAAAACAAAAACAACCTTCCTACCAACACACGCTCTTGTACTCCCTGATCTGTTCTTTCCTAATGCATATTTTCCATCTCATGTGTAATTTATTGCACCTAGTGTTTTGGAAAAACTACCACTGAGCCATAGGAATTACTGAGAAGGAGAAAGTCTTTTGGTTAATGGACTGAACTGAGGATACAGGAGAACTGGGTCCTATCCTTTACCTGTATTTTTTTTTTTTTTAATGTGACCTTTGGCAAGCGTTTGGGGCAGAGAACGTGTAATTTGTGATCTGTTTGTACAGCGCCTGTTTCAATAGACTTGTGGCCTCAGCAAAGGCCCATTATGGTAAAACAGCCAACAGAAACATCCAGAGGTGCAGGTAATTAGAGGCCTGGGTACTAGTAATGCCACAAGAAAATATATAGTGGTGGCTTTTTAAGCGGGGATCAGATGCCACTAAGTGGTAATCGGAAGCTTCACTTCCTTCAAGGGCAGTGCTGTTTCAATGAGCAGAGAGGAAAGGGAAGCTTAAAAAAGAAATGGCCTTTATCACACAGGTCAGCCCCCACTCCGGATCCTGTGAGCAGCAGCAGAGCAGCACATCTGTGCAGTGATGGGATGCAATCAGTTTCACTCCATAACCAGTCAAACAGCCTGTGGGATTAACTGGAGTTAAATGGAGGTGGGGTTGTGTGCTGGTTTGAACTAACTGGAGAATTTGAGTGAGAAACATAGACTATAGGCTGAGAAATGAAAATACATGATGCTACTTCCCTCAGAACTCTACTGAGAAAGAAAAAAAAGATTGTTTTAAGAGTTGTAACCCAAATATAGAGAAGTCAGATAGTTTCAGACCACTCAGGGCTGTGGCTGCTTCTCTTGCATGGTTCCTTTGTCTCTGCTTTTGTAGCTAATTCTCAATAATTCTACTAACTTCTTTCCTACTGCAAATCCCCCTGGCCAATCTACCTCCACCTATCTGCTGCATCAACAGATGGTGAGATAAGATTGGGGAAGGGGGGAAAGGTGATAGGGGTGGTTGATAAAAACCCTCTTGGGGATTTTGATCTCTGGGAGGGGTGTGGTGTTTCTGTNGGGGGGGGGAAGGTAACTGCTAAACCACTACAAGTTGTCCCAAACCTAAGAATTCTCTTTTAAAAAATAGAGAGAGAAAAACAAAAAACCTTCATGTTCATGAGGATAAGAACCCAGACTAGGCATAAATGTTAATTGGGGCATTCAGCAATAAAAGCAGATTCAGAGGTTCAGGTGTAATCTTAGCTTGATTGGAAGAAAGGCTACAAACTGTGGTCTTCTCCAACTCAAGTAAGTGCCCTTAAGCACTGGCCTGTCACTTGACATCAGTCTTTTTCTTCTTTTCTCACTTTTCTTCCTCCACTTGAACATAAACTGTGAAAGCATTTGGCTTTAACCCCAGAAAGTGTTTAGATCAAGTCTATCTTGCTGTATTGCTTCAGGGTCAAGAAGGCCTCTGCTCTTGGCATAGGAACGTCTGTGTTTTGACTCACTGCTCACTGAGTCATAGTCAGTCCCTGTGTCAAATGGTGACAACTGTGAAACCCTCTTGCTCTAACTGTACTGTCAGTGTGGAGGGCCAGTACACGTAGCATGGGGATGTAAGAAAGCCTCTTAGGCTAATTAAAAAAGAATGAGATATTTCACCCTGTTATTAGGGATCGTCATGATGAAGTTAAGGTACATTTACATCAGATCTGCAGTACCTCATCTCCCTGAATCCAAAGGTATGTATTTTAGGGTATGAATATAAAATGTGCAGTTCTTACCCTGTAACACCTGTCCAAATTGGATACGACACAGTAAGGCAATAACTGGAAACGCACATTTTTGAAAGTCAGATTTGGATGCTCCTGCAATGTTTCACTATCAGTCAAAAAAGCACTCAAAATGAGGCCTACAATGGGAAAAAACTCCGAAAAAGGAAAGCAAGTTTGAGGAGCAGAAGGAAAATGCCAACCACTAGCAGAGGGATCAAAGAAATACAAAATGATGGAACTCTAACCAGTCTAGTTGATAAGGAATATACATTGATGGGGATAGAAAACTAAGTGTGAAGTCTATGGCATCAGTAGTGAGAGGTGAAGTTTAGTATCATGCAGAAGGTGGTCTTGTTAAGGCACTTTGTGTTCAGTCCCGTGGTAGAAAGTGATGATCCTGGTCAGATATTTTGACTAGCCAGGGAGGTTAGAATCCAAGATTTCAGGTGAGAGAATCTATCAATTCCCCATGTGTCCTTAGTAACCTGTTTCTTTAATTGGTCATTACTATCTCAGTGAAGAGAGTTCTCTGTCGGACTCTCCCGTGATTAAGATCCAGTGCTAAAGCGCATCTGTGGAAGGCAGAATCCTTAGTAAATTAGTGTAGTGTGGTCAGCCTGGGCAAGTTCCTTTCTGGACATACTGCTGTGCATAAAACTGATTCTAAAATGTGCTTATTCATCCAAAACCATTTTCCAAACACATACTTTGGTGATTCTTTTGTGGTAATCATGGCGATGGGTCATTTGTCTCTGTCCACAGAGAAAGGAACACGTCTGTGTCCAGCAGGAGTAGGGAGGTGATTGTCCCCTTATACTTGGCTCTAGTGTGGCCACATCTCAAGAGTCTTGTTCAGTTTTGGGCATCTCAGTACCAGAGGGATGTGGAGGTGCTGGAGTGGGTCCAGAGGAGGGCAATGAAGCCGGTGAAGGGCCTGGTGAATAAATCTTATGAGGAGTGACTGAAAGAGCTGAGGATGGTTAATTTGAAAAAGAGGAGGCTGTCTACAACTACCTGAAAGGACGTTGTGGAGAGGAGATTAGTGCTGGTCTTTTCTCACAGGTAAACAGTGGTAGAACAAGAGGGAATGACCTCAAGCTGTGACTGGATAGGTTTAGACCAGACATTAGGAAAAAAATAAAATAATTGCATAAGGAATGGTGAGTCATTGCAATGGGCTGCCCAGGGAGGTGGTTGAATCACCAACCCTGGATGTGTTCAAAAAGTTGTTTGGATGTGGTGCTTCAGGATATGGTTAGGGCAAACCTCGTAGAGGAGGGATATGGGTTGGACTTGGTGATCTTCGAGGGGCTTTTCCAGCACAGACTGTTTCTGTGATTCTAAGTGGAGGAACGCCTACAGTCAAGTAATTTCCTGAGTAACTACCAGGTGCTCTGTAGTATTTGCTAGAGATAGGTGCGGTTTCTCATTATCGATCACAAAGGAAAAAAAAGAATCAGGCGGTAGCAGCGCAATAGGCGCTCCAGCAGTGCCGTCAGAGAGGGGACACTTACAGGTTCCGGCGGTTTACCTGCGGCGCTCGGAGCAGAGCACTGAGGTGGGAACGCGAAGGCAGCTTTGTGCTGCTCAACACTGACACCACCTGACCGGCCGATGGAATGAAGCGGCGATGGCAGCCTGGGAGGCGAACAGGCATTGCTGAACGGGGCATGTTCTCCTGGAGGAGGCAAGCGTCGGAACTGCAAAGAGTATAAATGTGCTGCAGGAGGATGCAGGGCTATACATATTCGAACTGGGCTGTGGAAAGACCAGGGCGTCTCTCTCGGCATCTTCTCAATGAGTCTTCCAAGAAGGAGGACCACATAGAATCATAGAATGGTTTAGGTGGGAAGGGACTTCCAAGATTATCTAGTTCCAACCCCTCACTACAGGCTGCCTCACACATCCTGCTAGAACAGGTCACTCAAGGCCTCACCCAAACTGGCCTTCAACATCTCCAGGGAGGGAGAAGCCACAACCTCCCTGGGCAGCCTGTGCCAGTGTCTCACTACCCTCGCTGGAAAGAACTTCCTTCTAGCATTCCATTTAAATCTCCCCTCCGCTAGTTTAAACCCATTACTCCTTGTTCTGTCATAACAAGACCTTGTGAACAGTCCCTCCCCAGCCTTCCTGTAGGTCCCTTTCAGATACTGGAAGGCTGCTACAAGTTCTTCTTGAAGCCTTCTCTTCTCCAGGCTGCAGAGCCCCAACTCTCTCAGCCTGTCCTCATAGCAGAGCATCTTTGTGGCCTCCTCTGGACTCACACCAACAGTTCCATGCCCTTCTTATCTTGGGGGCTCCAGAACTTCACACAGTACTCCAGGTGGGGTTCTGACAAGAGCAGAGTAAAGGGGCAGAATCCCCTCCCTTGCCCTGCTGGCAATGCTGCTCTTGCTGCAGCCCAGCACACAGTTGCTGTCTGGGCTGTATTCACACTGCAGGCTCATGTTGAGGTTTTCTTCAACCCAAACCCCCAGGTCCTTTTCCTCAGGGCTGCTCTCAGCCATTTGCCACCCAGCCTGGATTTGTGCTTGGGATTGTACTGACCCAGGTGCAGGACCTTACACTTGGACTTGTTGAACTTCTTGATGTTGGCCTGGGCCCACCTCTCCAGCCAGTCCAGGTCCCTCTGGATGGATCCCTGCATATTTATGCTTTTTGCAAGTCGACTGTGCCACACAGCTTGGTGTGACTTCTCCCAAAGGAAAACCTGATTTTACTTATAAGGCTTCTGAAATCTTCATAGAAGTCATTGGTGCACTTAAAGTCATTGCTAGCATTGACATAAGTCTAAATTGCTCTTCTGTTATGGACAAGACCTCACATGAGAGGGCTGCCAGATGGTGGAAAGAGGTTCAGGTAGCCAAAATTCTGAAACTGTAATGTGCAGCACAGCAATCAGAGCACACAAATTGAATTACCCACTGAGAGGATCAGTCAAGTAGATTTAGATACATATTTGATAAAGACATTAGCAGGCCTTAAGCCTACACAGTTCTCTTAGCATAGTAGGGTTTCTACAGTGTCGAAAGTTGGTTCATCTGACCAAAAATATATACCTCTAAACTTCTTGTCTAGATTCAATGGAAAGAAATTAGTGTTTCTGTAGCATAATTAATTTAACATACAAATGTGAAATGACAAAAAATTCAGGTCAGATGATTCATGCCCTAAAGTTCCTATTTTTTCTCTTTTGACTACCAAGAGAGCTTAGTTGGACTAGTACAGATTCAGACTAGACTCATCAGATTTGTAGAGAGAAACATTGGATGCCGAGTCCCTGAACCCTGTTCTCATCTACACTTCACAAACCTTATACTAAGCTAATTTCTTCCCTTGCCTGTTGGTTGAACAACCACTTGCAACTGGAGAACATGAGATACACTCACAGTCTGAAATCTTTTGGTTTTGTTTGGCCAAAAGAAATTTGGATTGTGTGTCTGAGACCACTTTGAAATTCTAAACCCAAATGCAGCAACTGAGGTCTCTAAGCACAAAATTTATCTTGTGCTGCAGATGCCATATCACTTTGTCTTGTGCCTAGTGCTTATTTCTGTACCTGCCATCTGACTGATTGACTATGTTGCTCTCTGATCTGAGTGTGCTTTGAGTAAGGCATTTCTTTGTTTGCTCACTAAATGCTCATTGATTGGAAGAGGGAAGAGTGATTCCATAAAAACACTTCAAGCCAACATGTGAAGGAAATTCATGTCAAGAAAACTGTGGTATGTGTCACTTTTTTTTTTTTTTTTTTTTTTTGATGTGGCAACAGCTCTGAAATAAGTTAGAAAGGGAATCGAGGAAAACAAAACATTTCAGAATGGAAAACATTTATTTATTTTGGGGGATTCTTTATCATTTTTTTTCTAGGTATAACTGAATTAATCATATCAATCAATTCTTCATATTTTAGTCTTTACTGTTAATTCGCCAGTCTAACAACATAGTAAATTGATGAAACTTTGTCCCTTTCAAAAGCTCTTGGCTTCACGATTCAGTAGAGCATAGATGTACATTTCACTTCTTTCCTAACAAATGTAATGACCTTTCTAAGTACATGGATATGAATCAAGCCCTGTGCACAGTCCAAAAAGAAGAGGTCATTAAAAGGTCCTTCACTTTTACACAGTCCTGTTGCAATTATTTTGCCCTCACATGGCTGGAGGCCTTGTAGGAAGACATCAGTGTTGCTGATGGAGAAGGTATCCAACTAGGGCAGATTTCTTGCTTTTTTAAGGACACGAAACAGGCCAGTGCCCTTTGGGTTACGGGTCCAGTTTCATGCTATTGTAAACAGCCACACCGTATGTCTTTCCTAAAGTATTTTCTATTGTCTTAATGGTAAGCAAGCATAAGTTTCTTGTACTCTCTGTCACACAACATTTCTCTGAGGACAGGGCAGTATGCAAACAGCCAGTGGAGCTGACCACTATTAACACTTTGAAGAATAAGAACAATTAACGGCTATTGCGTTCCAGTTCTCAGCTCATCAGAACATGGGTCTTGGAGGAGACTGACTGCCAGTAACAGGATTCTCTACAAAGACAATCACTTTGGAGAAAAAGAGCAGAGATAAAAATAACACAGGAATTTCTCTTCACGTTATACCTTGATCCTGACTGAAGGGTCAGATGTGTCAGAGAAATAGGAAACATGTGGGCTGCACAGTGTCCAACAAGGAAGATTAAAAATCTCTGTTGCTTTTATTGTCCAAACTCTGCCAGCCCATGCCATGATGACTCAACAAGTGACTGCAAGTACAAAGAAGTCCAGGAAATTTAAGCAGCTTTTTTATCTCTCTTATAAGCTCTGACACTCTCACCACTGCAGGTAATTTCCTTGAAGACTTCTGAACATATTAAACAAAAGAGAAACTCAGCTGGTCTCACTCCAACCAATTCACTGACACAGGATCTTCCTCTCACTCACTGGGATATCCTGTTGGTAGTAGCCATCAGCCAGATGTTACTAAATTCAGGTCACATCCAGGAAAAAAAGCAATTACAAATATTTAATACATGATACTTCACTCGGTGTCTTCAAACGTTACAGCTGTGCACACATTCAGAGACTGATACTGGCTTCGGACAAGACAAATATCCTGGCAGAAAGATGTAGCACCAACAGTTTAGGCTTCTGAACTCAACTATACATTATAGTTGATTCAGCCTCTGAGGCTGCACAATGTTATCATTCTTTTAGCAAAGTAATATTTTCCTCTCAGAAGACAAGGAAAAATAAAGCCCCTTCAACATTATCAGAAATTCCTTATAAACCACCGTGGCAATTTCTGACTGTGCTGCACACTGCAATACAGAATTAGACCTAGAGCTGAACAAGCTCTTCTGAGCAGACATGTTTGCCAGATTTATGCCTGGACTCAGTGCTCAGATATCTGGAGTCAGTGCTACAAGTCTCAGTGAAAAACCAAAGAGATGTGTAGCAGGGGATAAGAATGAAGGTGGGGAAGGAAGTTTTATCCCCAGGTAGGCTTCAAACCTTGAAGAATGTACAGTGTAATTGTAAAGTTTGGTGGGTTTTTTCTCATAAAAATAACAATTAGTCTTTACATCAAGTGGATCATTGTGGGTGTACAGAGAGTTTATTTCTGCCTTGCTTAGTGTATGGACCAAGTGTATCACTCACCTAGCATAGTCCATTTTTCTCTCATTACTTTTTGGGAGTGCTGCTGTACTAAACAGGAAAGAGCCTGCTTAAGTTTCTGGGTGTATTTGTTTTTCTTCAGAAATAAGTTTGAAGCTCTTAAAAAGGTTTATTTGTAGATAAGACCCCCTCTAGGGAATGCCAGAACAATCAAAACCTTTTCCATTCTCTCTTCCACTAAAACACCACATTTAAGCCAGTTGCATCAACTTTCCATCTTAAAAAAAAACCCCAAGTTCCTTCCTGACTAGAGCAGAAACACATAAAACACTGGGAGCAAGATTTATTGGCTATTTACAGACTACTTTACATTCCATTTTCTCCTGGTAAATCCAAGCAAAGTAATTGTGTTGGCATGTACATGCATGGCCTCGTTTGCAAAGGGTATGGCCACGCTCCCCTGTGCAGATTGTTTGATCAGTTGGTTTATTGGTGCACCCTGCTTGTGCATTTTCCCTAGTAGTACTACAGTTGACAGATAAAAAAAGTCCCAAGACACCCCTGGAGCCTCAGTTCACTGTTGTCCTGCTGAAGTAGAGAGTGTTTTGGTAACTTCTCACAAAATTAAATGTTCCAAAACTATTTCCACTGCAATTTTCTGTCTCTAGATTTATTGCTACCATCCTAAAACCCCAAAATTGACAGAGGAGGAGGTTAGAAAGTTGAAATGTTGCAGATTCATTGTTTCCTGTCACACTTAAAATAATTTTATGCTTTGTCCCAAAATTCTGATCTTTCAGATCATTTTTCCCATGGAAATTTCTTTCTGAAAACTTTCCATTAGCCCCAATATCAATGAGTTCAGTGCCCAGCTCACATACAGTAATATTTCCTTCATATGTACACTCCAATTCACCTCTATCTCTCTGTCTCTATGTCTAGCTGCATTTGATAGGCATCCTAAACAAACGGGTTAGCCTTTAGACAGTCAATCAGAGAACCAAAGTTTTGGTTTTGTCACTGGCATGCTGTATAATTTTGGCTGTCATGTATCTCCAGTCATATCATCAGAAGAGCTTTTGATTTATTCCTCAGGCTCTGCATCATGAGGCCTTTTCTCTGTTGCCCAATAGGTTTCTGGCCTATAGATGAGGACTGCAGTCTTGTTTTGGCTACTCACCACCTTTGTCCTACAAATAAACTTGCCAGCATTGTCCTGGAAGCACTTGTCACTAACTCACGTTGCTTTAAGGTTTTTGTTGTATTTATTATATTTATTATTATTATTATTATTATTATTACTACTACTACTATTATTATTATTATTATATTTATGTTATTTAAATGTTAACTTAATATTTTTCCTTAAAAAAATGATTTCGCTTTTGTTTTTGTATTCCTTTTTCCCTCCCTTTTTTTCACCTATAATTACATCAATTTGGCAAGTCTGTATCAGTGTTTCTAGTGTACTGACTACTTGCACAGGTATTCATAGAATCATAGATTGGTTTAGGTTGGAAGTGACCTCAAAGATCGTTCAGCTCCAATGCCCTGTCATAGGCAGGGACACCTCCCACTAGAATAGGTCCCTCAAGGCCTCATCCAACTTGGCCTTGAACACCTCCAGGGANTAGGTCCCTCAAGGCCTCATCCAACTTGGCCTTGAACACCCCCAGGGAGGGACCAGCCACAACCTCCCTGGGCAACCTGTGCCAGTGCCTCGCCACCCTCACTGTAAAGAACTTCTTCCTAACATCCCATTTAAATCTTCCAGCTTAAACCCATTCCCCCTTGTCCTGTCATTACAAGACCTTGTGAATAGTCCCTCTCCAGCCCTCCTGTAGGCTCCCTTCAGATATTGGAAGGCTCCTATAAGGTCTCCTCAAAGCCTTCTCTTCTTCAGGCTGATGATCCCCAGCTCTCATAGCCAAGCTGCTGCAGCCCTCTGAGCATCTTCATGGCCCTCCTCTGGACTCTCTCCAACATTTCCACATCCTTGTTGTGCTGGGGGCTCCAGAACTGCACACAGTACTCCAGATGGGGTCTGAGGAGAGCAGAGTAAAGGGGCAGAATCACCTCCCTTGCCCTGCTTCCATGCAATTGGCAGCTTTCACATGCAGCAAGTGCTGGTGAATTCCAAGAAGGAGTGCTCTTGGGATTGATGGGACAACAGGGTTGTCCATATTCCCTGAGAAGTCATGAGCATTTCTCATTTTTTGTGGCATCCTAGCCAACATGTTATTTTCTGAGCCCTTCAATCTTCCTTCAGCTTTTTCTGTAGATGCATGTCTAACAACTTCTCTGCCACTCTTGAGCACAGTGCTCCAATAACAGGCACTTTCAGGTGCTCTGTATAAGTCATTAAAAAAAACCCCATCAAACGAAACACCCCACAGCATCCAAACAAGTCAATCTGTGCTGCCAACTTCTAGGCACCCACTGCACAAAGAAAGGGATTCTGTTATCCCTGGGAAATCACAAGCCATTTCAATGCAAGCACTTCTCAGAGCCCAGCCAACATACTCTCTCAAACCTGATTGCACAGCTTCCCTGCACCAAATGGAGAGATGAGCAAGCAAGGCTGTCAAGTAGCAAGCAAGGCTGTGATCAGTGTAACTAATACAGCTGAGTTGGCTAGTTGTGTCCTTTGACATCTAGCAAAGTCTAAGCTCAGATCTTAGCTGCTCCCTGATGCTGGGACATTCACAACATCACTCTTCTGGGTGTAATCTGGTGTTTAATAAAGGCCGAATTAACAGAACAGCCTGCTTCTCAGCTGGGTGCACACGTAAGCTTCGTCTATACTAATAAATTAAACAATACTAGGGAATACTCCCAAGCACTGGAACCTGATCAACTATGCTGTTAAATTGTGAGAATGTTAGCTAGCACAGTTTCGACCAGAGAAAACTAGTGCTCTCTTTCAGCAGTTCCCAGGAACTTCTTACAACTCAAAAAGGCCATGTTCCACCAACATAGACACTTGGACATGGTCTCTTTCTTTGGAAGGGTAAGACAGCTTAATGACATGGAAGCCATTTGTTCTGTCCCATTGGCTTCAGGAGCAGAGAACACTACGAGGCAGGTTTTATTCACTCCTGTAGATGTAGCCGTAGTCTATTTTTGCTCCACTCAGTTTCTGATTTTCATAACACTGGCAGGAATATAATGCCTTTGAAATGACCCTGTTTTCATTACATGGGATTGAACTGACTGGTGGAAAGAAAGCCTTATGCACCTGTACCCATAAGGACCCACCCACCAGCACATGCACACATCCACACACGCTTACGTATGTGACATACGGGTGCACATTCACCTATGTGTGTGCATGTTTAAAAGTATGGATGCCTTTACAGAATGGTAAATGTAATTTCTTTTCTAAAGCCTTGCGAAACCAGAAAATTTTATCCCACCTTCCTATAGATATGTGGTTGAGAACAAATTTCCCAAGGCACAAGGGCAGTGACTGACAGTATCTCAGAAGAATTTCTGTCCATTTTTTAAAGTAGTAATGTGGGTACAGTTGGACTTCTCTGTTGAAAATATTTTAAAAGCAGCCCAGACATTGCTGGGGTGCACTGAAGCTCTTGGTCCCTTGCCTGGTTGTAGAATGTTAGAGTTTTGTGCTGTTTGGAGATGGAGGAGCCATCAATGCTTGTGGGCTATGCACCCTTGAGAGAGGCCCTGGTGGTTCTGGATCTCTGTTCTGGGAAAGGTGGAGAGCCCTGTCCCAGCATTGTAGATGCCTGTGAAGAAAGTTCTATACTGTAAAGTGATCCACCAGCAGCCAGGAGGAGCCCAGATCAATATCATGTGCCTCATTTAGGCTGTGCAAGTTCATATGAGGCTGTAAAAATAAAATTTGAAGGCCCCAAACCAGGCATGGATGACATGCCTATAGAAAACGAAAAAAAATTAATATCCCAGTGAGCTTCCAAAGAACTAAGTGAGATAAACCAGCTGAAATTCAGAAGATCCATTTACCACAACTAGTCCTTTTTCTGTATTAGCTGCATTAGGAAGTTTCAGAGACCTCTGTGTCATACTGATTTGACTGATCCTGGGCTGCATCAAGAGGAGTGTGGCCAGCAGGTCGAGGGAAGTGATCCTCCCCCTTTACTCTGCACTGGTGGGACCCCACCTGAAGTACTGCATCCAGTTCTGGAGCCCCTATGAGAAGAGGGATGTGGGTGTGCTGGAATGTGTCCAGAGAAGGGTTGTGAGGATGATCAGAGGGCTGGAGCACCTCTGCTGTGAGGAGAGACTGAGGGAGTTGGGGCTGTTAAGTCTGGAGAGGAGGAGGCTCCAAGGTGACCTTATTGTGACTTTTCAGTATCTTAAGGGGGGCTACAAGAAAGCTGTGGAGGGACTTTTTAGGATGTCAGGTAGTGATAGGACTAGGGGAATTGGAATAAATCTTCAAATGGGTAGATCCAGATCCGTTTAGGGTCTGTTAGGAAGAAGTTCTTCACCATGAGAGTGGTGAGAGTCTGGAATGGGTTGACCAAGGAGGTGGTGGAAGCCTCATCCCTGGAGGTGTTTAAGGCCAGGCTGGATGAGGCTCTAGCCATCCTGACGTAGTGTGAGGTGTCCCTGCCCATGGCAGGGGGTTTGGAATTAGATGATCCTTGTGGTCCCAACCAAGCCTAACTGATTCTATGATTCTATGATTTGGACTCTACCAGCTCTGAAAACTCACACTTGATTATGTTAGGCTCTCAAAAGCCCACAAACCTGCCAAAGACTCCTCAGTCAACTTGTGTGCATATAATAACTCTGAAAAAGCCAGGTCTATCTGTAGGTTTTGGAGTTCCTCAGAGCCTATATCAAAGAAAAGCCTGAATTGAAACAGGAGGAAAGGTTTCTCTGATTTGGCTTGGATTATTCGAATTTCCAAGGCTGCAGTGAAGATTTTGTCCCTGAGCCCTTTTTTTGTTAAAATGAGTGGGATAATAATCTGCACTGTGAATAGAATAGAATACAATCAATTTCCTCACTTATTGTTATTGCAGCAGATCAAGGTTTTTTTTTTTTAAGGGAAGTTAATGATAACCTTTCCTCTACAGCACTGAGCCCTGAAGACACCAAGTTGGAACAGATGGGTAATGCACTGGTATTTCACAATATGTTCAGAGAAAAAGCTACACCCAGAAATTAAAATAAGGCTTTAGGTGCCAAATAGCAGAGAAGGGTGGTTTTTTGTTTTTTGTTTTGTTGGGTTTTTTTTTTTTTTTTTATTAAGCATATGTTCTTGTAAGTAAGCAGAGGAATTCTGGCAGCAGCCTAGAGGGGAGAAACGCCGGCTGTTAGGTAATTCCTCTGACAAGTAAAAGCCAATGATTTACCACACGAGCAGCACTGAGTGAACTTCCGAAGGCCTGCAGCTCCTGAGATGTTTTTCATATCTCTTGCAGTGCCAGACTGCAGTTTTGGACTCTGAGTGAAACATCTGTATCCTGCCCACACAAGAGGAATGCTGGAGGTGACCCAGAAGGAGGCAAATGAAGATGATTGTGTTCTCACACTTCATTACCAGGATGCATAAAAATCACTGTTTTCCACTTGTTCCCTCTAAATCTCTTGTGTTTAGGAGATTTTTTTTTTTTTTCTCATTTGTCTGTGTTATCAAGTTTTATTCAAACAATGGATGATGATTTCTGAGCTCTTAGTTGCTAAGCTGGGCATGTGATCGTTTCACACAATTCCCTTTTCCCAGTCCTTGGTCAGGTATCTGAATTAAACATGAATACTTTGATGTGAATTAATAAACATAGGAACAGGTCTTTATTATTTGTTCTTCTGTTTTTGAATCTTTTATGAAATGCTGTACAGACAAGTTTATAATCTTTGTTATCCAGACAAGATATGTAATGAAAAATGAAGCAGATATATTCAAAGGGAAGAACAACATTTTCACTGGTATTCATATGCAGATTTATGTAAGAAAGTAGAATGCAGGTTGAAGTTATTTATGCTTCTTCAAAGGTCAGTATTTTTAAAAGCTGATTAAGAAAACAACTGGAAAAAGATTTGTTGAGACAAAAAGGAGAAGTTTTACTTCAAGAACCCACATAACCTTCATATGATCTGGTTTAATACAAGCAGAAGTAGTGGCAGGTACATTTTTTTAACATATCAGCCAAAGAGCAGATAAAGGAACAGTGACAGTTAAATTTTATCAGATTTTCCAAAGATCTCAGAAGATTCTTTGCAGAAGAATTTAAAATTTTTAAAAGAAATTTAAGGGATCTCCATCTAAACATGATGAGGAATTTCTTTACATTGAGAGTGGAACATGAGAACAGACTGCCCAGGGAGTTGGTGGAGTCTCCACCTCTGGAGTCGTTCAAAGCCTATGCAACCTGCTTTATGTGAACCTGCTCTGGCAGGGCTTTAGACTAGGTGATCCTCAGAGGTTCCTTCTTCCAAACCCTGTCATTGTGTGCCTCTGTGTGAGTTGAAATAGCCATTCATGAGATGTGGGCTGGTTTGAGTCTGATTGGAATATTTTTTAATGACAAAAAATAGGTTGTAGGCTGTGGAAAGAAAACAATGGTGATGTCTACTTCACTCATAGGTTTACTGAGAGGTACAAAAGCAAGGACACAAACATAGATAAGACAGTTGCTCTTTGTCCGTGGGCTGCTGATCTTTCTCTCCTTGGCTTCCAGCTGAATCTGTGCATCCCAATTAATCAATTCTGCTTCTAAGCACCCTCATTGATCTGTCTGATTTACCTTGCACATAAGGCAGATTCTGGGATAAGACTGGAAGGTGGGGAGAAGGTTGAAGGGTGGTTGGGAACCCCTCTTAGGGACTCTGATTTCTGGGAGGGGTGTTGTGTTGCTGTATTACCTTTTTACTCTATATAGCTGTAAATATTTGCAATGTATTGTAAATATCTGCTTGTATATTGTGCTAAGCTGCAAATATAAAGCTTCACTCCTTAAATTCCAGCTGGCTGAGTCTAGGCTGTGTGATTTCAAATGTGTGTGGGGGTGGGTAACTCCTGAACCATCACAGATGTCAGCCTCTTGCATGAATTTGTAACTGTCAAAAAAAGCAGGACAGTACAAAGTAAAGCACTAGATGACCTAGAGTTCTATGTTACAGTCATGACATGAAATTTGAAAGAAGAAGCCTGAATGATCAGTCAAGTAGCACATCTGGAAAGGTTATGGAACAGCTCATTCTGGAGGTCATCTCTAAGCGTGTGGAAGAAAAGAAGATTATCAGGAATAGTCAGCATGGATTTATGAAGGGGAAATCGCACTCGACCAATCTGATAGCCTTCTATGATGGTGTGACCAGCTGGGTAGATGAGGGAAGAGCAGTGGATGTTCTCTACCTCAACTTCAGCTCAATGAATTTTGACAATGTCCCATGACATCCTCATAGATAAGCACAGGAAGCATGGGTTAGATGAGTGAACAGTGGAGGTAGATTGGGAATTGGCTGACTGCAGCCAGTGGTGTTCTCCAGGGATCAGTACTGCTTTTAGTCTTGTTCAACATATTAGTCAATGAACTATATGAAGGAACAGAGTCTATTCTCAGCAAGTTTGATGGTGATACAAAACTGAAAGGTCTGGCTGAAACACCAGAAGGCTGTGCAGAGATTCAGTGAGATCTGGACAGGCTGGAGAGCTGGGCAGAGGTGAACATCATGAAGTTTGATGGAGCATGTATAAGATCCTGCACCTGGGGAGGAATAGCCCCATACATTGGTACAGGTTAGGGGTTGATCTGCTGGTAAGCAGTTCTGCAGAGAAGGAATATTGGTGGACAAGTTCACCATGAGTCAGCAATGTGCCCTCAGGGCAAGGAAGACCAAGGGTACTCTAGATTGCATTAAGAAGAGTGTGGCCAGCAGAACAATGGAAGTTCTCCTTCTCTTCTGCTCTGCCCTGGTAAGACCACATCCGGAGTATTGTGTCCAGGTTTAGGCTCTCCAGTTCAGGAGGGACATAGAATTACTGGAGGGAGTTTGGTTGAAGGCCACAGAGGAGAGACAGAAACCTGGGACTCTTGAGCCTGGAAAAGAGAATACTGAGAGAGGATCCTATAAATACATATAAATATCTTAAGAGTGGAGGTCATGAGGATGCAGCTGGGTTTTTTTTCAGTGGTGGCCAGGAGGCAGTGGGTACAAACAGAGAACACAGGGAGTTTTCTTGAAACTAAAGAAAAACTTACTTAATCTGAGGGTGATGGAGCAATGAAACAAGCTGCCCAGAGAGATTGTGGAATCTCCTCTGGAGACTTTCAAAATCCACCTGGACCTATCCATGTGTCATCTAGGTGAACTTCCTTTAGTAGGGATTAGACTAGGTGATCCACAAAGGTCCCTTCCAACCACTACCATTATATGATTCTATGAAGGCTACGTAAGTATTTATATAAGTTGTGTTACCACCCAACAGCAAAGAACTTTAGAGGGATGTGATCAAATGAGTGGTCATTATCAGTGTCAAAGAGTTTCTGTGCTTTAGCAAATGCAAAGTTAACGCACTCTAGAAAAAATAATTTGCACGGTGTCCTAGGAGATTCCTACACATTCAGGAATGAGATTTTTATGACCTTAGGTTCTGGGTAAGAATGACTGCAGAATCTCTGCCTCTACAGATATTTAAGATCATATATGAGAAACATCCCTTGAAGACCATTCGATCCCAATTCAAATCTTGGGGAGAGACTAAGTGATTTGCCTAGGTCCATTCCTATTAAATATTAGGCAGGCCACTCTAAATATTTGCTGTGTAAATAGTAGCATTTAGAAGAGTAATTCAGTATATTAATAGTTTTATTTGTATTTTAATATATACATACACATACATATATGCTTTCCTAGGAAAACCCACAAGCACACACCTCAGTACACTTACTGTTTTGCTGTAATCAAATCCTTGTAGCTTACGTGCAAAAGAACTTTGTCCTGAACTATCACTTCTGGGAAATATAATAACCAGTAAGTCTCCCAGTCTGCCCAAAAAGTGGCAGAAATTTAACCCAAGTTCATTTCTCACCAAAGTCTGTTCTGCAGTATCTGTCCTCACTCACAGTAAACTCTCTGGATTACATCAACCTCATCATAGTTGCCCTCTGCTGAAATGTCCCTGCAGAGCATCAGCAGAGCATGAGGCAAAGAAACAACTGGCTCATTTTAGCCTGACATTACTTTGGGAATTTTCCATGGGAGGGAAGTTCCTCAAAAGCAATGACTTGCATGAGTGTAACAATGTTGCTCATAATAGTATAAACAAAGAATTGATGAAATTGCCTACCAGGGTCCCAACTGGACTTTTTTTTTTTTTTCTTCATGTTTCAAATAGAGATCAAATTGTTGTTCATGCCTGTATCTATAATTTTGCATGTTACATATATGATATATGCATTCATGTGCATGTATTTTTAGAGATTTTTGTTCTAGAAGTGCCAGTAATCAGTGAGAGAGACAGTTCTTGCATCACTTCAGAAAGCAAGGCAAGTGAATCCTAATATACGCACCTAAACAGTTGAACACTACTCAAATATTATCAATATTTAGGATTTTATTAAAATATAAGCCTGCTCATCAGTCAACCTTGGTGGCATACGTCAGTTTTTTTCCACTTCTGTTAACTCTGAGGTAGCTCTGCCAACACAAGCTAAGTTGCACCAGTGTATAGCAGCTCAGTAGGTGTCTTTTAGGAAAAGGACTAATCCTAGAAATAGTTGTTCCTGTAGTAGGTATTTAATATTTCTACATTCCATTTGATTTCTACATCAGTTACATCAGCATTATTTTCTTTGTAAAGGGAAAGCTTCAGGCTTTTGTAGAAATTTCATTACTAAGATATCATGTGTGTGAAACCTCTTTCTTAAAGGAGCACTGAGTTTATAAAAACATAGATGAACTCCATCAAATAAAGGGGAAAACAAGCCAAACCGACCAACCAACCAACCAACCAACCAAACAAAAACCCCAAAACAAACAAACAAAACCCCCAAAACCTCAAACCAGATAGGAAAACATAAAGGACATTGAATAGGATTTCCATAGCTCTTCTTAATTGCATGAAATGCTCCAAATTATTTTGAATATAGATAGGAAGACACTGAAAGCATTTTGTCATCCTGTGTGTGTTTCAACGTTTTGATGGATACCTCTGCTATGTCATCTGGTGTATACTGCATGACCATTGCATATTGTGGGGGAATTAGGCTGAAGTAGCAGCCACTAAATAGGAAGATAGCCAGTCCTTACACCACAAAATCACCAGTGTTCAATACGGTGTCATTTTATATTCGTAACAAATTCCTTCTCAAAGAGACAACAGAAGAAATAGCAAACACTCTACTCAATGTCTGTTTATACCCAGAAATCCACAGGTCCTCCCTAGAGACAGCAATCTGCATTGTGTCAATTTAAGAATTAAAAAAATAATCCCAACTCCTTCCTTACATACTCTCCTTCCACTGGGAAAACATAATCTTTGTTTCTCATTGCATCAGATTCCTACTTTATTTATGGTAATTTTGCCCCTTTGAAGGTGTCAAATAGTTTTTAGAAGTAAACATTTGATTAAACACCTTTGTTTGTTTGGATAGGAAAGTAATTGCACAAGGCACATGTGTCAGATGATGCAAACAAGAACCTTGAGCAGTATCTTCACAGACCAGCAGACTATGGTCTTGGCTCCTGCACAGCGTAAGGACAAAATTGCAAAGTAAATGCCCACAGCATATTTTTGAATACCAAATCTCAGGTTGCTGGTCCAACAGAACAACAGTTTCAGGTCACGTCTACTTGCTTACTGTGCTCCAGCCCTGAACTGCTACAAGACAGTCCAGAAAACAATTTGTGCAACTCCAAATATTTTAGATTTACGGTGGTCTGCCAGAAAGCTGACAGGACAAGTTAAAGATAAAGAATGATAACCGAACACAGACATTATTGCTGTCCTTGGAGAGGTGTCTGACAAACTATTTCGGATGAAAATCAAAGTCACAACATATAATTTCAACAGGGCAAAGGAGTCTTCACTACAAAACTTAGGAACTGGAGTCTCCTGACATGCAGGCGTGGCAAGGAAAGGCGAGTCCAGGTGTGGAGGAGATAGAGATGTGCACAGAAGTTCATGTGCAGCTGAGAAAGGAATGGCAAGCCCTAATTCTACTTCTGCCTCTGTTTATTTCACCTTCTGTAGTGAAATAAAACTTGAAGGGAGTTTTGTTATTCACCACTTCTCTGATGAGATCAGGGAATCATCCAATTCACCTGGGAAAATGAACAGTGAGGAATCCTGGGCAGACAGTTTCAAAGAAGTGCAAAATATTCCCTTCCCCATTTGTTTCTCCAAACTGAACTTTTTCATTGAAAAGCATTGCTTTGTAAGTAACTTAGTTTACAGAGGTGCATTAGATTTGGCATAAATGTCAGTCATAGAAGTTTTTAGCACTGCCATGAGATTTTGGGTATGGATGAGATGAAGGGAGAGGTCACACTTCCACCCACATTAGTTTGGCAGATATAAATTTGAACTCAGACGTAACAAATTGGCAGGGTTTTGAATCCAGGTTTTAAGGAGAAGCTTGGCTATCCCAAAGATCCTCTTGCTTGAGCTTCTGTTCCATGATTATTTTCTCTTGAACTCTTGCTTTACAAAATAATTTAAAAAATCTAATTCCACATCACAAAGGAAAGGGTAAGCTGTGGGAAAAAACAATCCTTTGAGAGACATTTCTCTTAACACTAACATTAACCAAGGATGGAGCCGTGTTTCCACCTCTACTGAATAGACCACATAATAGGTTTTTATTTTGTTTCTGCCTCCCAGCTAGCAGACCTCTTAATGTAAGCAGGAGTGTCTTTTATTTATTGTTTCAAAATGTCTTATGAAAAGGCATAAAGGGTCCAAACACACAACAGAGTATTTCCCACATGCAGTGAAAATGCCGTATTTCAAACTCACAGCAGCATCATGCCACACTTGCGGTCATTCTCCTATTTTTCCTTAGTTATCTTTTAGATTGTCTGCTCTTATGATGCTTTTGACAGTTTTGCCAGACATCTCTCAGTGGCTTCACTGGCCCCATCAGGTTGGATTTAAAGACAGGCTGAGTTCACCCTTGCTGTATCAGATGTCACAGAAGCAGTACATATGTGGACGGGTAGATCACAGAATGATAGGCATTGGAAGGGACCTCTGGCTATCATCTAGTACAACCACCCTACCAGAGCATTGTCACCTACAGCAGGTTGCACAGGTTGGCATCCAGACAGGCTTTGAATGACTCTAGATACAGAGACTCCAGCACCTCTCCAAGCAGCCTGCTCCAGTGCTCCACCACCCATGGCAAAGCCTGACTCAGCACTGTGGCATGGCCATCTGCTCCTGTGATGTCAAACCCAGCTCAGCCTTACTCTCCTCACTGCCTACTGAACATTCAAGGGCTATGTTTGTAAATTGGTGTTGGGAGTCAGTGCCTACTCCCTCCTGCATCTGCCCCTCATAGTCACACTTGTGCAATACATGCACACCACGTAGGCATCATGTGGATAGCACATGGGCAGCACACACACGTCCTCCTGGCTCCTTCTGTAGATGTGCTGGGCTGAAACATCTCACACTCCAGCCCTGCAAACCTTGAGGACATAGTGAAGCAAATGATAAAGCAATGATAAAGCATCAACATTTTCTGTATGTCATAGGAAACTGATCAGGGTGAACTTTGTTTGTCTCAGCTTCAATCTGTGATGGTGAAATTGAGTAAAAGAGAGAAAAGTGCATAAGAGAAGCCTAAAGGCTTCCAGTTCACGGCTCTGGCCATAGATAAGGAATAATCAGCTGCTATGGTGACAGGGCTTGGAATATGAAACCCTGCTCTTGGGATATGAAATATTACAGCTCTTCTAGGAAAAAAAAAATACCCAGGTGCCTGAATCCTGGGCAGAGCATTGATACCTGTGTTACAGGTAGCTGTGTAAGAAAATAGAATAGAATAGAATAGCATAGCATAGCATAGAATAGAATAGAATAGAATAGAATAGAATAGAATAGAATAGAATAGAATAGAATAGAATAGAATAGAATAGAATAGAATAGAATAGAATAGAATAGAATAGAATAGAATAGAATAGAATAGAATAAGCCAGGATGGAAGAGACCTCCAAGATCATCCAGTCCAATCTATCACCCAGGCTATCCAATGGCACTAAGTGACCCATCCAGGCTTTGCGTGAACACCTCCAGGGATGGGAACTCCACCACCTCCCTGGGCAGCCCATTCCAATGCTGATTACTCTCTCTGTGAAGAACTTCTTCCTAATATCCAGTCTATACCTCCCCTGGCACAACTTGAGACTGTGTCCCCTTGTTCTGTTGCTGGTTGTCTGGGAGAGGAGACCAACACCCTACTGGCTACAACCTCCCTTTAGGTAGTTGTAGACAGCAATGAGGTCTGTCTTGACCCTCCTCTTCTCCAGGCTATGTTCACCTGAAAAGAGATGTTCACTTGAAAAGAACTGACGATATCTCTCTACACAAGAATTCTGTGGTGACCAGTCATAGGCTCTACTCTTCCTCTGATGTACATTGGTTCTCATATGGAACTACCAGTACACAACTGCTCTACAGCATACACTAGTCATAAAGACTTCTTTGAATTGTTTTTCTCAGCAGAGAAACAAAGCTTGCAAATAAAAGTCACATTAATACTGGAATCACCTCACACTTAAATATCTCTGATAATCTGTGAATTCATGTCACAGAATCACAGAAACATTCCGGTTGGAAAAAAAAACCACGATCATCAAGTCCAACCATTGTCCCTACTCTGCAAAGTTCACCCTCAAATCAAATCCTCAAGCAAGCATATCATATAGTCTAAACTCTGCCTTGGTAAGTGAAGGGTTCATTTCATGTTCCTCAGCATTTCTCAGCCCACCATTTAATATATTAACCATAAGTCATTATGTCAGAGAAATGACTGTGTCCAAAATACTTCAGAAGTGATTTGAAAAATGTACTCAAGCCCTGGTAGGAATTAATCATTTTTAGATAGGATCACACCAGTTTGATAAAAGAGTCTGAGGAAGTGGTCTTTCTGGTGAAGCTCAGCAAACAAGTTAGAGGCAGTTGTATAAATCACAACTGTGTGAAGCCTGAACTTGAAAGGATCTCTCCATTCGTGGGTGATGGTGCAGAGTTGTGGCTTCCGCTCTGCCACGTTACACTCAGGGGTATCATACAGATACTCCTGACTTCTAGGGTCAAGTGCCTAAGTGAGCTGTTTCTTCAGATTACAGACATGCATTTTATTAGTTTCAGCTTTCAGTGAACTGCATGTACTATCTGCAGTTGCCTGAATTGTCTTCTAATTCTGGCAAGTAAGACTTTGAGGAAGGCAGGAGCCTTGACAAGCTATTCTTTTCCAATTTGGGCTTCTGTAAAGGGGGAAAAATATATATATATATTTCCTTACTCTCTTTATGATTCTTCTTTCAGTCTGTCCTTGTCATATTTAAGTGTTTCAAAATTACTTCTCACTTAAGGTAATCTGGCTTTATCTTTGAGACGCATCTTCTCTCCAGTGTTTGAAAAGGGCTAATAGAAACAGAAATTATGATCTTAAGCCAGATGCTCTCTTTAAAGACGGTTAAAATGAGGTGAAATTAATCCTCCTTTTGACTAAATCCAAGTTTCTGTCCCTTTTCTCCTCTTTACAGACTTTACCTCCTGAGCCATTAAAAGACAATTTAATTAATGATACTCATTGTTAGAGCTTATTTAAATATTGCAGTGGGAGGAATTTCATGCAGGAGCTGAAGGAAAAATGGGTTTATGTAAGTGCCTTATATGTTGCTGATTTTACTTAGCAACTGATGGGGCTGTGCTTAGTGGAGATAATGCATAATTGAAACTTATGTATGTATACATCTCTGCATTCCTTTAAACTGGCCAGAAGTGTGGAGGTGACCCACTGCTGTCATTTTCTGCAGCAGTGTAACATGACAAGGAATAGAACTTCTTGCCATATTGGCCTGTTCTATGGTTGATGTTGATTAACTCGTTATTCAGTCTGTAATTGACTGTGGACAATGATGAGAAAAGGTGGAATAAATAAATAAATGCATCACCCAAGAACCTAATATTTGGAAATTTTCCACAATGGAGGAGTTTTAAATGTCCCTGGCAGCCAGGCACATGATAGCATTGCACACCGAATGTTTTGTGATGCCTTCTCATCTCAGATCCAACTTTTTGTAGTGACCAAGATCTGGAAAGTACAGGAGATAAATATATAGGCAAGAAGTTCCCAGACTCTTATTCTCATGCCAAGCTGCTGAGAAATAGTACCAGAGTGAGGCAGAATAGAGAGCACTGTACTAACAAAGAAGTTTGTATATTTCATCCTTCATGTGTCTCTGGAGCCATGAGCACATCTAAATTTTCTCAAGTGTTGCCTTTATTGATCATTGCTACTGAGCAAAATGGCAAATATGCCTGTTCTTGATTAGGTGAGGAATGCATGTCTGAAATGCACACATTTTTGTGGGTGACATGGACAAAGTCATTGAGTGCACCCTCAGCAAGTTTGCTGATGACACCAAGCTGTGTGGTGAAGCAGACACGCTGGAGGGCAGGGATGGCATCCAGAGGGACCTGGACAGGCTGGAGAGGTGGGCACAAGCAAACCTCAGGAGGTTCAAAAAAGCCAAGTGCAAGGTCCTGAATCTGGGTCGAGGCAATCCCAAGCAGTGACTGGTTGGAGAGAAGCCCTGAGTAGAAGGACTTGGGTGTGCTGGTGGATGAGAAACTCATCATGAGCCAGCAGTGTGCACTTGCAGCCCAGAAAGCCAACCAGATCCTGGGCTGCATCAGGAGAAGTGTGGCCAGCAGGCCGAGGGAGGTGATTCTCCCCCTCTGCTGCACCCTGGTGAGACCCCACCTGGAGTACTGCATCCAGTTTTGGAGCCCCTATTACAAGAGGGATGTGGACATGCTGTAGTGTGTCCAGAGAAGGGCCACAAGGTTGATCAGGGGGCTGCAGCACCTCTGCTATGAGGACAGACTGAAAGAGTTAGGGCTGTTCAGTCTGGAGAAGAGGATGCTCCCAGGTGACCTCATTGTAGCCTTCCAGTGTCTGAAGGGAGCCTACAAGGAAGCTGAGGAGGGACTTTTTAGGCTATCAGGTAATGCCAGGACTAGGGGGAATGGAGCAAAGCTGGAGGTGGGGAAATTCAGATTGGATGTGAGGAGGAAGTTGTTCACCATGAGAGTGGTGAGAGTCTGGAATGGGTTGCTCAGGGGGGTAGTTGGGGCCACTTCCCTGGAGGCATTTAAGGGCAGGCTGGATGAAGTTGTAGGCAGCCTGATGTAGGGTAGGGTGTCCGTGGGCATGTCAGGGATGTTGGAACTAGATGATCCTTGTGGTCCCTTCCAATCCTAATCGATTCTATGAAATTCAGACATCTGTCACAAATGTACACAGAAATCACATTATGTGCAAGTGTGAGACTGCAACTCTAAATCAGTATTTTACGTAAGTTCCAACTGTTAGGTGAAGTGCATGAGCACTGACTGGAAGCAAAGATACAAGGCTGGAGAGAATGTGAAATTAAGGGATTATAAATACTGAAAACAGTTGCTAGGTTGTCCCAGCTATTTGCCAGCATCCAGGCAATATGTAGGCTGGCTAGGGTTGATCTAATGCATGTTTAATGTTGGTAGCTATCTTTACAGGGTCTTGAATTAGATTGTTTCTCAGTAGAATATAAACTAAAAAATCCTGTGCCAAGTAACGTGCACCTTTAGAGTACCATTCTCCAAAGCAGTAGCTGTGCAAGTAAAGCCTGCACACTGAAATTGCTCCCTTGGGCCATAAAGAGGACATAAATGGACAACAGATTGCTAGCAGATGTATAATCCTGTGTGAAGCCAGTATCAGGTTGATATTTCATTGGATCCTGTCCTGGTGATTGCATTAGTAGGCATTTTAGGATGATGGAATATATATTTTTCAGTGGCAAAGCTGTTTATTTCCAAGCAGCTTGCCTGTGTTGCTTCCAGCCCAGCCAGCAGTGCAGAGTGAGATACAGTTATGGAATGAATGTGCTCCTCATCAGTTTCACAAGTTTCAAGTGGATGCAGTAAATATGCTTTAATTGCAATTATTGCTGTAAAGCCATTCAGAGCAAATATAGCATTGTTGTGCTGAAAGCCTCCAATCTGTTTGCCCAGTGGAAGTGGCAGCCAACTGTATTTCATTAACTACTAACACTCACCACATTTGCTTACTGTTTTGACTGTGCTGTTTGTTCTGCCCTGATCGCTTGCTTGCCATAGTCTTTGGGTTCAAACTGGGAACTACATCCAGACTTCACAGCTTTGACCTTTGCCACTTACAGTACCAGTGCAAGTAACATCTTTAGAGTATTTGCTGAGAAAAGGCAAGAAAACCTTTGGGATGCTGTTCCCTTCCAGGTGTGCAGGGAAACATATATAGGGAATGGGCACTTTGCTCACTGAATAGCTCCCATTGCATTTTAAAAGGATGCTGAGCCAGAAATGAAAATCCAAACCAGTACATGACATAGCTGCATTGCCACCCACAAGTATAAGGACATTTGTGCTGACCTATGGAAACGGGGGATGACAGGAGATAAAATAGGTGCCTGGCACTTCCAAACACCCCATTTTATCCTGTATCTCACAATTTTTACTAATCCCAAATACACAACTAAATGTTCAGCTGGTTGTATCGACCAGCTTACTGACCATGAATTGATGGGGTGGAAAAGAATCAAGACAATACTACCTTCCCCTCTGCTTTGGAACACTTAGGGTATAATAAAATCAGTAGTTCTGCTCAAATGCTTAATCTCCTATGTTGGCTGGTAGCCCAAAAAGGGCTGCATTAAGTGAAGTGTTTTCCATGTCCAATGTGGATGTCTTTTCTGCCTCTGTGTCTCCTCTCACCCAAGGTGACCCTATCCAGCAAGACTATACCATGGTCAATTGGGAAGCATGCCTAGAGAGGCAATGAAGTAGAGTCAGAAAGGCTCTAAACAATGCATAAGTCCTCACAGCTTTCTCCAGTTCTAAGGCATGGCTTCGCATCTAAAAAAATGTATATTTGACTGGTTCAATTAAATATAAACCAGATGGCTTATACTTTTATGGTCTAAAATTATACCACTCCCCAAAAGAGCCTGAGAAATGGAAAGAGATTATGAGGAGCTATACCAGTAATACATTTGTCACTAAAAATAAAATAGAAATTAGAGACTAGGGTTGTTATTACATTTGAAATGAAGAAGAGAATTTTTGCCAAGGTTTTCACTGAGGATTTGCTTATTTTCTCGTCATTCCTGTGACTCGATTGAGTTTCCAGAGCATCACTGATGTAATTTTTTTTAATTGAAGATGTGCCAAACAGCTCTACAGTCATTGGGACAGCGGGGAATTCTGAGCATTCACCAGCAGCCTGGAGTCTAAACACTCTTGTTTTCTGTGTGTGTTCTCCTGATAAATTCAAAGCAGACACCGTCTGTCTGATTTTCCCAAGCAGGCCTCTCTATATGAGAACCAGAAAGCAGAAGGAACCCCAAGCAGGGAGCAGACCTTGTCTGGAGAACTTTCATATGCCTCCAGATTAGCGTGTTTATCTGGGTTGTTTTGGTTTGGGTTTGGTTTTTTGGGTTTTTTTTCTGTTGGAACAGCTGTCTGATGTGGAACTTGCCCCTCCTACAGCAAAGATCATGCCACGATACAGAATAAAACTAAACAAAAGCAAATAATTAAGGAGTGAAAGAAGATTCCTTGGAAACCAGGGTAAGAAATAAAGGAGAGTTAAGTGCAAAGCTATGTGAAGTGATTTTCATGGACTGCCATTCAGTTAAACTTGTTTGCTGGTTCCATAGAGAGCTCAGCTGAACTAACTGATAGGTCTATAAGACACAATGACTAACTTCCACAATTGCATTTAAGGTAAATGTTGTCTTTTTATTTGTTCAGAGAAGCCAGACTCTTCCGTTTTCACCCAGATTTTCCTTCAATCTTCATGCAGAGAATGTTCCTGCTGCTAATCTCTTTTAGATTGATTTTAGACAGATACTCTTTTAACTGCATCACGCCACACTAAAAGTTCAACCAAATTCTGAATTTAGACATGGGGAAATCATGTATTTGTAAAAATCCAGCCATGAAAATGATGAAAAAGAACATCTGTCCTCATTCACACTTTCAAAAATCAGAAGATGGGGAAAACTAAGAAGTGAAATTTTCCCTTCAGATAGAATCATAGAATCACAGAATTAACCAGGTTGGAAAAGACCTCTAGGATCATCAAGTCCAACCCATCACCTAACCCTTCTAATTAACTAAGCCACGACACCAAATGCTTCATCCAGCCTTCATTTAAACACCTCCAGGGATGAGGACTCCACCACTTCCCTGGGCAGCCCATTCCAATGCTGATCACTATTGCTGTGAAGAACTACTTCCTAACATCCATCCTAAACTGACAGATATTGTCCCACAACTGAGTGCAAAAATAGTAGTTGTGTGTGGAAACACACTTTTGTTTGATGAAGAGTTTTTCACAAGTGGACACTGTTTGAGTTAGGCATTGCTCCTTATAGAATCACAAAATGGTAGGGATACCAACAGTTCATTTTCGGACAATGTATGCTTGACTCACTCCCAGAAAACAGGATACTAGACTCTGCAACATGAGTCTCTTCACCTAATTCAGCTTAGCCAGAACCTCAGGTCTGAAGGGAGAATAAGAGGAAGGAAACAGGGATGAGTACAATTGGCATAGACCTCTCTAGAGCACAGGCAGGGAAGCTGAAGGTCGAAAAAAATTATGAGCTCTTCTCTGCAGTTCAGCAAAAACGTTGCTATCTGAATGTTTCTAAGGGATTTGAGAAATCTTATTTCAGATCATGCAGGTGACAAGACTTTTCCCACTTCCTTGAAAATGGGTATAATTTAATTCTGTGAATCACCTTGAGGCTTGCAAGGGGTATGTGTAGGTATTAATAATGATAATAATGCTAGACTTATGTAAATTTTAACCTTTCAGCAGTACCTTTTCAAAGCCTTTCTTCTTCCTCTTCTGCAAAGTGACCTCTTTGAAATTTTTAATGAAATAAGCATATGTCACAGCTGAAATAATATGTTTTAGAGTTTTGAATTAATCTCAAATTCCTGGAGGGAGAGTTATGGGCCAAATTCAGTAGTCCATGAATGAATAAAATGTCTATGGACTCACAGGACCTTGTGGTAAGGAGCCAAACAGTGCTGGTTAAAGCTTATTTTACATCAGAGTGTTCCCTCAGATAATGTCTGACCACTTTTTATTTTTGTGAGATTATTTACTGCAGTGAGGATTCTTTCACAGAAATATTCATGGAAAGAAGGCATGAAAGATGTTTCTATGTGTGTGTGCGGAGGTATGTGTGCGTGTGCCTAGATTGTTTATCCTGGAATCATTCAGGTTGGAAAAGAGCCCTGGGATCATCAAGTCCAACTACTGACCCTACTCTACAAATTTCACCCCTAAACCATGTCAGCAAGCACCACATCTGAATCACCTTCACTGTACAGGACACTGCATTGCAGGCTCAGCCAGCTATCCTGGGCTATACTCCCCCACTTCTTGTGAAGACAATTAACCCCATCTTAGTTGAATTCAGGACAATCCATTTCTCTAGTTCTTGTGACACAAATAACCAGATTTATGAGATCCACTTTTCTGCGTTTAGAATGACAAGACCTGCTCATGAAAGCTTAGCTGTAAAAAAACTAATTCAAAGAACAGTAATGCTGAAATGCTCAGAACCAACCTTCACTTAGACTTACTCAACAATGGGATTTGGTATATTAACAAAAAAATCTTGCACTTGTCATCTCCATGCCTAACAGCCAAAAGGGACATGTTCTGAGTGTAACTTCAGTGGTCATTCAGTTGCCTCTACTGGTACTGGGCAAATGTCATGAACAAGTGGATTCACTGAGTACACACAGAACCACAGAATGTCAGGGTTGGAAGGGACCTCAAAAGATCATCTAAGCCCAACACCCCTGCCAGGGTAGGATCACCTACACCAGATCACAAAGGAACACACTATATTCAATGCAATCAGTATAGACAGGATGAGCACCATGCAGGTGTAGGATAAGTAAGAAGAGACTCAGCTAGGGGGTACATACATCTTGGTGCTTATGTACTGAATCCCATCACTGGTGGAAATTTTGTCTACACAGCAGGAGCTGAGAAAACTTTCTAGATCTTGTATGAAAAAGTATTTTTCAAGACTCCGTGTTGTGATAAAACACAGATAACTGCAAACTTGTCATCCTTCTTGCAAAATTTTGTCCCCGTGGGAAGGAAATCCAGAGAAAGGCCACAAGGATGATCGGGGGGCTGGAGCACCTCTCCTATGAGGACAGACTGAAAGAGTTGGGGCTGTTTAGTCTGGAGAAGAGGAGGCTCCCAGGTGACCTTATTGTGGCCTTCCAATATCTGAAGGGGACCTACGGAAAAGCTGGGGAGGGACATTTTAGTCTGTCAGGTAGTGATAGGACTAGGGGGAATGGAGCAAAGCTGGAGGTGGGGAAATTCAGATTGGATGTGAGGAGGAAGTTTTTCAGCATGAGAGTGGTGAGGCCCTGGAACGGCTTGCCCAGGGGGGTGGTTGGAGCCACTTCCTTGGAGGTGTTTAAGGCCAGGCTGCATGAGGCTGTGGGCAGCCTGATGTAGGGTAGGGTGTCCCTGGGCATGTCAGGGGGTTTGGAACTAGATGATCCTTGTGGTCCCTTCCACCCCTGACTGATTCTATGATTCTATGTTTCTAAGTCATGCAGACTGGAAGGGGCACACAGCACCTATTAGCTCCTAAGCTGGGAAGCAGAGCCCATCATGGGCTCCTGTTACTACACAACACATGCCTTTAGCTAACCCAGCCTGTCTTCCCTGGGCAAATGTTCCTAGCACTAGCAGTGCAGAGCTATTTCCAGGGATTCTCTAGAGTAAAAAAATACTGCTTCAAACTTTTCATTGAAAGTGCATATTCATACACATCGAAAGGATTATGAAACAAAACAAACAAAAACCCCAACCCAAACAAAAACAAACCCAAACCCAAACAAACCCCAAACAAAAATCAAAACACAGCCTTCACCCTCAAAATATCCACACCCCCCTCCACCACCTCCACCATCTTAAGATAATTAATTCATTGTTTTTTCCTGCTGCAGTACAGAATGAGTCTTGAACCATCTCTGTTGCAGTGAAGATGGATGCAAAGTCTCTGAGTTTTCCCTCTCAGGATCCCTTTGAGGGTTTGCCTTTGTTTTGCCCACAGAGAACTTTTTTCCCCACAGTCTCTATGGAAAAGCCTGTGATGCCTAAACATAAACCTGGCAGTTTTCCCAGAAATCATCAGGAGTAAATTCCAAGCAGAACAGCTGGGTGTTTACCTGTGCTCTGAGCCCGTGAGCCAGAAGCTCAGAGCCCTGCACCTGCGCACAGCTTTAGTCCCAGCCAGGGAAGAATGGCAGAGAGGGTGGCTCTCTGTGTCTGGGTAAGAGCACTGGGCCATCCTCAAAGATGATGAAGAAATAATTCCTCCCATTGACAGAAGAGTTTCAGCATCCAACAGTGCCAACAAAATTCTATTTAAGGAAAGAATCTCATTCAACAAATTTTAGACGTGTTTTCCATGCCCAGAGAGCAACTGTGTCCTGGGCTGCATTAAGAGAAGCATTACCAGCAGGGCAAGGGAGGGGATTCTGCCCCTTTACTCTGCTCTCCTCAGACCCCATCTGGAGTACTGTGTGCAGTTCTGGAGCCCCCAGCACAAGAAGGACATGGAACTGTTGGAGAGAGTCCAGAGGAGGGCCACAAAGATGCACAAAGATCTGGAGCACCTCTGCTATGAGGATGAGAGAGTTGGGGCTCTTCTCAGCCTGGAGAAGAGAAGGCTTTGAGGAGACCTTATATAGCAGCCTTCCAATATCTGACAGGGGACTACAGGAGGGCTAGGGAGGGACTGTTCACCAGGTCTTGTAATTGACAGGACGAGGGGGAATGGGTTCAAACTGGTAGAGGGGAGATTTAAATGGGATGTTAGGAGGAAATTCTTTAGAGTGAGGGTGGTGAGACACTGGCACAGGTTGCCCAAGGAGGTTGTGGCTGCTCCCTCCCTGGAGGTGTTCAAGGCCAGGCTGGATGAGACCTTGAGCGACCTGATCTAGTGGGAGGTGTCCCTGCCTATGGCAGGGGGGTGGAACTGGATGATCTTTGAGGTCCTTTTGAACCTAAACCATTCTATGATTCTATGATTTTTCAGTAGCTGGAATATGCTTTATATATACATTCCAAAATTGTGTTGCCTTATTTCTTTCACTTTTTTTTTGGTCTTTTCTTGAATATTTGTTTTTTACTGATAACGAAGTAAATGTCTTAAAATAATTCACTACAAAACAGATACATTATGTAAAAGAGATAACTCTTATGGGCTTTTAACTGTGCATATTTCTGGGTTTATGTTGATTCCTTGGAAGCCACATCCCTGCTCTTCTTATATAACTCAGTACAGCTAAGACTGGGTGTGCTCTTGCTCTTGTGCTCATTTTTACATGTATGTTACTATCACAGGCATTAAGATGAAGTTCAATATATTTACTGATGCTAAATGCCAGATTTCCCCTCTCTCAGCAACTGTAAAGTAGCAATCCATCAACTCCTGCAGACTCCTATTTATGCACCTTATAGCCTCTGTACAGTGACTTCCCAGAGTAGTTCCTTCTACTCTTCTTGCTCCTTACAGCTCTGGTTTACATTAGATATTCATTCACTGTTCAGATTTCTCTTTCATAGGTCTTGATGTTGTCTACATCATAGGTTAGTATTCTACCTCGAATTTTACTCATGATTTTTTTTTTTTGGGCTATTTAGAATCATAAAATCATAGAATCATAGAATCTGTCAGGGTTGGGGGGATCACAAGGATCATCTAGTTCCAACCCCCCTGACATGCCCAGGGACACCCTACCCTACATCAGCCTGGACAGAGCCTCATCTAGCCTAGCTTTAAACACCTCCAGGGATGTGGCCCCAACCACCCCCCAGGTAAGCCATTCCAGGGCTTCACCATTTTCATGCTGAAGAACTTCCTCCTCACGTCCAATCTGAATCTCCCCACCTCCAGCTTTGCTTCATTCCCCCTAGTCCTGTCACTACCTGATAGCCTAAAAAGTCCCTCCCCAGCTTTTCTGTAGGTCCCCTTCAGATACTGGAAGGCCACAATAAGGTCACCTGGGAGCCTCCTCTTCTCCAGACTGAACAACCCCAACTCTTTCAGTCTCTCCTCATAGCAGAGGTGCTCCAGCCCTCTGATCATCCTTGTGACCCTTCTCTGGACACACTACATCATGTCCACATCCCTCTATTATTTAATCCATCTTGCTTTTGGATACCATCTGTTCTGCTGGGGAAGACCCAGATTTTGGCCTACTTTTACCACATTTATGAATTTATCATAGCCTTAATACTTAGCAGTGGTTTCAGCCTTTTCAGTTCCCCTAGAAACATCCCTTCTCTTTCAACCTCCTGTGCCACTCTGCAGTTGCATAGTCATTGCATCATCCCTGAAAATTCCTGAAAATCCATAAGAAACAGAATAAAACCAGTGAAATAAAAACACTGCACAATGCCATCTGCCATATGCTCCAAAGAGAAGCTGTGGTAAATTGACTGTATAAGTCAAAATAAAAATAAAAAAAAAAAAAAAGGAAATTAATATTATTGCATGATTTTTTTTTCTAGAAAAGGTCAGATTTTATTTTTGCTTTAATTGTTTTTTAGTACCAAAATCTTCTGAGGAGCTGAAAATGGTTTTCTGAAACACTTCATAAAATTCATAGAAAATTAATAGCTAAAATTAATAGCTATCGTACAGGATTAATAGCAATTGCATAATACTGTTTGTCCCATTGCATCCTTTAGATTAGCTGGAAGTCCTAGCTTTGGAAGTAGTAAATGCTAATAACAATGCAGATGTATTTAGAGCAATAAGATAGTTGTGACATCAATCTTATCCTAATACTTAGAGAAGAAAATGTTTGTCTGCTATCGCTAGTGGAGGAACTCCAATGTATTTTTCTTTAAAAAAAAAAAAAAATATATATATATTTAGATAAGTGTATAAGGGTGACATCAGGCAGAAGAAGTGCAGTGAATTACCTCATTTTTAAGCTATCTGTGAGTCAGAATTTTGCTATTAAGGTAGTTTTATTTTGTTTCTTGTATAGTTGCTACTCCTTGTCTGGGGCTCTTAGGAGTGACTTCTATATAAATACATAATAACAATAAAATAACAGCAACAATAAGAATACTGTTCTTTGGTGCCTGATGAGGCTTTTGTTGGTTTGTTAATTATGGGAGACCTTTAATCAAAGGCCCTAACAAATGAAACCCATTATGTCATTTAAAGGCATGCTGCCTTGTTTCTGCAAATATAAACATTGGCATGGTTGGATTTGTTTTCCCAGACCCATTAAACTGTCATACATGTTTTCTGCCTTTTTGTGTTGACTGTCAAGCTTTTTTGCATATCTTTATCTTGGGGACCACTGACAATGAGAAAGGAAACACAGGAAAAAGGTTTGGCAGTTTAATGAGACCTGGATAACATATGCCTCACCAAGGGGATATCATACATTTACATCTGCATCCATTCTTGCCCTGCCTGTCCCCTGAGACCAAAGACATGATGTGAAGACAATTCTGATGTGAACACCTTGTCAAAGGAATAATGGGCCCAAAAGTAGCGTAAGTGGATATAACTATATACTTATATAGAACCCTGTGTAAGGGGGAGTTGGAGACCTTTGCAACCTGAAAGGGGACAAACCTTGTCAATTCTTGTCCTCCCTACATCTGAAGAGTAGTTCTGAGATTGAACTTTTCACTACACACCAGAAATTTATTCTGGAGGGTACAAGTTAGTTTACTCAAGAATGAACTAATGTATGTTTAGTGTAGGTGATGAGGATCCCAAGACCTGAGACTGAACCTGTCAGATAAAATATTTGACAGGAATAGGCACACCCTGTCAATTATGTGTTTTAACATCTATATTGGTGATTTAGTCTGGCTATGAAGATACTCATCCAATGCAAAAGGTCTGGTTCAAACTTGTCAGTAGTAAACCTTCTGTTAAACCCAGTGATCTTTACATTTGGGCTCAGGCACTGGGCTATAGCTGTGGCTAAACATGTAGATTAAGAGTCACAAGTCCTAGTTCAGATGCTTCTGTGATTCATTTGCTGACTACACAAGGAAACCTTAAAAATGGCTTGCAGAATATTTCAGTTCTTGGGCCTGAAGACATAAAATAGGTGGGGAGATGAACGAGATACTCACTGAAATGCATTAAAATTATACAAAAGTAAGGTGGTAACTTTTTCTTCAGTATATTTTGCCACATGTACTTGATCACTGTTACAGCTCTAGTAATGTGGTTTATTTTGCCACCTGAGGCCTTGCTTGCATTAAAATGCTGCAGAACAGTTCATCACAGCTACATTTGCTTGTTCTGCATGTTAAATAAATGGTCTTTCCACTCCAGTGTTTGATGCCTGTAATTATATTTGATAACAGTGAATAATCTCTTCTATTATTAATAGACATTCAATGGGTGAGGCTCCATAGGCTCTTTGTCTGAGTTTTCTGACCTTCTAGTTTGCAAACAAGTGAATCCTGTATCATCTTGACTAATAGGAGAGGGGTTTGCTGGTCTTTTTTCTGATTTAACTAGCATGAAAGAAGAATTGCTCCTTGAAACACTATGCTCTTTATAGATCTCTTTATCTGCCTTTGTGAACCTCGTCACTTTGGTGGGTTTCTTTGGTGTTTTTGGTTGTGGGTTTTTTTTTTTATTATTTTTAATGTGTTTTGTTCTCTTTTAAAAATGTGCATAAGATCCTATTTAGAAAACACAGCAAAAGATGCTAAGAAAGGCTTGCATGGGTAGGACCTGGGGTTTGTGTTACCAAAGGCAGCTGCAGCAACAATATTAACTGTGACCTCCAGATCCTGCGCACCCATTGAACAGGGTCATCAGCTCCTTGGGTAACATCCCTGTTTTGAAGAATCTCACATACTGCCAATGTATTGGCACCACAGTTTGAAAAATTCTGTCTAGCCAAGATTTCCCAAAAAGGCTGATGAGACTGAAATACTCCAGCTTGGGAAACTAAGACTAAGGCACCTTAAATTTTCAGTCCATCCCAAGTACCTACACTTTGACATCACTACAGTGCATATAGCATCGAGCATCATCAGTGCTCCTCATTCCTACTATATACCTTCACCCACTTATGAGCAAATAGAGAGAGTAATTTGACATTGGAATGGGCTGCCCAAGGAGGTGGTGGAGTCACTGTCCCTGGAGATGTTCAAGAAAAGACTGGATGGGGCACTTAGTGCCATGCTTTAGTTGATTGGATAAGGCTGGGTGATAGGTTGGATGGGATGATCTTGGAGGTCTCTTCCAATCTTGCTGATTCTATGATTCTATGATTCAGAAGTGACTAAGTCTATATCCCATTGGCAGTCAGTAAGCTGGCAAAGCCAAAGCACCCTTTGAGATGTGAGCTACTACACTTCAAAGACAACCTTGAGCCTCTTAATATGACCAATGCAATAACCAAAATGATAACAGTTGTAAACCACTATTACACTGTTGTGCAACTTCCACAATGCATATTTAACAAAATAATAATGCAAATATTTACCAGCTCAGAAGCCAAGTCTCTAATCCAGTTAAAAATCACTGTAAAGGCTCCTCCATTTTTGGAATTTACTGCCTCTCTAAAACAACTGCTATACTTTTGAAAAAAAATCCAAACAAACAAACAAAAAAACACATTAAAAAAACCCAAACAAACAAAAAACCAACAAAACCTCCCAAAAAACCCACAGATAATATTATTGCTACCTGCTCAGATGCAAGCTCAAAGTTCTCTGCAGTTCATCAATAGTGAGACTGTAGCTGTGGGTTATATACATGGGACAAGAACTGCTCTGCCCATTTTATGATCATTTGAACCAGGCATCCAGCTATTTCAAAGGCACCTGGAGATTTTCCACGCCTCAGCTTTTATTTGTTCAGTATTTGAGATACTTTATAATTAAAAGCCTCAAGAAGTGAGAAGTGCAGCTGAATGAGAGCTGATAAGCACTAAGCAGCTGGGGCAGTCAGTCAGCCTCATGGGTCCATATTATATCAGCCCATCACTTCCAGGCACAGAATTAGAATCACAGAATAAGTTAGGGTTGAAAGAGACCACAAGGATCATCTACTTCCAATCCCCCTGACATGAGCGGGGCACCCTACCCTAGATCAGGCTGCCCACAGCCTCATCCAGCCTGGCCTTAAACACCTACAGGGATGTGGCCACAACCACCCCCTTAGGCAACCCATTCCAGGGCCTCACCACTCTCATGCTGAAAAACTTCCTCCTCACATCCAATCTGAATCTCTCCACCTCGAGCTTTGCTCCATTCCCCTTAGTCCTGCCACTACCTGAGAGCCTAAAAAGTCCCTCCCCAGCTTTTCTGTAGGTCCCCTTCAGATACTGGAAGGCCACAATAAGGTCACCTTGGAGCCTCTTCTTCTCCAAACTGAACAGCCCCAACTCTTTCAGTATGTCCTCATAGCAGAGGTGCTGCAGCCCTCTGATCATCCTCGTGGCCCTTCTCTGGACAATGTCCAGCATGTCCACATCCCTCTTGTAATAGGGGCTCAGAAATGGATGCAGTACTCCAGGTGGGATCTCAGCAGAGCAGAGTAGATGGGGAGAATCACCTGCCTCAACTTGCTGGCCACACTTCTCCTGATGCAGCCCAGGATCTGGTTTGATTTCTGGGCTGCAAGTGCACACTGCTGGCTGACGTTGAGCTTCTCATCCACCAGCACACCCAAGTACCTCTCCTCAGGGCTGCTCTTCAGCCAGTCACTGCCCAACCTGTATTTGTGCTTGGGATTGCCTTGACCCAGATGCAGGACCTTGCACTTGGCTTTTTTGAACCTCCTGAGGTTGGCTTGTGCCCATCTCTCCAGCCTGTCCAGATCCCTCTGGATGACATCTCTGCCCTCCAGCCTGTCTGCTGTACCACGCAGCTTGGTGTCATCAGCAAACTTGCTGAGGCTGCACTCAATGCCTTTGTCCATGTTGCCCACAAAGATGTTGAACAGGACTGGTGCCAGGACTGATCCCTGAGGGACTTGCCCTTGGTGACTGCCCAGTAGATAGTCTTGGTAGTCTGTGGGATTCCCTACAACTATTGGCTTTTGGATACCACTACAAAGCACTGTTTTTTTTTTTAATGTGAATCCTCAACTGCACTGTACATAGAGCTGTCCTGGTGTAGTTACAGCATCTCCACATATGAGCTATACAGGTGGTACAGGCTTAGCTCTTTGTTTCCTAAATGTCATGGCTGCTGCCTTCCAAGAACTGTAGCACAGCTCAAATCCTGGCCATAATGAAGTGGTGAATGCTATCTTCAAACCTCATGCATATTCAAATCAGAATAATTCAGGTAAAATTCCAAGGGACCAAGCAGCCAATTGAAAGCACATTTATTCAATTGTCTGTTTAGATGATGGATCTGAACAATACTTCACCATCCAAATGACTCAATATGACATGTAAATAATTGCTGGTGATTGCAACATGCACCAAAGGTTTAGTTATTGATTCTTTAGCTTGCCTGTCATCATTCATTAAATATTATAGGAAGCTGTCAAAACAGATTTAATAGAGTGTGTCTATGCATATGTGGATGTAAAAGAGCCTATTTTTGGCTTCTTTCAACAAGGCAGGCTAAAATTGGATTTTTTGCAAAATAAGTGCAAACTGGGTTGCTGTTGAATGCATGAAATTACTAAAAACCAATTTGTCTCAACTTTAATTAGAGTTGCATGACTATTCTCATATATCAATACTGACTGTTTTTATTTAATTAGTCAGAAAATCCTAGTGTGCATAGGTACTGGATTAGGTTATGATCTGATCCTTAATGAAGTGGAGATTGACATCATCAAAGAACACTTCTATTTAATTTTTAATTAAAGATTAAAAATCCCCTCCTCCATTGTAGCAATTACATTTATTTCTGGTTTTGGTATAATAGGAATACATAACCTGTGAATATGCAAATAACATTCTGGGAAGTATCTACATTTAAAGGCACAGCACATATACATTTCCCTGCGCAATATCCATGCAAATTAATTCAGTGAAAAATTCAGTGCACATTACAACATCTCTCTTACCTTCAGGCAGAATTATACTTCTACCATGTCTCTTATTTCTTCCATTGCTTCTAAAAACTTGGATTTTTTTTTTTTTTTTCATTTTTCTACCTCAGTTATAGAAAAACAGATTTCATTCAAAAGGTAAGAGCAAGCAACTCAGTCTCTTTTGCTGCTTCCTCTTTAGGGACCTGATTTGGCAAAGCTCTCAGAAGAAATGCCTAAGACAGGTGCAATGAGTTTTGCCCTGAAGTTTCTCTGCAGTACTACTACTTCTCTACGGTACTGTAGAGACTATTCCTCTACAGTACAAAGAAAGCCTTGATGACTCAGATAAGCCACATTAAATTCTAGAGGGAAATAGTGAAATACTGCGGATGTCACTTTCATTTCAAAGTGGTGTGATTTTGTCATCTGGATGTCCCAACATGCTTGTAAGTAAACAGAAAGACAACAGAGTAGAAAGATAAGGGCATAAGAAATAAAAAGAAACACAACAGAGATAAACAATTCTATTGTAAGCAAAATCTCCCTTAGACACTGTGTTGGTTTGAGCTAATTGGAAAATTTGTGTGAAAAATTAGACTGCTGCCTGAGAGTGAGAAATTAAACACTGTGTCCCTTCACCCNGCATTGCTGTAAATATAAAGCTTCATTTATTAACTTCCAGTGTGTTTTTCTGAGTTTTAGCCGGGGTTCTAAAAGGTGGGGGGGCAGGTTACTGCAAACCCACTACAGACACACTTGTCCTCTGCAGTTATATTCTTTTCTCTCCTCAGGTCTGTCGCCTCAAAGCCGTAAAAAAGAAGATTTAGTTTTATCAGCCCCTATGTGTTGTGACCCAAAGAGGGCCATAAAAAAGCTACTTAATCTAAAGATTCAGTGTAAATATACATTTCTCTAGAAAAATATAAGTTGCAATAGCATTGCCATTGCTATATACTGTCTATTATTACCAATTAATATATCTACTTAATCTAAAGATTCAGAGTAAATATACATTTCCCTAGCAAAATATCAGTTGCAATAGCATTGCCATTGCTATATACTGTCTATTATTACCAATTAATATATCTACTTAATCTAAAGATTCAGAGTAAATATACATTTCCCTAGCAAAATATCAGTTGCAATAGCATTGCCATTGCTATATAGTGTCTATTACTACCAATCAATATATCTACTTAATCTAAAGATTCAGTGTAAATATACATTTCCCTAGCAAAATATCAGTTGCAATAGCATTGCCATTGCTATATACTGTCTATTATTACCAATTAATACATCTGCCAAAAAATGCAGGTTGAGATTGACCAAAGCAACTTGTGAATATTTTAAAGAAGTGTAATGTGATCAGACAATTTATTTAAACACCCTTTACAGAACTGCTGCAGCAAATGACACAGTGACTTTCAGCCTTCTGAAATCTATACCACATACTGTATTTATACCATACATGAAATAGGGTAAGTAGTAACTTACTTATAACCCACCCCTCTGCCAGTATCAAATGGAATGCCAAGCCCACTGATTCAGATCCAGCTTATGTAAATTAACGTGCTTCATTCAGACTTTTCCTGGATGACCAAGAATGAGAAAGAGACACGGACCATCTGAACTGCTCTCAGGGGATGCCTGTTTCTCCCTTTACAGAACAGGAAGCCTTATAGTATAAACAACCAGGTGTTTAAAATACTGTGCTATGTGTCTCTGCCTCAGTGGGTAGCTTTTAATTCAATCATCCCTTAGTTTAACTTGTCTTCAGAGTATTAAAATGTTTGGCCCTCCAGTAATGCTGCATAGGCACGAGTGTCTTGCTAAATTAAAGCTACAGGTTGTGTGATAACCTGCTCTTGCCATCACAGAAGGCTTGTGTCCACCCCTTTGCAATAAGCAATCATAGAATCATAAAATTAGTCAGGGTTGGAAGGGACCACAAGGATCATCTAGCTCCAACCCCCCTGACATGCCCAGGGACAGCCTACCCTACATCAGGCTGCCTACAGCCTCATCCAACCTGGCCTTAAACACCTCCAGGGATGTGGCCACAACCACCTCCAAGGGCAACCCATTCCAGGCTCTCACCACTCTCGTGCTCAACAACTTCCTCCTCACATCCAATCTGAATCTCCCCACCTCCAGCTTTGCTCCATTCCCCATAGTCCTGTCACTACCTGATAGCCTAAAAAGTCCCTCTCCAGCTTTTCTGTAGGCCCCCTTCAGATACTGGAAGGCCACAATAAGGTCACCTGGGAGCCTCCTCTTCTCCAAACTGAACAGCCCCAACTCTTTCAGTCTCTCCTCGTAGCAGAGGTGCTGCAGCCCTCTGATCATCCTCGTGGCCCTTCTCTGGACAATGTCCAGCATGTCCACATCTCTCTTGTAAAAGGGGCTCCAAAACCATACACACTACTCCAGGTGGGGTCTCATCAGAATGGAGTAAAGGGGGAGAATCACCTCCCTCCACCTGATGTCCACACTTCTCCTGATGCAGCCCAGGATCTGCTTGGCTTTCTGGGCTGCAAGTGCACACTGCTGGTTCACATTGAGCTTCTCGTCTGCCAGCGCACCCAAGTCCCTCTCCTCAGGGCTGCTCTCCAACCATTCACTGCCCAACCTGTATTTTTGCTTGGGATTGCCTCAACCCAGATGCAGGACCTTGCACTTGGCTTTGTTGAACCTCATGAGGTTGGCTTGTGCCCCCGTCTCCAGCCTGTCCAGTCAGGAATCACCTCCAGCATGGAGGCCACCCCACCTTCTGTTGGATCTATTTGTGCAGCACACATGAAGAAGCAGGCTGCATAGCTGTTTAATGCTATAAGGACTCTTTCTATGCTCTCAGGCAGTGTTCATGCTTGCTAACACCTCAGTTCACAGCAGTACTTGATGTACACCTTGGCCTATATTGCACACAGAAGTAAGGTGCATCCCTCATACTGGAGGCTGTGCCGCTGGAGAAGCATTAGAGACACAGCATTTCAACACACTGTTGAGTCCGTTCTAATGAGCAACATTCATCAAGTATTGACATGGCTCCCACAATAATTTTCTAATGGCATTCTACAAGTTTTAAGTGAAGGTTATTTTAAAAAAGAGGCTTTATAAACTGGAGGTTTTTGCAGAGTGTCACCTGGCAGATCGGAATTAGATGTGAAAAATGTTATATTTTGTTCTGAGTTTAGTCTGGTTTCAATTTATCACAGTAAAGTATGATACCATTACAGGCAGAGATTGTACAACTCTTTTCTGCTCAGTTTAGTTTGTCCTATTGCTTCTCTTTACTTTTACAAAGTGAGGCTACTCACAGTCTCTAAACAGGCAAAAGTAACATAACTGAGATGTCTTAAACATCATAAACATATTGCTGCTTGAAATTAATACTTTTTTTTTCCCCCCCTTTGCTTGTTTCCTTTTGTGCACCCAAACAGATTTGGATCATTAGGTTGAAATGTTAAAAAACATTCTTCTCTTAAACTATGCTACAGGAATATTTTTTTCTTTTCCACTTCTATGCCGTCAGATATACTGGGACTATTTTTTAAGCCTTTCACACAGAACAGTAATAGAATCATAACTCTATGCTAATTTCCTATTGAAAATGGACCAGATGTCTACAATATATTAAGCAAACCTTGGTTCCTTATTTTGTTCGGAGCTGCAAATATCTATGGCAAACTGTCCTCCTGGACCAATCTATCATTTTAAGGAGAAGACCAAAGAAAATAGATTAATCAAAGGGCCTGCAGTTATTGTCTCCCCCTGTTAGCTCCAATTCATATATCATTAGAGAAAAAAGCCTGTCAGCACTGCAGGATGTTATCTCTTTGGGAAAAAAAAAGAATCTTCAGCCTAATAATTCATTTTTTTAAACCTGATGACAATACACAAGATTAAAATATTGGCTTTCCTAACACTTCTACATCAAGGAAAGCCAAGTCAAAGAGTAGAATGCAGCACTTTCAGAAAGAACAAATATTTTGCCTAAACAAGGCTTCAGCATATGCATGCTGTGCAGGTAGTTTCATGCAGCACTATTCATTTTAATGTAATGTCAAGACACAGGTAAGATATAGACTGTAATATAGATACACACAGGGCTTTGATACAGCTCGACCACAATAGTAAAATGTAGGAGGAGCAGCACAGAGAATGCTTCAGAGTGGCCTCAGCATTAAATTTCAATCATTTTTACCATAAGTGCAGTTTCACTAGATGCTTGATCTAAGCCCTTTGAAGTCACTGGCAAGAGTAATGGCCTTTGTTTCATGTACCCCTTTCATTAACATGAGAGGACGCATGTTTCTGAAATTAATCTGCCTTTTAAGAGAACTGGGTAAGAAGCACTGGATCTTCAGCTGCATACAGCACACAAGCTTCCTTCAGCTAGATCCATCTCAGCTAACTCTAAGTGCCAAATAAATCACACTCCAAGGGTACCTATGTGGAACCTAATGCTTCAGTGTTTCTATCCTACTTTAAAGTTAGCTAGGGTGAAGGTCCTTTATTTCATCCAACCTGTGCTCCTTCTTCTGTCACCTGGTCGGAAGCCAGAGGTCACCGCTACATATTTTCACCCAGGGACATGGGTTTCCATGACAGCTATTTTCCTCAGGCAGTTAATGTCCTCGTCTTTGAAACAGCTTTCTTTGGGGCTGCTGGTGGGAATTTGCTTATCTCCTGGTTCAGCTGGGTGACATCTCATTTTTCTTGTGCTTTGCTCATGGGTCAGACTTGGGCTGACTCTCCGACAGAAAGCAGCCTGGAAGCAGCTGCTCTCATGTGCTTCTCAGTCATGCTTGGAGTCTCCCTGTCCACAACTGCAGCCTGTTTGACAGATCTTTGCCTTTGGTTTAATTTCCACATCTTTCTTGAATCTGTTATCTTTGACAAGTCCACTGATCTTGGTTTGCCTTTTGCCTGGAAATAGTATGCCTGCATGACTAAAAGATACAGTTCTATTGTTCTCTAAGCTGATGCTTCAAAATTTTTTTCCATTATTCATTAATTTTTATAGTAGTCTGTTTCCATGTTTTCAGTATTTTGATTAGTATCTGTGCAAAAGCATCCATTACATATCCCAGATACTGAAACGGGGATGATTATCTTCTGTCTTCATGCTCTTCTCTTCAGAAGAAGTGAATAGAATCATAGAATGGTTCAGGTTGGAAGGGACCTCAAAGATCATCCAATTCCAACCCCCCACCACAGGCAGGGACACTTCCCCCTAGAACAGGACACTCAAGGCCTCATCCAGCCTGGCCTTGAACACCTCCAGGGAGGAAGCAGCCACAACCTCCCTAGACAACCTGTTCCAGTGTCCAATGTTTTTCCAGAGCTGTCTGGGATTGCAGGTAGCTTTTGATGGGAAAGTACAGGGAACTTCTGAACAGCTCATTCTTCTCTGTTTGCATTGTCATGAATGTAATTTACTCCTGGCCAGAAGAACATAGACTTTAGCTCTTCTTGAGCTTGGCTTTTATTGTGGTGTGTTCCTTTTTTTGCCACACACTCTCTTCCTTTTGCTGAGATTACTGCTGGCTTGCTTTAAACATGACAATCTGCACTCATATGTCATCTCATACAGAAGAAAACCTCCTGTGACATTCTTCACTTTCAGTTTGGATATTACTGGAATATAAATTATCAATAGCCTCCTCACCAGCATCTGCCAGAATACACTCGACAGAGAGCAATACTCAGTTTACACATAAACACCTTTGTAGCTGGCTTGATGCTTCCCAGGTTTAGACTAAGAGGTCTATTGAGGATGGTGGTCTCCTGACTGGGTGGCTTGTTTAGCTTAGTGTGACAAAAAATAAGTGGTTTTATCATAGAATCAGAGAATGGTTTAGGTTGGAAGAGACCTCAAAGATGATCCAGTTCCAACCCCCTGCCATAGGCAGGGACACCTCCCACTAGATCAGGACGCTCAAAGACTCACCCAGCTTGGCCTTGAACACATCCAGAGAGGCAGCAGACACAACCTCCCTGGGCAACCTGTGCCAGTGCCTCGCCACCCTCACTGTGAAGAACTTCCTCCTAACATACCATTTAAATCTCCCCTCCGCCAGTTTGAACCCATTCCCCCTCGTCCTGTCATTACAAGACCTTGTGAATAGTCCCTCCAGAGCCTTCCTGTAGGCCCCCTTCAGATACTGGAAGGTTACTATAAGGTCTCCTCAAAGCCTTCTCTTCTCCAGGCTGAAAAGCCCCAACTCTCTCAGCCTGTCCTCATAGCAGAGGTGCTCCAGCCCTCTGATCATCTTCGTGGTCCTCCTCTGAACTCTCTCCAACAGTTCCATGTCCTTCCTGTGCTGGGGGCTCCAGAACTGCACACAGTACTCCAGGTGAGGCCTGACGAGAGCAGAGTAAAGGGGCAGAATCCCCTCCCTTGCCCTGCTGCCCACACTGCTCTTAATGCAGCTCAGCACACAGTTGCTGTCTGGGCCACGTGTGCACACTGTCTGCTCATGTTGAGCTTCTCATCCACCCAGACCCCCAGGTCCTTTTCCTCAGAGCTGGTCTCCAGCCACTCACCACCCAGCCTGGATTTGTTCTTGGGATTGCTCTGACCCAGGTGCAGGACCTTACACTTGGCCTTGTTGAATTTCATGAGGTTAGCCTGGGTCCACCTCTCCAGCCTGTCCAGGTCCCT
>VWZI01016728.1:342700-406604 GCA_013396835.1 Psilopogon haemacephalus | reverse complement strand
CACTGGTCCCAGCACTGACCCCTGAGGGACGCCACTTGTCACCACTCTCTGCATGTGACCATCCAGCCAATTCGTTATGCAGCGAGTTGTCCACCCATCAAATCCGTGCTTCTCCAGCTTGGTGACCAGGATGTCATGTGGGACAGAGTCAAAGGCCTTACATGTAGAATTTTCTCCCTTAATAAACTTGTACTCAGGCATAAAGAGTGGCAACTAACTTCTTACCAGTGTGCTGTTAAACAGTGTAATATGGCTGGATGGTTGCACACAGAGAGTGGTGTTCAAGGGCACAATGTCCACCTGTAGACCAGTGACAAGTGGCGTCCCTCAGGGGTCAGTGCTGGGACCAGTGCTGTTTAACATCTTTGTCAGTGACATGGACAGAGGAATCGAGTGCACCCTCAGCAAGTTTGCAGATGACACCAAGCTGTGTGGCACAGTCGACTTGCTAGAGGGCAGGGATCCATCCAGAGGGACCTGGACAGGCTGGAGAGGTGGACCCAGGCTAACCTCATGAAATTCAACAAGGCCAAGTGTAAGGTCCTGCACCTGGGTCAGAGCAATCCCAAGAACAAATCCAGGCTGGGTGCTGAATGGCTGAGAGCAGCCCTGAGGAAAAGGACCTGGGGATCTGGGTTGATGAGAAGCTCAACATGATCAGACAGTGTGCACATACAGCCTATACAGCCAACCATGTCCTGGGCTGCATTAAGAGAAGCATTGCCTTCAGGGCAAGGGAGGGGATTCTTCCCCTTTACTCTGTTCTCATCAGACCTCACCTGCAGTACTGTGTGCAGTTCTGGAGCCCCCAGCACGAGAAGGACATGGAACTGCTGGACCCAGTCCAGAGGAGGGCCATGAAGATACTCAGAGGGCTGGAGCAGCTCTGCTATGAGGACAGACTGAGAGAGTTGGGGCTCTTCTCAGCCTGGAGAAGAGAAGGCTTTGAGAGACCTTGTACCAGCCTTGCAGTATCTGAAGGGGGCCTACAGAAGGCTGGAGAGAGACTATTGACAACGTCTTGTAATGACAGGATGAGGGGTAATAGGTTTAAACTGGCAGAGGGGAGATTTAGATGGGATGTTAGGACAAAGTTCTTTACAGTGAGGGTGGTGAGACACTGGAACGGGTTGCCAGGGTAGGTTGTGGCTGCTCCCTCCCTGGAGGTGTTGAAGGCCAGTTGGGATGAGGCCTTGAGTGGCCTATTCTAGTGTGAGGTGTCCCTGCCTATGGTGGGGGGTTGGAACTGGATGATCTCTGAGTGGCCTTCCAACCTGAACCATTCTATGATTTGATGTTATCTATTCCTATGTCCACTATTGTGCCATTGCCCTCCTTTGAACTAGTCTAAGAAGGACCTACATTTCTCTATACCTTTCAGCCTTTCTAATCCATTAAAAAAAAAAAAAAAAAAGTGGAATTCTGCATTTCAGTAATCTATTGGATTAACATTCACTTTTGTTTCCTTGTACCTCCGAGCTCTGTTGCCTTTTAATTATCATTGAACTGTTAGAACAAAATGTATAGTGATAATTCTGTCTCCTCTGGTCAACAGAGAGTAAATGTGTATCAGATGCCACATTTTCATTTCTGTACTGCTTTTGAGCATATGTATCATGAGCTGTCCACTCTAAGATCTCGTATTTCATTGTCATTGATCCAAAAAGTGGTTTATGGGACATCTCCCCTGAAAGAGGTGCTTGTCACAGGTGCTGCACTGACTCCACAGTTCAAATGCAAAGTGAACAGATTGTTGTATTGATCCAACAGCTTAGCTGTTGATGACAAATCCTGACGTCCTTTTCAGCAGTGCTTTTAGGCCACCAAATCACACTGTATCTGCCCTCTTCTTTAACTAGAAGCTATAGTGAGTATTTCAGCTTCCTTCATATTTTACTGTCATATGATGATATTATGTAGTCATGTTTCCAAAGGTTTTTTGCACTGCTGGGACAAGTTGAGCATTTTATTTTCCTCATTTAGTATGTTTTCCACATCTGTGCCATTGGATCCTACTGCTTGCACTCCCACTCCCTCTGTGGTTGGCTTTTTGACTGCTTTAGGGTTCTCCACCATCCTGAGTGCCTGACATGGTTTTCTTGAATTTTCTGGATGCATCTGAGTTCCTTGTCATTCTCAGGCATTTTTCTAAAGTGAGATCATAGAATCATAGAATGGTTCAGGTTCCAACCCTTCGCCATAGGCAGGGACATCTCCCACTAGAACAGGTCACTCAAGACCTCTTCCAGCCTGGCCTTGAACACATCCAGGGAGGAAGTATCCACAATCGTCCTGGGCAACCTGTGCCAGTGCCTCGCCACCCTCACTGTGAAGAACTTCCTCCTAACATCCCATTCAAATCTCCCCTCTGCCAGTTTGAACCCATTAGCCCTAGTCCTGTCATTACAAGACTTTGTGAATAGTCCCTCCCCAGCCTTTCCAGATACTGGAAGGTTACTGTAAGGTCTCCTCGAAGCCTTCTCTTCTCTGGGCTGGAAAGCCCCAATTCTATCAGCCTGTCCTCATAGCAGAGGTGCTCCAGCCCTCTGATCATCTTTGTGGCCCTCCTCTTGACTCTCTCCAACAGTTCCATGTCATTATTGTGGTATGGGCTCCAGCACTGCACACAGTACTCCAGGTGGGGTCTGAGGAGAGCAGAGTGAAGGGGGAGAATCCCCTCCCTTGCCCTGCTGGCAATGCCTCTCTTAATGCAGCCCAGCACACAGTTGCTGTCTGAGCTGCATGTGCACACTGTTGGCTCATGTTGAGCTTCTCATCCTCCCAGACCCCCAGGTCCTTTTCCTCAGAGCTGCTCTCCAGCCACTCGCCACCCAGCCAGATCAGTTTCCCTCATCTCTCTCTGCTATATGCAGGCATCGTGTCCCCCAGAGATCTTGTCTCTAATGAGGATATCTGTTCCCAGAGCTGCATGACACCCTTTCAGGTCCTTTGTACAACGTACTGAAATGTAATGTTGAAAAAGGCTGTGAAAGGTGCTTTGAGCTCTCCTATTGTACTTCATGTTGGGTGATATGGGTTTCTCACAGACAGCAATCATGTTTCATTTGGAAGGCTGATAAAATCCACCTGAGGAGGTGGTGACTTCTTAAACTGCTCTCACCTGATCATTTGGGATGATCTATCTTTCAGTTTTTACAGCTGTTTTACCATCTGCTATTATGTCTAAGTACAAAGCTACAATCACTTCTTATTCTTTTCTTCCTATGAAGTAGCAAAACAAAGTCTAACTTTTCTTTTTTCTTTTATTGTAGCTTCCCCAGGCAGTCTTCTACGCAAGCTGGATTCTTTTCTTCCACTACTTTAAAGATTTTGCAATACATTTTTTCCTGAAAGACTTTAATTGTCTTTGATCTGAATCCCTACTTTGGCCTATTTCTAGGTACATTTTTGCCAGTCCTGCTGGTCACCATCTTTCTTTGCTGGACGTTCACCCGCCAAATGCAGATGCTGTGCAGTAACATGTGCTGTCTCCTCACTTCAGAAACCAAAATGGCTTTTTACTGCATGTTTCCTGCATCTACACCTGCCATTTCCACCATCTCCAGAGACTGTCTTCCTGGAAGACCCTTTAAAATATCCCCTCTGCACCTTGTATTTGTCTCTGAAAGGCCAATGCAGTTAACTGCAGGCTGGTATAAGGACTGAAATAGCAACATGGTAGAAGGCCTTAGAGCTTAAGAATTTTTGCTTGATTGGTTCACCCTGCAAGTCTCTCATTTTAGTAATAAACACAGAGCTATTAGACAATTATTTATTATATATCTTAAATGAGCTTGTGGGCTTTGTTCAGAAGCTTTGTCCAGAACAAACTGATGAAGTGTCCATATTACTGAGAGATGCTGTGTTTTGCTTTGCTGTTTGCTTGAAGATCCTATGGGGAAAAAACAAACAAACAAAAAACCAAAAACAAACCCACAAAAAAACCCAAACCAAACAAAAAAACCCNACACAAAAAACAACACAAAACCACAACAAATCAAACCCCAACCAATCTAAGACTGAGAACATTTGAAGACTGCTCCAGCCTTCTAGGCTCTGGGCAAACTCATTGGTTCATTTTCTCATTTGTAGCATGGATACAAATGAGGAACCTGGACAGTTTCCCTCAGAGAGAGTGGTGGAGGTTGTGTGTGAGAAAATAGCTGTGACCCTCTGCCTGAAGCTCTTCTGCTCATTGTGGTCCTTCTCCAGGCTTCAGCTCTGGCATTTTGAATCTTCAAAGCAAGAACATGAACTTTACAGTTCAGATTTTGGTCAGTCTGTAGCTTGCAGCATGTGAAATCCTGGGATTTGTCTTTTTCTTTTGATATAAAACAATGAATTGGCTCCAGTTCATTTATAACTGGCCTGAAGTTTAATCAGAAGACTCAAACCTTTTGACAAAACATGGGCTGGATACATCTGTAGGAAAAGCTGCAAACAGCTGAATTTTACTTTGCTTTGAATTTCCCTAATAAACCTTTCACATTGCTCCAAAGTACACTTTCCACGAGTTGAAGGAATCATCCTGTATAAAGGTTAAGGGGAAAGAAATTATATGACAAGCTTTGTTACCTCCTGCCATTTCCCTTTCTGTTTGTATTCAAAGGCTAGGGAGAAAGAAGCAAATAATATAGTAAGAACATATGGTTTCTAAAAGGAGTCCTTTTAGAAGAATAATATATTAGTTAAATACTGCTGCATCTTGCCAAAATGACATTATTATAACATCATCCCTTACAATTACTAGCACAGCTGAATCAATAATGTGGATACTATAAAGAAAAACTGGCTACAATGGAACTATAAATTCTGCAGAAATTATTGTAGCAATTTTGTAGTGGTTTGGAATAAGCTTCCTAAACCCCTCAGCCGTTTCAGCAGATTGTCTGCCTCATGCAACCATTCTGTTACAACTCTTATTTGCTTGTGGCAACGCTTTTCAGTCAGTAGACATGAGCTCAGGGAATTTGCATCCCGTGGAAATATAGCTGTCAGGAAAAGGTCGCTTTTGCCTGCAACTTGCATCTATTGGCTTAAAGTGTCCAAACAGGGCATAGGATTTAATTCTATTTTTATAGATATCTGGGTCAGATCTGCATTGTGTGAGAGATCTTTAGTTTATAGGAATTATCAAAGAACAACTGAAATTAGAAAGGGTAATGTTGCTTGACTCTAGCTGAAGAACTATTCCTTGTTTTCAGCTAAGTGCTATTTCATTTTCATTTCCTATACCAGAGTAAATAAAATCTGAAACATATTAAAATTAATTGTCTGAATATATTTGGTCTGTAGGGTTAGGCTGACAATACAGTAATTCTTTCTAACACTTCTTGCTGGTGATTAGCCTATCCATTACTCAAAGAAATAATATTTCGCTACATTGACTTCTTGGGAAGACAAATATCAAATACAAAGGATTAAATAAGCAGTTCCAAAAATGTGTGAATGTTTTCATATCTCTAAAGAAACTGTTTCTCTTTAAGGGATTCATATTGGGCTGGTTCATCTAAAAAGCAGCATGCACTGGCACATAGATAATTGTGGACTGAAGAGTGAGAGGATTTTCAGCTAGCGTAGAGCTTCACCAAGCTCCCTTGTGCTTCAGTGGAGTTGCAAGTACTCAGCACCTGTTTCATCAGCCAACAGATGGTCGCAATTTAAGGAGACCCATAGGCAAAATAACCTTCATTTACTCCAGGCTCTCATGGTGTTCTACATTGCTGTGCCTGCCATAAATGTCTTTTGGATAAAGAAACAGTTACGTATTATATAAAATAGGCAATACCTGCTTTGTTGACAGATCAGAGCACATAGATTCACTTTACTTATCATAGCTCTAGTTAAAAACCTCTTCAAACTGACAGATTCCCTGGGGCTTCAACTTGGCTTGGATCATGATCTATGAACAGAACCAGGTTTAATATTGATCTAGTTAAAGATGTCCCTGCTCATTGCAGGGAAACTGGACTTTATGACGTTTAAAAGTCTTTTCCAACCCAAAGCATTCCATGTTTCTGTAATTCTACAATATTGGTCCTTCTAGTCTGTGAACCTCATGAGACTGGGTCTTTTGTTGAAGTACCAACTAATGTCTGGGCACCATACCTCTCTCTACTTCTTTGTGATCCTACAGTGCATGCACTGTTTTTAGGTTAAACAACAGCAGTGTTTTGTTGGGATTTTTTAACGGTGTGCATCACACTGCGGGCACAAGAACACTATCCAGTAAAAGATCAAGAATGTGTAGAAGACAGAGAGAGAGCTAGGAACAGAAATTAACTGGAAACGAAACTTGCTATAACATGATCTTTCTACGTGCTCCCCAATTTCTGGATGGAAGATATTTATTCAGATTTTCAAACTTTTCTCAGAGAAGTGGCATGTTATTATCCTGTGATGATTTGAAAATACCATGCATTTTATTTCTTTATTCCATGCCATGGGTAGTTATCTGCATTATAACACCTGAAGTAGTGAAATAGTCAAGGCTATCTGTTTTATGACATTTTGTAGGGCTTAGAAGAGGTCATCCTTTTACTCTACAATAACAGTCCTGCTTATAATTCAGACAAACACAGGCCATTCATGAACTGTCAAGGTTGAGTTCATCTTGCTTCTTTCACCCTGTCTAATGGACATGACTTTTGACACTTTAGTAAAATATGCTCATATTCTGAGCTTGGAACAAAAAGAACAGTGGATCTGGCTTGTGGAGGAAAAGCCTTCCAGTGGAGCAAGTCTCAGGACTCATTACACTCTATAAACAGTGTGACATTTCCAGATCAGTAGTGCAGCAATGTAGGGCATATCATGTGTTTGTCTGCTGACATGAGAAGATCAGACTTAACAATCAAATTAAAGAATTGGCAGTGCCACAGTTTTCTGGTACCCATGGACCAAAGGTCCTGCGCCTGGGTCAGCACAATCCCAAGCACAAATACAGGCTGGGTGGTGAGTGTCTGGAGAGCAGCCCTGAGGAGAGGGACTTGGGTGTGCTGGTCAATGAGAAGCTCAACATGAGCCAGCAGTGTGCACTTGCAGCCCAGAAAGCCAACCAGATCCTGGGCTGCATCAGGAGAAGTGTGGCCAGCATGTCGAGGGAAGTTATTCTCCTCTATTACTCTGCTCTGCTGAGATCTCATCTGGAGTACTGTGTCCAGTTTTGGAGTCCTTATTAGAAGAGGGATGTGGACATACTGGAGCATGTCCAGAGAAGGGCCACGAGGATGATCAGAGGGCTGGAGCACCTCTGCTATGAGGACAGACTGAAAGAGATGGGGCTGTTCAGTCTGGAGAAGAGGAGGCTCCCAGGTGACCTCATTGTGGCCTTCCAGTGTCTGAAGAGGGCCTACAGAAAAGCTGGGGAGGGACTTTTTAGGCTCTCAGGTAGTGGCAGGACTAAGGGGAATGGAGCAAAGCTGGAGGTGGGGAGATTCAGATTGGATGTGAGGAGGAAGTTCTTCAGCATGAGAGTGATGAGAGCCTGGAACGGCTTGCCCAAGGAGGTGGTTGGGGCCCTATCTCTGGAGATGTTTAAGGCCAGGCTGGATGAAGCTGTGTCCAGCCTGATGTAGGGTAGGGTGTCCCTGGGCATGTCAGGGGGTTTGGAACTAGATGATCCTTGTGGTCCCTTCCAATGCTGACACATTCTGTGATTCTATGATTCTATACCTCTTTGGTTCTATAACTGAGATCCTGAACAGACAAGGAAACATGCAGTGATGTTACCTTCTTATCACATGTGCACCCAGACATACACTCAGTCCCCCTTTTTGAAAGCAATCGAATAATCTCATTCCATTCATAGTAAAAATAAATAGGTTACAGACATCTAAGGTGCTAATAAGACAATAAATACCAGGTTTATCAGGCATTGCAAAACAGTTGGGAAAGATATAAATAGTTCTTTTCTTCAGGACTGAGGTACAACACCCATTGTAGTTGATCAGAAGGAGTCATGCTGATTACCAATGACCATCGCATCAGACTGTAGGTGTTTAAACTAGTCCTCAATGGTAGAAAATTTTATAGAGATAATGGACAAGTGAAGCATTGACTGAACAGTCTCTCTGGAAGCTCGCTGGCACTTTTGGGACCTCAATATTTCTAGTAGAGCTATCACGCTTTATATACTGGATAATATTTCTTCCTTTCTCTAGATGTGGCATTGTCATATGCTTGTCCATGAATGATTTTTTTTCTTTTATTTGAAAAGCTGATAAACTTCTCCCTCAGGATGTTCCCAGACCTTTACTCATCCTGAGTAGGTTACTGGATAAACAGAAGGGAATGTTATGATCAGCTGTTGTGATGTTATGAATAATACAGAAGAAACAATATTTATCCTGCAATTCCTACATAGTCCTTTGCTGTGTGAATTTCATGGAGAGGATGAAGGCTACAATATGTCTTTTGTAGGTTATGTCTAGTGCATGTAGGCACTATAAAGGGGTATCTCTACTCATGTCAGACATGTCAAGAAGAAATTTCACCTGGTAAAATAATTTCAACAAAATAATTTATTTATTAAAATATGACTCTCAAGTCAATCACCTTTTTTTTTTTTGTTTGGTTTTTTGGGTTTTTTTTCTCCATCGCTTATGATTGAAATGATTTTGTTTGGTTGTACTCACTTGTGCATCAATTTAGTAAAAGGGTGTATCAGTTCCTGTCCTACCTGGCCTTTTATTGAAGTAAAATTAAACAATTTCATGATTCAATTATTAATACCTTCCATCTATAAACCATGTCTTCATCTATAAACCATATTGACATTTAGTCTAGACATCTCAAGTGGGGATTCACTTCATGAATATCAATAAACAGGTTGTAAGGAGACAGGGAATATTAAATTATTTCAAAGCGTTTGACAGTTGACAATGTTAATACAATAATTAAAAGCTTCCATGCCTTAGAAAAAGAAGAGAAAAAAAAAAAAAAACCAAAAAGGCTGCTCAGCATTTCTATGTGGGAAGCAGCAAAGTCCTTAAAAGGTGTAAATCAGCACAGCTGTACTGTGGTTAATGGATCGGTGTGGATTTTCATCAACTCCCACAGCAGTTTCACAAATGAAGAAATATTCCCTTTGCCCTGAAGATGTCTTCAAGAACTGGTTTAACCTCAATTTATGCTGAATTTGGCATTAGGTTTTCAGCCAGAAGGAGGGAAAAATTGATTTGAAAATACAAATCCTATCTTGCATTAAACCTCTCCTTTGTAAAGAAAGTGTCAGATAAAGCAATGCACTGAGGATCTGGCTCCCCACCTGAGATGCAATTTAGAAAGCATTGAGTCAGAGAGTAAACGGCAAAACTTCACAGCTGACTCTTTCTGCCTCTCTCAGTGCAGCTGGTGTAAAACTTCCCTGGGTAGGAATCCATCAACTCAGAAAAAATCTAATGATGAAAGACAGAAAATATCTGTCAGGCATTTGTCTTAGCAATGACCTTCTGTGCTAAAATAGAACAACTGACCACAGGAACACAAATCACGTCACAGGGACTTCTTTGAAATTGTTTCTCGAGGTGGCTGGAACCTTGCATCAATACTCCATGTATCTGAAAACAGGGAAAGCATTTAAAGGCGGGGTGGGGGGGGAGGGAAGAAAATATAGAGCATTTAAGGTTCTTACAAAAAAAAGATAATGCAATAAATATGATGCTGTCCTGTGGATGGGCATCCCACTATGTTTATTTTGTTAAGATAACACCAGCTCAACGTGCATCCGGGTTTGCTTGCTAATGGACTGCTGATGTGCTCGCTCAGTGCTTCTCTGCCCCTGCTGCTTGGACTGGATACTTGGACTGCAATTTTCAGGCAGGCAGTGGGCAATTCTATGGATAACAAAGATCCAGAATGACTGTTGTTAATACTAAATAGATATTGCGAGAAATATTCAGCCTTAGGTAGTTGTTAAGATGTTCCTCACTTCAGTGGGATTAAAACCTCATATTCAGTCCGACTGAAAGGAGAAATTTTCAGCACTCAGTGCTGTAACCTAAACTAGTCATTGTGTGACACATTAGTTAAAACTGGCTCTGAACTGTGCCATTTGGAACTTAATTGACAACTATTGAAGACAATGCAATGTGGGCTCATTGGGCATGTAGCTCTTCCCTCTTAAAGAAGACCATTGATAATTTCACTTGTAACTTATGGGTGCACAAAATTGAACAAAGTTGTATCTCTAAGGGGACAACTCAAACCCAGGTCATTCAGGCTCACCTCTGATGTCATCAGTGGAGTTCAGGCTCCCACAGCTGCCTCTTCAGTCTACTGAAGATCCACCACCGCTCCCCTTCCCTGCTCCTGACACTTCCCTTCTCCTCCTCTTGCACCACACTTCCACCTTCCCATTAGCAACTGCAGGAATCCACTATCAGGAGTGCTTTTGAAGAACTGTTTGTCCTTTGTAGCTGAGACATTAATTACTGTCCTAGCATCTATAGTAAAGCCTTTGACACTGTCTGCCATAGCATCTTCCTGGGGAAACTGGATGCTCATGGCTTGGATGGACATACACATCACTAGGATGAAAACTGACTGGATGGCCTGGCTCAAAGAGCTGTGGTGAATGGAATTAAGTCCCATTGGTGGCCAGTCACAAGTGGTATTTCCCAGGGAGAACTGGTTTGGTACTGGGGCTTGAATGTCTTCATCAGAGATTTGAATGAAGGGATTAAGTGCATTCTCAATAAGTTTACCAACTCCTCCAAGTTGGGTGGGATTGTTGACTTGCTTGGGAGAAAGAAGGGTCTACAGAGGAACTTGGACAGGCTGGATGGGCTGCCCAGGGAGATGGTTGAGGCACCAATTCTGGATGTGTTTAAAAGTCATCTGGATGTGATGCTTGAGGATGTGCTTTAGGGTAGAGTTTTAGGGTAGATATGTTGTAGAGTTATCATTTGGGCTTCATGATCCCTAGGGTCTTTTCCAACCTGAACATTTCTGTGATGTGATCCACGTGATTCTGTGGATCAATGGGCCAAAGTCCGTTGTACAAAGTTCAACAAGGCCAAGTGACAAGTCCTATAGTTTGAGTACAACAAACCCTTGCTACAATGCTACAGCCTGGGAGAGGAATGGCTGAAGAACTACCTGTCAAAAAAGGACCTGAGGGTGTTGATTAACAGCCAGCACAATATGAGCCAGCAGTATGCTCAGGTGGCCAAGGCGGCCAATAGGATCCTGGCCTGTATCAGGAATAGTATGGCCAGCAAGATTAGAGAGGTACCCAGCACTGGTGAGACTACATCTTAAATATGTTCAGTTTTGGACACTCAGTACAAGTAAGGGTGGAACATATCCAGAGAAGGGCAACAAAGCTGGGGAATGATCTAGAGAACAAATCCTGTGAGAAATGGCTGAGGGAACTGAGGTTATCTAGTCTGGAGAATAGGATGCTCAGGGGAGACCTTATTGCTCTCTGCAACTACCTGAAAGGATGTTGTAGCAGCTTGGGTGTTGGTCTATTCTCCCAAGTAGAAGTGACAGAACAAGAGCTGAACAGAGAACAGTCCTCAAATTGTGCCATGGGAGATTTAGGTTGGACATTAGGAAAAAAAAAAGAACTGTCAAGAACTGGAAGAGGCCGCTCAAGGAAGTGGTTGAATCATCCTCCCTGTAGGTGTTAAAAAGATTTGTAGATGCGATACTTAGGGACATGGTTTGGTGGTGGACATGATAGTGTTAAGTTAATGGTTGGACTCAAGGATCTTCTAGGTTTTTGCCAGCCTTCACTGCAGACAAATTGTTTGAGAGAAATGCCCTTCAGTTGTCTAGACAAGTTATTTGTAATCCAGAACAAATATAATTTACAAAAAAAAAAAAAGTAATCAGTCAAGATCAAAAATTATTTTCACCAAAACATTCACTTCTCTGTTCAGAAGTCTCTTCACAAGCCTCATACATTTTCTCCAGTTGCAATACAGAGAAAATCCTCTTACAGTGTAAATCCATCTAATTTACTTCAAATCACCAGAGACCTATCAGTTCCTTCCAGATTTAGATCTGAACTATGATTTTGTAGGTTTTCTGGAAGGCAGAAGGACAGTGTTTTGTATTGCTGAAGGTGGTGGAGGAGTTCTCAGTTTGTGTGGAGCAGAGAAGAATTCACACACTTTTCCACTTCTCCTTAGGAGACACAGCTCTTCCCATTTGACTCTGATATATCAAAGGGCATTGCTGAAACATCAGAAGAAATTTCTTTTCTCTTTTATTTCACAGAACAAACCTCCAGAGATCATCAAGTCCAACCCCACTGCCAAAGGTGGATCACTTAGGGTAGCCCACACAAGAATGCATCCAAGTGGGTTTTAAAAGTCTCCAGGGAAGGAGACTCCACAACTCCTCTGGGCAGCCTGTTCCAGTGTTCCATCAACTTCATTGTAAAGAAGTTTCTCCTCATGTTGGGATGAAACTTTCTGTGTTCAAGTTTGTACTCATTGCTGCTTGTCTTGTTACTGCACACCACCAAAAAGAGATTGACCCCGTCCAGTTGACACCCACCCCTCAGGTACTTATAGACATTAATGAGATCTCCTCTCAGTCTTCTCTTCTCAAGACTAAACAGCCCCAGGCCTCTCCGTCTTTCTCTACAAGGGAGATGCTCTAGTCCTGCAGTCATCCTCATGGCTCTTCAATACATTTTCCAATCCATACAATAAATTTCTCTAATTTTATACCAACAGATAAAATCCCAAACAGATGGAAATTCCCTGCTAATTTGCATACCTTGCACTCGCTGCCTTGCCTTATTTGCTCAGATTAGTACACAACGTGGATGCAAAGAGCTTACATACTAGTTAAGCAGAATCTTATAGTGGTTAACCTGCTTTATTCCTTGCAGAACCTCTGTGGAGCTACTACAGCTTGATATTAGAGAAATAAAGTATCATTCTGGGAATGTCAAAGCCTATGTCTATCAGTCAAAAAATTAGCACCCAACCTTGAAATTAGGCATTAAATGGTAAGAGGACATTACCTTGGAATTAAACAGTAAGAGGACATTACCTTGGAATTAAGTAGTACTTTTAAAATTGCTTTAATTCTCAATGAATTTCAGAAAACTTTGAATCATATCTCAACTCTAATTCCACAGAGACCAGCTATGTGACTAAATTTTGAGGAGCCCATAAACTTCTCAACACAGCTTTAAATGCTCAAAGGACAAAGGAGAGTAAGTGGGAGGGAGAAAGCTATCTCATGTTTTCTGAAGGTGTTTTCTCTCTCTTTCAGAGACTCTTTCACAGTCTTTTTTTTGTTTTTGTTTTTTGTTTTTTTTGTTTATTCTGTTCAAACACTCTGCCTTGGTTTGGAACAAGACAGTCAATTAGGATAGGTAGGTAATCACCAGGGATTAGATCCACTTGTAATTGGGAACATTAATTTGACAGGAAATACTTTCTTTAGAGAAAAAAAAAAAAAAAAGAAAAATAAAAAGATATAAAGGAAAAAAAGAGAGAGAACTGTGCTGAGCTCTTCAGTGCCTGGAGCAGAACATGTCAATGTCTCGCTTCCAAGGGTGGGGAAGTCCATAAATCAGAGGGATCACTGCTTTCTGTGGGAATACTGAACCTGCACTTTGGTGACGCATCTGAGAATTAAAGAATCCCAGAAGACTTCAAACTGTTTTCAAAAGGTGCACAGAGCTTAATTACTAGAGGGGTTGTTCATTATCAATCCTGAAAGGCTTCTGCGTTGATCTTTTCGTGGGATATGATGCGAAGATGATGTGTCAGACACCCTGTATATCAGACTGCCAGACCTTCTGGGCAAAACATGTTTGCTTTTTAGCAAGATGTCTCATCAGATACAAGTTTTACCCCACAATTTGCACTTGCTGTGAGGTACCTGCTACCAACTGAGCTTTCACACTCTTCAGCTGAGCGTGGTGTGGCGCGTTTTCTCTCCAGGGCTCATGCTCTGGAGAAGTAAATGAGCTGAAGGGTAGGGTGTGTGCGTTTACAAGTCACAGTTTGGAAGAGGAGCAAGTTACCTCATACTTTCTGTGCACTAAGGGAATCTACAAAGAGTGTAAGTGCACTGTAGCTGGCAAGTGGCAAAACATTCCCCCAGTCACAGTCTTCCAACACTGGGCTCCAGGGGATGAGGGTCCATCATCAGTGTTGAAGGCAGAGAAGACATTAAATGTCTTTTCTTCGTCTGCATCCCTCTTTGTGAGGTGACCAACCTCATTGCATAATGGGTAAATGTTACCTCTTATCCTCTTTGTGCTGTTAACATATTTTTAAAAGCCATTTTTATTGTTCACAGTGTTGGACATCTTCAACATTGAGCTTTGAGTTTTGTCCATGTGAAACTTTCTCCTTACATTGGCAAACAACATCCCTGAAGTCCTCCTTAGTCACCTGTCCTTGCTTCCGATGTCCATATGCTTTCCTTGCCTGTCTAAGCTCCAGAAGATCCCTGCTCAGCCAAGACAACCTTCTGCCTCACTTGGGACATCTTTCTTAGAAAGAGAAGTTGAAAGTTCTAAGGCTCTTCAGTCCTGAGAAGAGAAGGCTCCAGAAGAATGTTGCCTGTTAAATGATAGGTGAGGGAACAACAGTTATGGGGAGTACAGTGAGTTATTGAAGAAGCAGAGAAGATGACCATCCTGTTAATTAGAAAAGGATGTCAGTGTGCTCCTTCTCTTAGAATGGGGTTAAGGTATTATGGTTGCAGAAGCCCATTGGTCAGAATTCTTGTGCAAAAAGTCTCAGTAAACTTCAACAGCACTGAAATGTGTTTCTTTCATTACATTTCTGCTGATCGTGACAATGCTGGAAGCTTCTTCATTTCTGTTTCTGTCCAATAAGTGTCTGGTAAACCATGCACACAAGGTGCATATACACAGAACATGTACTTGTGAGAGTTGTACAAAAGTTACCCAGCCCAGGGATCATGACTACTCAAATGACCCCACAGCCTGGAGCAAGTGTGAGCTGCCATGGCTTGTACTGAGTCTGTTAACCTGAGTTTTCAAAAGACACTGATGTGGAGCACTGACGGCAGGAGGAATGTTCTAGGACAAAACTAGGACAGGATTAATGTTCCTGCTTGCTTCATGTTGACTCAAAGCATTTGGCAGGAAACACAGTGAATCACTAAGCTTGCTGCCGCACAAGAGTTACACTGTTGTGATTATGCCTGATGGTTCTTGATGCTATTGTTCCTTGTATAAAAAGCCTCCTCCCCATGCCAAATACAATGAAACACAAATCCATGGTACACCAAACATGGTGAAAGCCAAGGATTGGAAAGCAGTGTCCTAACAAGAATGAAAAAGAGGTTTGTCAAGCACTGGAGTCTGTTCCCTCAGGACAGCCTTGCATTGCAACATGGGTTTATCTCTTGCTCCAGATGCTTCTCTGCACAAAACACAGCACGCCCCTAGTGTGCACAGCATTTGTTTAGCTGGGTGCAAACTATTCCAAAGATGTCGTTAAAATCTGAGGAAGAGGAAATGTGGTTGAAAGCCTGAAGCCAGACAACACAAAGTCCAGATTCTTTGGTGTTACAACGACAGAGGAACTCTCTGTGGGAGTGATCTGCCAGTTTCCATAAAACAGGAAAATTTCCTCTCAAAACATCAGTAATTCAATTCCTATTTAGTAAAATCAAAACACTTATAGTAAGTTTTCCCCAGATTAAAATGCCTTTAATAAATTATTTAACCTAAATTGGGATGTTTCTTTTTTAATAAGCCCAATTTTAAAATTTTGTATCAGTGTAATAAATCAGTATATTTCACTTCTCTATTAGAACACTGATTTATGTGAGGTGTAATTTAGGTCACCCTTCAGTCCTATTGCCTGGACTCCCAGGAACACTGTGCTTCCCACAGCGCTATGGATTTCCTGTAACTCATGGGTGGTTACTCAGATTGTGAAGAAGAATGAGAAATGAAGATTGGCTGCTGCTGGTCTCTTCAAGGCCAGTGGTAAACATAATGCATGAAAACAAAATAAAAATATTCATTAAGTAAAAGGAAAGCACACTTTATGAACAGCAACAAAAAAACAAATTATGTTGCCAATTGAAATTCTAAAATAATATAGTAACAAAAAATTTGCACTCTTCAAGGTTATGCTCTAATCTGAAGCAAAACCAAACCAGATGCTTGCATCCTGTGAGAGTTATCCAGTATTCAGTGTTGCTCCTTGTTTGATTTGCTGGTCTAAACAGTGCTGCAATCACTGGGAACTTTTAAAATAGGATAACTGCAAAACATACATTTCTAGAATAAGATGCTTTAAAACATGATTTATTTTCAATGAGCTTACAGTCAGTATAGTGTCTGCTACTAATTAGTCAATTGTTTTCAAAATCTTTAGATGAAAAAGATATAGCTTAGCTTAAATATCGTACATTCTATCTCTTACAGTATCAAATCTTTCTAGACAGTTTTGTTAGGAGTAAAATCCCCTGCCCTTTTAAAGTCTTCTTGAATAGCACTTCCCAGCTGGCTTACTGGAGAGATCACCTGCTCTGCTGAACCCTACCAGCTACCATATCTACAAATAATTTTAAATTGGTGCAATTGCAATAACTGACAGAAGCTGGGTTTTGCCTGTATAAACCAGATCAAAATAATTTAATAATTCACTAGGGAATCATATGACAGCTTTAAACAATTGCAATTGTAGAATAGTTCTTTTAGTCATTATGTTAATACAGTCTGTTCTGCTGCACACAAGAAAAAAAGAACATCTGAAACCAGTGCATCATAATTTGGTTTGTAATTATGGTGTAAGCACAGCCAAGATGAGCAGAGAAGGAGTGGTGTTCGTGCTGGTTGTGGGGTTCCATTCACCATGGAGGAAATTCCAGGCGAGTCTAAGGTTAGCTGAGGACACCTTCAAATATCTGTTTGACGTGTTGCTACTTGCTATTTGTTGTATGAGAATACCCAGTATCTAATATTCCTGGTGCTCTTTATGTGAGGGAAGATAGCCACTCCAACATAAAAACATCCTGAATAGAAAGAACATAGAATTATTTTTCAAAGACACTCAAAAACCTTTTTTTTTTTTTCCCCCTGCTTTGTAGAGCTAGAAAGTCATCTTGGGATAGGACCAGAATGCTAAATCTAATTGCAAATATCTTAAGGTCATTGCTGAATTATGAAATTCAGGCTCAGCTATATGAAGCATGAGAATGTCTGTTTGCCCAAGAGAAAATGCAGATCAAAGCAATACACATTCTTATGAAAATAAGAACAGAATCTGTGCAAATCTGAAATGTCTTCATTGCTATCTCAGGTCAAGGTCTAACAGTAAAAAGCACAGGCTGACAAGATTGGTATTGTCAGAGCAGAAATGTGAGAGGAACAACGGGACAACTGCAGGAGAGACAAAACAATCGTTGCCAAGTTCATTTTCTGTCTCATTTAATATATGAATACACTATGATGAAAGCTCACTCTCTTCAATAAATTAGGATATTTTATATGGACAATTAAATGGACTGCACTTTATCTGCTAAAAATCAGACAACCTTGGAGGAGAATATACTACCTTGGACAAGAGAAGTGGCGAGAGCAGAAATGTGCTTTCTTTACACAGGCTCATTGTTGTAAGAGTCGCTTTTGTCAGTACATCAGTTAGCTTCATTATTGTGTTCTTGATAGTAAATTGTGATCAAACTGTGGGGCTCACTAATGGTTCAGCAGCAGGGTTATAGAGTGCTATATTATGAAGGACACAGTGTTAATGCTATCAAAAGAAAGAAGAGTAAAAATATTCTCTTATAAATTAACAATGAGATGTTAAACATTACATCGGTCTGGAAAAGCAAGTCAGGCACACTGGGAGGCGTATTAAATAGATGTAGCCCACTTTTGTGCAGCCCTGAAACACAGAAACTCAGCCTGTCCTCTTTGCCTGGTGGGAAGTCTGGATAACAAATGCAAGTGGGGACAACGCTAAATTTGCTGTAGGACTGAAAGCTGGGTTTTATTTGATGATGCTTAAGTCAGATAATATTATTTGTAAACTAGGTAATAGTAGCCTTTCAGTATCTGAAAAGGGCCTACAGGAAGGCTGGGGAGGGACTATTCACAAGGTTGTTTAATGACAGGATAAGGGCTAATGGGTTTAAACTGTCAGACTGGAGATTTAAATGGGATGTTGGGAGGAAGTTCTTTACAGTGAGGGTAGTGAGACACTGGCATAGGTTACCCAGGGAGGTTGTGGCTGCTCCTTCCCTGGAGGTGTTCAAGGCCAGGCTGGATGATGCCTTGGGGTACCTGTTCTAGTGGGAGGTGTCCCTATCTATGGCAGGGGGTTGGAACTAGATGGTCTTTGAAGTCTCTTCCAACCTAAACCATTCTATGATTCTATGAACACTTGTTTAATTTAAATTCCTATAAACTGTAGGCACCCTGTCAGCATCAACTATAAATTCAAACCAGCATAACACTGTTATGTCTCTCATTCTGCAAATATTCACACTCATGATTGAGCACAGAGATATTCCTGCTCATATCAGCAAAATTCTCAGTGACACTGACTGATAATCAGTAAGATTTTCATGAAACAGATATAATGTTACGAAGTCTAACCTGGAAAAATGAAACTTGTGAGTACAACTGTATGAGAAATGCACTGAATCACAATAGAAACCCTCCTGGAAAGCAATTTTTTTTTTTTCCATTGATTATTAATTATTGCTGCTAAGTGTTATAGGAGGTGGAACAGTTAGGGAATTATCAGGAGACTCACTCTGAAAGATTGCGCAATGCCTAACAACAGGGACAAAGATGTCTCATTCCAAAGGGCTTTTTTGAGAGAGTTAATCTACATACGTGGGTGTTACTAAAAAAAAAAAAAAAAGTGACAAAGCATCCAACAGAATCTAGCCTTGGAGAGCTTGCATTTAGCTTTAGGTAAGAAGTTTCCTGTCACGGTATTTCTCACTCCATTATCTGACCATTTTATTGCAATAAGAATTGTTTGAACAAAAACAATCACATATCTTTAAAAAATATGTTATTATAACTTCACCCACGCACATAATTAGACCTCACTTTACAGAGATAGACAATTTGGCTACTCCAAACAGATTGCATTTTTCCCAAGGGAAAAGAAGTTTCTATAGATTTATGTAATTATTTCTAAATTAACTCAGCCATTTTGAAGCCTATAGCATTAAGATTTTTCAGGATAAGGTGTCTTAACTGCAGGTTGTCTGCATACCTATAAGGGTACCAATAGTGCTTAATAAACAATAAGAAACATTGGATTTCCCCAAGGAATGTTTGAAATTTCGGAAGGATCTCTTGCCTGACCTACTCACAGCACAATTTCTTTGAGTGCTGGAAAAGTTCCAGCCTAATATCCACCTCCTTTTAAATGGGATTAAAAATGGCCAAAAAATACTTCTGAACGTACAATTCATGGCTTTGAAGTACTCTGTTTGTTTACCATTTCCACATCAAGAGGAAGTCCTGAAGATTAACCAGACATACATGCAGTTATATTAGTGGTGAATTACCCATTATAAAGGTCCAGAATGTTTTTAGCTCTTGAGCAATTGGCGTAAATTCAGATCTTACCCAGGTGACTTCTTTTGACAACACCAAATTCACCATTACATTTATACTTTATTACACCATTACATTTATACTTTATACAAGATCTCATTGGAGTTCAGCCCATTACAGTTCACAGTAGAGATTTGTATGCAAATGATGGACAGAACTGTCCTAATAAACAAAAAACCCAAAGACATTTAAGAATTCTCCCCCCCGTTTTATTTTTTTTTAAAGCCAAACTTTTTCTTTGCAGAAAAGTGAGAATTTTGACCATTTAACCCCAAAAGTCCATGAAGAAAACCTTGTAATTTTCACGCTGAAGCAGATATTACAGTATGTACTTTTAAAGCATAATTTCTTTCTAGAGGAAAACAAAAACACTCAACAATGTCAGAATCACAGAAACAGAAACTCTGGGGAACTTCTGGTGTGGATTTCTACAGCCTCAGTGCTAAAAGACCAAACTCTCAAAGCAAAGGGCTGTAATCCCAGATTTCAAAGGAAGACAAGCAGCTCAAGGTGGTTATATAGGCAAAGCCCACTCATTTAAACAGAACAGTTATTATGCATAAAGGGTGGAATACCGTGAAGGGTATTGTGGTACCAGAAGAACACTAGGAGTGTTAAGTAGTCATTTTTCTAAGCTTTTCAGTACCAAAACGTGCGATAAGGATCCTAATGAATATGCTTAGCAATTTACCATCAGCCTGTAAAAAGAATATTACGTGATATTTCAACGATACCTTGTATTCTAAACATATATTATTGCCAGTACCTCCTTTGGTTATGTGCTGGTTTGAACTAATTGGAGAATTTGAGTGAGAAATTAGACTACTGGCTGAGAGAGGAAAACACAGTATGTCACTTCACCAGAGCATTACTGAGAAAGAAAAAAGTTGTTTTAAAAAGTTATAATGAAAACATAGATTACACAGACGGTTTCTGACCTCGCTGGGCTGCAGCTGCTCTTTGCATGGTTCCTTTGTCTCTCTGCCTTGGTAGCTAATTCTCAGTAATACTACTAATTTCTTTCCTAATCCTAACTCCTCTGGCCAATCTACCTCTGACTATCTTCAGCATCAACAGGTAGTGGGATAAGATTGGGGAAGGGGGGAAAAGTGGTAGGGGTGGTTGGTTACCCCTCTTGGGGATTTGGGTCTCTGGGAGGGGTGTGGTGTTTCTGTATTACCTTTTCATTGTATAAATCTGTAAATATCTGTTATACCTTGTAAATATTTGCTTGTATATTGTGCATTGTTGTAAATATAAAGCTTCATTTATCAACTTCCAGTGTTTCTGAGTCCTAGCTGGGGTTTATATCAAAAGGTGGAGGGCAGGTAACTGCTTAAACCACCACAGGTTATTAGGGCTTCTAAGAGAGAAGGGAATTCTAAAGGCAAAAGTGAAAATTAAACGGCTTTAGAAACTGGCTCACCATCAGATCCACTCCCAAAGAGAAGCAGAAATAACACTTGTTTCCCTGTTATGTGTGAAGTGAATGAGAGAGCAGCTTCAGCTAGTGCTGCTGGCATGCACCGAGCTTTGGTTCTTGCTGGACTGAAATAGTTCTTTTTAATATTTCTGAACAAATTTTGGCTCATACTAATGATTATCATGTGAGAAGAGGTGTTTGGGGCTTTTTTTCCTTTTCTTTTCTTTTTTTAAAATTTGAATGATTAAATCTCTGTGGAAGACACTAACTTATTCTTATATACTATTGTACATGCAAGAATTCTTGCAGAGCAGAAATTGGATTGAGGGGGACATCTGATAAAATTCTGTGTGATTATTGCACTCTGGAGTATTTAATTACAGTTTTTAACTCAGGAGTTCTCACACTTCACCAATAGACCTAAAATCAAATCATGTCCTAGTCTTCAACAGCTCCAGGGAAGGAGCAATCACAACCTCCCTGGGCAACCTGTGCCAGTGTCTCACACTACCCTCACTGTAAAGAACTTTGTCCTAACATCCCATTTAAATCTTCCCTCTGCCAGTTTAAACCCATTACCCCTCATCCTGTCATTACAAGCCCTTCTGAATAGTCCCTCACCAGCCTTCCTGTAGGTCCCCTTCAGATATTGGAAGGCTACTATAAGGTCTCCTTGAAGCCTTCTCTTCTCCAGACTTCTCGTAGCCTGTCCTCACAGCAGAGCTACTCCAGCCCTTTGAGCATGTTCATGGTCCTCCTATGGACTCACACCAACAGTTCCATGTCCTTCTTGTGCTGGGGGCTCCAGAACTGCAGACAGTATTCTGGGTGGGGTCTGAGGAGAGCAGAGTAAAGGGGCAGAATGCCCTCCCTTGCCCTGCTGGCCACAGTGTTCTTGATGCAGCCCAGCACACAGTTGCTGTCTTGGCTTCACTCAAAGGTCTGCCTTCTGGTACCAGCAGTAATCTCAGCAAGAAAACAAGTGAACAGTCAGCTCATGTTGAGGTTCTCATCCACCCAGACACCCAGGTCCTTTCCCTCAGGGCTGCTCTCAGCCATTTGCCACCCAGACTCTATTTGTGCTTGGGATTGCACTGACCCAGGTGCAGGACCTTACACTTGGCCTTGTTGAATGTCATGAGGTTGGCCTGGGCCCACCTCTCCAACCTGTCCAGATCCCTCTGGATGGATCCCTGCCCTCCAGCAAGTCGACTGTGCCACACAGCTTGGTGTCATCTGCAAACTTGCTGAGGGTGCACTCAAATCCTCTGTCCATGTCACTGACAAAGATGTTAAACAGCACTGGTGCCAACACTGACCTCTGAGGGACACCACTTGTCACTGGTCTCCAGGTGGACATTGTGCCCTTGATCACCTGATGACTAAATAATTTCACTATTTCTTTGCTGAAATGTATTTTATTTGGTTGCACTTTCTGCACCATTCAGAAGGTAGGGTTGTTAGACCAATGGTTTGCCATCATGGTCTCAGCCAGGCCATCTTGTCTGTTTTCAGTGTGTGTTACTGGGCTCAGATTCTCTGGAAGTCCTGGGGTATGGAACCAAGCTGTCATTTTCATTACCAGGTTGTTATCATCCAGGCTCTGTGAATACTGAAGCTGGAGAAAGGATTAATTATTTTCTCTGCTCTTTCTGATGAATAGGGAAAAAAAGTAAGTGTGCTCCCCGAAAATGCATCTATATAAAGGAAAAAAGGAACAGTTAGTCTTACACTGACAAAGTTGGAGAGGAAGACATTGCCTTAGGCAAGGGGTGGGGTGGGATGAACAAAGGACTTCCTGCAGACTGTCAGGGAGACATTTGCAATGAAATTGGAAACCCAGTGGCTGCAGTTCTCCATTCTAGGTTATTTGGGGGTCCTCACATCACTGAACTTTTTCTTGATAGAAAAGTTTTTGTGTTCCTGAGTTTTGCCTTAAGCAGCTTCTCATTTCTAAGTTTTTTGGTTTTTTTTTTTCTGCCAGTGATATGGTGATGTACAAAACATATTCTCAGTACAAAAATGGAGATAATGTCAATCACACAGTGAAGTCTTCACCTGCATAAGCACAGACTTTCTGAACACCCCTTAGCTTCACTCTTACAACGGCAAGAACAGCCAATGTAAGTCAGCTCAAGGGTCTGCCTTCTGGATCTGCCAGTGGGTACCAGTAGTTATCTCAGCAAGAAAACAAGTACAAATCCTCCAGAAATATTTCTCTCTCTGTGTTCCAACATTCAGTACTCTCCAGCTCGGGGACTTGCTAAAGGAGCGTTGATGTCTTTGTGTGTGACAGTCCTCTTTGAATTTTCTGGCTAAGAAATTTCCACTCTTCCATGAATCCTCTTTTTCTCCACACAGTCTCTGTTTCATTGCAAGTATAATATAATTCAAAATATGACATATAAGATGACATGTATCTAGGAGATAAAACCAGCCTTACCTCTATTCTTGAGGCTGATTAAATTACAATGATTTACTGCCTTCTGGGCTCTATACCCTGTTTCAGTTGCCTGAAGCAGATAGTGTATTCACTCAATAAAGAGAAACTTTTTAGGAGAGGATCTGAAGTAGTTTCAATCATGAAAAAAAGATATGGTTGAAAAAATTAATCCAAATGAAGAAGCAACATGTCCTGCACAAAGAGATTTTAATGAACACTTTATGTGAACGTATTTCTTATTTCTGAACTATAACAGATTGTCTGACAAAAGTGGGATTGTGCAAAATCAGACAAAAAAAAATTGACATGTGGCTATGTTCAAACACGATTTTGATGTGTGGATACTTTCAAAATATGAAGAGATAGACACTTAACAGAATTGGGATTTTTGTCTGACAAAAGTGAGATTCTGCAAAATGAGACAATAAATTTCGATACATTCAAACATAATTTTGATGTGTGAATTCTTTCAAAATATCAAGAGATAGAAAATTCAACAGAATTAGGATTGTTTGGAGATACCAAGGATATTTATGCTGGGAATAATCTTCCTAGGGATCTGCAAGTTAGGATGCTTTACTAGATACCTTCTTTACTTACATCACTTAACTCATAAAAGTTGTGTTTGCCCTTTTCTTTATCATGTAAACTGGTTTACCTTCCCCCTCTTCCATCAGACAAGAAAAAAGGCCTAGTTGGGGAACAACTTGTACTTAAAGTACACGGAGATCTTTCCTGATCAATATTTGCCATTTCTACACAGATTAACATTTGAAAGTTGTTATTCTCATAGTCTTCACTTGTTTGTATGTGAAATAAAGCATGTTTTGCCCATCGGACTGATAAGTCTAAGCAGCCTGTGTTACAGACTGGCACCAACCTCCTTCAGCTTGGACTGTAACACATAGATGGTCACCAGATAAACTGCAATCAGCTGTGCTCTGTGCAAATTTTCATTAAAAAAAAAAAAATAAATAAAGTGAAGGGACCATTGCAGCACACAGAGATAGATGAGGTGTCATTTAAAGCAGAGGCTAATGCACAGATGAGAAAGGAAGAAATGACTGAGCCAAAGTCAGAAAGGGTTTGCAGTTTGAATATAATGTAAAACCTAATATGGGCCTTTCTTTTTATGTGCCTCTGAACTGATGCATGAGAGGTACAAAGGTTTCTGGCACTGGAAAATTGTGCCTCTTCACATTTTACACACAATTCAACAGACATTCTCATGTTAGACTTATTTATAATAACAGTTACTTCCCATTCACTTAATGAAAAAGGGTATAGAAAAAAAAAGCCAGCAGTACACTACCTGTTAACAAGACAGATTTTAGCACTCTCTAGAGCTAAAACCTCTTCGTGAACAGATTAGTTTGTACTTACAATAGACTCAGGACTTCAATTTACCCTTCAACTCCTCTGCCCATATCTAGCACTGTGAACTCGAGACGTTACCTTCTCTGTGAGACCAACCAGATTTTAGATTTAGTTACAGTCAAATGTCTCAGAATGATCGTAAGGAATGTTTAAAATTATGCTTTCCTCAATACATTTCAACCTCCCAAAAAAACAGAGGAAGAGGGTAATGAAGTGAGCACACTATGTCCTTACATTCATTTACTTACATCAAAATTTACTGGTTTAACAGAAAGGAACATACCTTAAGAAAAAACAAAAACAAAAACATTTTCATTAAGCAATTACTCAGAATTAGAAGAATTATCTCTCAAACTTATGGGGAGCCTTTCAGGTTTACACACAACACAAGACAACAAAGTGTGATTTGCAATCCATTTACAGTATACAAACAATACTGCGCAGAAGTAAGGAAACAATACTGTTCAGAAGGAAGCAAACCACTGCAGCTGATTAATAAAAGGCAACAGAGGGCAAACTGAAATCGTTGTTGGATACTTCTACTCTGCTTTTTTACACTGCTCCTTGTTATAATAATAGCAATAAGTAACCTGACATTAACATAATGTTGTCCTTCCTTGGCTTGAAACAGTTCTTTTCAGGTTTACTTCAGATAAAACAGGTGGAAACCCAGGAGACTAGGGCAGTCAGGCCAAAACTACTCATTCAAGATTTCATTTTCAGGTGTGTTCTTGATTTTATCAATTGCATACAACCTTGCCTTCAATTGCTCCTAATTCCTTCAAGTAAATGGAGCAAGAGGAAGTCTCTGGATTGGGTATGAAATAGCTCTGGGAGAATATACTGCTGACCTTTTGTTGGTGTTGTCTTTAATTTACGGTCTGCTAATAGCTGGTCCTGTAGGTTAACAACCGAGCAAAGGGAAAGCAGTTAAGAAGTGGAATGTGAAGATAAGCAAGGTTTTAGCAAACATACACCATTTCTTGCCCACACAAATATTAAATGTGCAACTACCATGTCATTCTTGGGCTGAAAAACCCCATGCAGCACAAGCACAAATCACATCTGGTTATTAAAAATATGTCTGACTTGGCTATTTTCACATGCTTTGGGTGCTTGCAACACAATTGTGTGTTGCTATAGTCTTCATCTCAAAAGGCATTGGTTGAATGTAGTGGCAAAAATTTTGTTTGTCCCTGTTGGAAAATGGCTGAGGCCTACACCAAGGGCTTTAGAAAACCTATTAATCCAGGGACTGCATACATTTTTGGTTTGTTTTTTTTTTTTTTTTAATTAATAAGCATGTAGTTAGGTCTGTGAGTGCTGAAGAAAATAAGGTTGGGTTTACATCAATTTGTGTCATGGTCAGATGGATCCTCAGTGGTTCTTGGCAGTGTGAGATCAGATTAAAATTTTGGCAGAGGTGTTAAAATTGCAGCATTTTCCTTAGCTGTCCAGCCACAGAATCACAGCTCTGGAACACCCAACAGAAGAAGAACATGGAACTATTGGAGCAAGTCCAGAGGAAGGCCATGAAGGTGATCAGAGGGCTGGAGCACCTCTGCTATGAGGACAGGCTGCGAGAGTTGGGAGAGGAGGCTTTGAGGAGACCTTGTAGTAGTCTTCTGTATTTGAAGGGGGCCTACAGGAAGGCTGGGGAGGGAATATTATAAAGGTCTTTTAATGACAGGGTGAGGGGTAATGGGTTTAAACTGACAGAGGAGAGATTTAGACGGGATGTTAGAAAGAAGTTCTTTCCAGTGAGGGTGGTGAGACGCTGGCACAGGTTGCCCAGGGAGGTTGTGGCTGCTCCCTCCATGGAGGTGTTCAAGGCCAGGCTGGATGAGGCCTGGAGTGACCCGTTCTAGTGGGAGGTGTCCCTGCCTATGGTGGGGGGTTAGAAGTAGGTGATCTTTGAGGTCCCTTCCAACCTAAAGCATTCTATGATTCTACCGTTAATCCTCTAGGGACTGCTGTAGTAGGCCTGAAAAGGCCAAAATAGGCTTATACTCATCCTGGCTTGCCCAGACATGTTTTTCTGCTCTCCCTCCTTCTGTTGTGGGGAGTTGCAACTGCAGGAAAGAGGACAAAGAACCTGGAGCCACTAAGTCTAAGGACCCTGGTTTGCCCAGACTTGTTTTGTTCCTGTTTAAATCCTGTGGTAAACAAGGTACATACACTTGGCTTGTGCCTGTCTACCGCAAGGCCTATGTACTTTCCAAATTTGGATAAAGCAAGCCTATGACTTCACCTAATATGGTCAAGCTCAGCTAACTGCCATTCTTATCGGCTATTCTGTGTCCAAAGGCCCATCAGTCCCAGGTTGTATTGATAAAAGAGATGAGCAGGTAACACAATGTGCTTTGCCGTTGTATTCATACTTTCTTCATTTCTGCTTGCCAATTTTACTTGCTGCTCCTGGCAGTGTTCTTCTCACTGCCTTATTGCATGCCGAACTGCCTGGAAACTGCCTACCTTGAATTTACCAGGAACAGGCTCCAAATGCCTCCATGCCATAGGCCTGCATAGCCAACATGACATCCATGCTAAGACTGTACATTGCAAGACATCCTGCCTATACCTGAAAGTCTCCTGCCAAGAAGGGAAGTCCTGGAGGTACACAGATCATCCAGAGAAGTCAGGATAAGGTCAGAGATTGTCTTCTTCCTTTCCCAAGCATCCCATGAAGCCTGGGAAGAGTCAGAGGGCTCAACAGCTGACAAGATACCAACAGAACCCCATGCAAGCATTTCGGTACTGTCTGAAGCTATAGCTAGCCCCATGAGTTAGGAATAGTATTTGTGAGTAAATACTTAAAGCCTCTTGTAATCTACCATAAGCAGAAAGGAGCTTCCTTGTGTCCATCTAGTGGACAAGAAGTATAATTGACTGCAAGTGGTATAATTAACTGAAAAAATCTTCTCTTCCAGTATAATTAATGTTTATATTATTGCTAGTTATTTCTTAATGTTCTCAATCCTACGTTATCATCTATATAATGTTTCCATGACCATACAAAGAACTAGTTATTATTAAAATTAGTGGTTGTTGGTGGTGAGAGTTCTGAATACTAAAATTCATAAACAACATTAATTTTTAAAAAATACTATCTCACAATCAATTAATTACCCTCCCTTACGGGTTGTAACATCTCTCAGACTGTTAGCTTTCCAACAAATCTGGGAGAAATGGTAGGGACTCTAAACCAAAAACCAAAGTCCCACAAGCCTTGCCTCTTTAGGAAACTAGAGTTAAAAAGCATATCTGCTAGTGTAATTTATTTCTCCATTCCTTAGGTTGAACTTTTGTCAGTATATTGCAGACAAGATGCAGGCAATCCAGATTAAGATGCATTCTATTGGTATAACTCCTGTTCCCTATCCAGCAATTTTTTTGTTAGAGACTCAGACTTTTGCTTCTTCAACTGAAAAACTCCCTTTACATCATATCTAGCAGCATAAGTTCCTGGACACAGTTGATGTGTCTGGAGCTGCCTCTAGATGAAGGAAGAGATCTGAAAATTCTCCAGTCAGAGAGGCAGCCTATAGGAACACTGGCTTCTCAAAGCCTGTGTTGTTAACAAAGGAAAGTAATGCAACAGGAGAGAGTATTGGAAGGAAATTTGGAGTGGAATACACATCTCTTGCTTTAGTGGGTTGAATTTCAAGAGCAGCAAAACCTGTTGCTCACAGCAAGATAATTTTGAAGAAACTGTTGTGAATGGAAACCCATGGGAATTTCCTGTCCTTCAAGCAGTTTTTTTCCTGTAGAGGGAATACCTGGCCTCTTGTTACTACTTTCTTTTTCCCTCCCATGCATAGAGAGGACATAGATATTGTTGAAATGTCAGTCTTTACCATCATCAGCTGTTCATACTCCCTGAGCTGCAGATTGCATTTTCGTATGCAACCCCTTCTGATATCATCTCATGACATTTCACTGAACTTAAATGCATCATCTAATAACATCACAGAACAGGTAGAATTAAAGGTAGAACGGTTGAATAATTTATATTTTATACATAAATATATTTTTACATTCTGTATCTCTGTTGACATAGATTTGAATCACATTTAGATCTCAGGTAAATGTAAACTGATAGTAAAAAAACAAACAAACAAACAAAAAACTACTGAGCCAGGAGGGATTTTTTTTCTTGTATTTTAAAATAAGTTTGCAATATATTTTGATTTTTACTATTGTAAGCTGTGGCTAAAATGTCTTCAGCGCACTTGGTAATTTATTATTAAGTAAGTCTTGAGTATGACAGAAACTTAAGGGAATTATATGCTGCACTTTCTCAGTGATGAGGATTTACTTTATAATCCAGTGTAAAAATATCTCCTTGATTTGTCTACCTCTGTCTTCTCTCTTGACATCACATTATAATCAGCTGACTTTTGCATTTGAAAACCATGAAAGAGAAGTCAGTGAGGAAGAGAACCAAGGACTGCCATCAGTTTAAGATAATAACCACATAAATAAACAGGGAGAATGTTACATTGCTTTTTGCCCTTCCACATAAATTAAAATAATTTCTACAATTGCTATTAATGGTTTTGTACTGTAAAAGTAATGATTTCAGTGCCTTTTGTGTGGCATGCCCAGTAAATGCTTTTCCTAAGTACTCATGTGACACAGCAAGCTTGAGTTTCTTGACCGATTTCAACTATATCCCAAGAGGGAAACTGCTGGATTTGGAGAATTTTATTCTTTGTACTGTTAGTAAAGGTTGGCAAATACAACTGTTAAGAGAAGTGTTCGCATTTCTTGTGACCTACAGATCAATTTTTGTGGTCTCAGCATGAGTTTCGTTTTCAGACAAAAGAGGTTTTTGAACGTGTTATTACTAAAAGTCCATTTGAGGTATCTTTGATATATGTTTAACTGAGAGAGATCACAGCAAGATCTCCAGATTTCATTCCAATGTCTTCATCTTATTCAGATCTACCTTGCTTTAAGTGCAGCATGACTGCATTTGCAGCAGTGGGGCCTTACCTAACTAACACTTGCACATGTAACCTACTGGCTAGATCTTCAGGCATTTGAAGGAACCCTGAAGAATTCGGTCTGACTCATAAAATTACATTCCACAAAGTTCCTGTTCATATGGAAAATACCACAAACATTGTGTGGTTCTGACATGAATTTTGGATCAATTCCATTTATGTTGATTTCCAAAAGATTAGTGCAAACTTTTGAAATCTTTCAAGATGGAGGAATTTGTAGCAGAATGAAGATGTTGATATTACAAAGAACTTTGTACTATGTCCATTTAGTGGAACATGTCACTTTGTTCCCAGATCAAGTCCTGCAATTCCTACCTGAATATGATTTCAACAGGCATCTCAGTATGTTGCTGTGTTGCTTGACTCAATGAAAATCTTGTCAGGACAGATTGCTTAGTCACTAAACAAGACCCATATGAGATGGTCACAAGTTCCATCCTAGCAGCAGTCTATAACTACCTCATTTGCACACTGAGGGTGTATCTTGACAATTTTATGCTTGAAATTAAGCTTCCCCATGGTATTAATGTTTACCTATCTGAACAAAACACCTGCAGGAACCTCCTGTGGTTGTTCAGCAGTGTGTGTGTGTGTGTGTGTGTGTGTGTCCCCACTTTGAAATAACCCAGGCTAGGACTCAGTCGGCTGGAAGTTAATAAGTGAAACTTTATATTTATAGCTTTGCACAATATACAAGCAGATATTTACAATGTATAACAGATATTTACAGATATATACAGTAAAAAGGTAATACAGAAACACCACACCCCTCCCAGAGATGAAAATCCCTAAGAGGGGTAACCAACCACCCCTACCACCTTCCCCCTTTCCCCAATCTTATCTCACCATCTGTTGCATGCAGCAGATAGGCGAAGGCAGATAGGCCAGCAGGATTAGCAGTAGGAAAGAAGTTAGTGAAATTATTCAGATTCAGCTACAAAAGGCAGGAAGAAAGAGCCATGCAAAAGCAGCCACAGCCCAAAGCGGTCTAAGCAGTCTGACTTATCTATATTTGGGTTGCAACTCTTCAACATTTTTTTTTATTTCTTATTAAAGCTGTGAGTGAAGTAGCATCATCAGTGTTTTCCTTTCTCAGCCTATAGTCTAATTTCTCATTCAAATCCTCCTAGTTCAAACTGGCACACCTCCACGGGTCTCACAGACGATAAAGTGAGAAATGAAACTCAAAGGTTCTCTCCATCCCTCTATATTCATGTGTGCCTTCACATCCAGGCCAAGGATTTCGCTAATTATTAGCTATAGTCTTATTAACAATTTCTTTCACAGAGAATAACACACATTCTGAGCACACCTAAACCCATCCTGCCCTTGCCCTGAAGGTAGCTTATTCTTTACTTAAATGTGCCCTCAGATAGTTTGAACAAACAGTAGCTCAGACTAGTTCCGACCTGTTTCCCTCCCTGTTTTGTCTTACCAGTTAGCTGGGCTTCTAAATCTTTTCTCACATGATTCACATATGTCTTTCTTCTGCCTAGCGTGTAATTCGTATGTGTGCGAAACAGAATGTACGGCAAAACTTAGCCATGCCCTCTCCCTTAACACAAATTACAATATTCCAAAGTTATACTGGCTCTTGTCTTTACTTCATGATACGCTGCGGCTGGTTTTATTTCCTGTTTCATATTTGCATCAGGTGTTTTGCATTAACAGTGTAGCTGTTGCATTTATGTGGTAGGGCTTTCAGTAGTGAGGATAGTTTCAGATGGCCTGTCTTCTTCACCCCAGGGCATTGGGTGTCTTGCTGATAATAATTGGCAGTTTCTGAAAAGGAACTCTTTTCTTGAGGAAAAACCAATGAACATGGAACAATATCTCTAAAGAAAATCTAGGTCCACAGCTTAACAGTAATAATGATTATTATGATACTGGTGTATTAAGTTCAAGAAATGAATAGTCAGCATGATTATGGACCCCTGAGATATTTTATAAATTAGTTATTCCGTGTACAGAGGGCCAGTCTGAGAAGGTGACACATCATTTTAAGTGCTGTGCTAAGTATTCGAGTTCTTAAACCAATCTACAGCCTAAATGAAATAGACAGAGGCTGTTAAGTGAAGTGGCGTCTCTTCCTAAAGTCACATGGGAGGTCTATGACAGAGCCAAGAATAAAAAACAGATCTAGATCTCTTACTGCAGTGGCATACACAATGTGCTGCACTCTCTTTCTGTACCTCTCAGGATGGTTTCCAGACCTCTGTATGCTCTGTACACTGCTAGATCTATGCTATGTGCACTTCACATGTCTACCCTGAAATACAGCATCACTATGCAAAACAGGACAAAAGCAGCGTACAGGGTAGATTGCTAACAACAAAGAACGTCTTCTGCAGTTGGCATTGAGAAATCTTCAGTTTTTCCAAATAGTAAGGTAAAGAAAAAGGGAAAATGCAGGGTTCCCAGTGCATAATTCTTTTTGTGCAGAATATTATTCAGATCCGTAGTGTGGACTATTGTTATTATAAAGACACATTAGAACCAATGTCACAGGAGTATCTGGAAGTAGCAAACAATGCAGTGAGCTCTCTGTTGCATCATTCCAAAATCCACATGAAAATATGTACTTGAAAGAGGAATCAGAATCTGCAAATACCTCCTCATGGCCTTTTTTTTTTTTTCAGTAATAAAATAGGATCTCTTATCTGAAAAATCCTAGTTCAAGAATGGCATTGCCATTAGCTTCATGATCAAGCATTCATTAACCTTGTTCAAAGGCAGCAGTCATCTCTACAGGACAATTCCAAAAGCAGTAATAAGAATCTGATATGGCTATGTATATGTCTAGGGGTTGCATGAAAACAGTCTGTGTGCTGGTAGATAATTATTTTGTATGAGTTCTGGATGTTGGCCCGGATAAGAAAAGGCATTTAGGAGTTGAAACTATAGTTGTTTAGTGCTGAAATGTTTTGCAAAGCCTTTCCAAGAGCTGTCAACTCTTTTAGACTGACCTGTGGCAAGCTGAAATAAGATGGTGCATGTTTTATGCATGGTGTTTCATTTTTATCTGTTCACATATTCATTGTTTTGATAGTGCTATCTTTGAAAGATTTTTGTGGAAAAATGCCATTCCATTAGTAAATTGATTTTTGAAATGCAATCTGCAGCAGTGGTTAGATGCTGACCCCACTCAGGAGAGCACCCAAGGAGTGAAAAGGCCTCACTAATAGAAACCTCTTTGCTGTCTCTAACATTTTAATATAAAATCATAGAATTGTTTAGGTTGGAAAAGCCATTAAAGATCATAGAGATAAAGCATTGTATCAAACTCTACCAAGTCTGGTGCTAAACCATGGCCCTTAACACCACATCTATGCATCTTTTAAACACTTTCAGAAATGTTGATTCAATCACTTCCCCAGGAAGTCTATTCTGGTGTCTGATAACCCTTTCAATGAAAAAGTTTCTTCTAATATAAAATCTAAACCTCCCCTGGTGCAACTTTCAGACATTTCATCTCATCCTATCCCTTGTTACTAGAGGGAAAGGCTGACATCCATCTCTCTACAATATCCTTTCAGGAAGTTGTAGTTAGCAATAGTCTTCCTTCAGCCTACTATTCTCCAGAATCAACATTCCCAGTTCACAGGATCACAGAATCACAGAAACATCCAGGTTGAAAAAGCCCCTCAGGATCACCAAGTCCAACCTATAAACCTACTCCACACGATTCATCTTAAACTACATCCAAATGATCCTTAAACACATCCAGGGTTGGTGACTCAACCACCTCACTGGACAACCCATTCCAGTGCCTGACCACTCTCTTTGTGAAAAACTTTTTCACAAAGGCCAAAGGAATGAAAAAAAACATTTTGCCACACAGAAGTGGGGTGGACAACCCCAGAGAGGCCTTTATACCCAAGAGTTACTCCTAATGGACAACCCAGAGATTACCAGGGGTTCTCATAATGACGGAAAAGAACTGCAGACCTCAGAGTATGGAAAGATGTTCAGCAGTTCTGTATGAGCATCCTTGACATGATAGCAATCTGATGTCAAATCTATGGAGAGCTTGCCAACTCTTAGAACTTCATTTAGGATAAAGTCCCACTGAAAAGGAGAGTTCAGTCACTTCTGTAATATTTTTTCAACACTGTACTTAAATACATTCATGATTCTTCTGGCATGGACCAGTGAACTCCAGTCATGACTTTTAAAGGTGGGATTCCTTCAGCCTACCACTTAGGGGAGAAACAGGATTGTTTTGTTTCTTCCCATCTGGAAGATAAACAGGGCAGCTCTGGGTGCAGTGGGCAGGGTCAGGTAAGCAGAATGCAGCACATGGCAAGAAGGGCTCAGCTTTCCCCTATATCTAGAGGACTTATAAGCTTGCAGCCTGTCTTCCTTTAGCTAAAAGTCAGTTTGATCACCTCAAAGATGAAATTCGTACTATTCCTAACACAGAATCCAGACTTTAAGGAATAACCCAGTCCTTAATGTAGCAAAATGCAGTCATTTGGCCAGAAGCAAAATGAGTCTGCAACTGGCTCAGAGATACTATGTTTTAGCTCACAGCAGACTCAAAACAGGAGTTTATGCCTTTTGCCAGCGCAGCATTTAAAGGGTCAGAGATGACATAGGGCCTCAGGCTTCCTGTCAAGCATGTCAGTACTGAGATCATAGGGGAAGGAGGCCAAGTGTTCCTCAGAGAGACATCTTTACTTGCTCCTTTTGCTCTGGGACAGCTAGTCAGTGTGTGCTAACTAACAGCCAGGACAAAACTAACATGGAAATCTACAGCTTTGTGATGTGATCTACTCTGTGGCTTCTCTGCCGCCCTGTGTTAAGCCACATTCGCCTCTTAGTTATCGTGGCAAAACTCCAGTGCAATATTACTGAAGTCCTTCATATTAGGTCACAAGTGCATCAGTAAGAAATAAATTGGAGTACAGCTCTCAAAAATTAGCATTTGCATATCTCAGTAGAGCAAATGAATTGCACTGAGTCACCATCAAAATTGACTGGGTAAGCTAAACCCATGGTTCGGCTAGAGTCAGCAAGCAAGATACTTCGTCTCCACTCCCACGGACAGAAATCCACACCAAGATTTTTTGGTGTGCAAATGAGCCTGATTTACTTTGATTATAAAACAGACTCACAGCTTAATAAAAGAAACCAAATTGCCTTAACTTGCATGTGCATGTGGAACCTCCATAAATTATGGTCACATATAATGAATGGAATAAAACCATGAAAGTTACATGAAAGCAAACGTTCCAGTTAAATTTATGCTACGGTGCAAATCTGAAGTGACTTCACCAATCCTGGTTAAATTTCTCTGAGTTTACATTGGCTTGACTGAAAACAGATTTTCCTCATTAGCATTCAGCTGAAGCTTTCACATGACAAGCAGAATCATGATGCTGATTGTTAAAGGGGCTGCTTTCACCACACTACATATGAGATGTGTTGTGCAGTCTGAAAATACCATTTGGAGAAAAACACCTCTGAAAGAGACTGGTCAGGCTTGAATATTGTATGCCATCATATACCTCTGCATGTGTGCTAGCCTCTTAATCTGTCTAACAGTCCTCTTTAACCCTGGGTACAATATACCCAGATCCAAGCACTGGCAAAGATCAGATTCCATTTGGCTTTCTGCTTTCAGTATATATTCCAGAGAAGGAACCAAATTATGAGTGTTGCCTTTTCCTACCAAGGGTACAGAGCATGTCTTTCAAATTCCTAAGATGTTACAGTTGGAATGAAAAAAACAACTCTGTTCTAAAATTCAGCATTGATCAGGGCCATTGTTCAAAGTTTCAGAGTAGCAAATCTATGAAAATCTGGACACCAGATATTTGACATGCCAAGGGGCTGGCACTGCAGCCTTGTCCTAGAGGCTTGCTTCCAAAAGAGAGGATGAGCATCACTTTACACACAGGTAGCTGAGTCCTCTGGTAGAGGTGCATGAGGCAGGATGCTGGTGTGAAGACCACCCCTCCAGAAAGCTGAGTTGAGAAATATCCCCTAAAATCATCACCTGAGATGATATCCTTTCAGTGACTGTAACACTGCAATGGTTCACCTGCCACTGACATGTTCTCAGTGCATTAATCACTGGGGTGGTTTACGAAAGTTGTTTATGTCCCTGGCATAGAAACAACTTCCGCTGTTGACTTGTGAACTAAGCAAATTTACCAGAATACACCGTGCTCCTCTCTTACCATTTTTGATTCTGACATTTTGAGCTCTTTTGAGAGAAGATAAACCTTAACTCTAGTTTCACATCTACCTATGATCAATGGCTATAATGTGGGAGTAACTGTGGGAAGAAATTTTGACTAGAGTTAGTCCAAGTAAAGTCACTTCAGATTCACTTTTCTCTTTCTCATGCACAGGAATGCTCCTAGAGAAGGATGTTGTAATAAGGGTGTGACACACAGGAATGTCAGGAAGAAAATTAACTTCTTTATTTTTTGGCTTAGAGAGATCTGGGGTAAGGGTTAAAAAAAAAAAAAAAAAAGACTGCTCTTTCCTGATATGAAGACATGCAGAAAACTATCCGGGGGAATCTTGTCTACTTCAGAAGAAGCCTCTGGCTCTCATTCCTAGTGGGAAATCTGCACTGCTGTCACAAAAACATGTCCTAGATCCCCGAATCTGCCTTCTAAAAAGGTAGAATTTTCATCCCACATAGATCTGGGAATTCTGACAGGAAAGATGAATGCAATATGAACTTCATAGACCTGGCTTCTTAAGCAAGCAAAATGCTTTGTAGGAAGCATACATGACCTGGGAGCCAGAAAAAAATTGCCTACCATTACAAAAGAGGTTCCCTTCATGCTCTATCTGCAGTGGGCAACCAAACACAGGAAAAACTACCTGCTCTCAAAGGATGGCATTGTGAATGGTACTTGTTCACACTCCTTTTCCCCTGAAAAGCAATAATTTCTTGATGTTTAAATATACACATTTGAAGGTATGGGTGACTGCCACATCCTGCCCCTCTCTGAGCGCTGTTCTTATCACAACCAAGGCTGTGGTTCAGCCTTGTCATTGCATGATGGGGAGTACAGAGTTACCTTATTAAGAACAGCTTCATTAAAGAAAAACATAAACAATTCCCTGGCAGTTGCAGGCCTTGTGTTTACTGTCTCCCCAGAGCTTCCAGCTGAAAAGTATCTTGAACCTTACTCTGTCTTGTGGTTTTGTGTTGTTTTCATTGAGGCATCATGAAGGCAGGTTTGAAGCTGTTCTTCTCTCACCTGAAGTCATGACTGAAGCCCTTTTCCAGTGCTGGGGATGGGATTGAAATAACAAACCTAATTCCAAAGTGAACATGTAGAGGAGGCTAGAATTTTAATCTGCTCACCATTTGCCTATGTGCAGACGTGAAGCAAAGACAGAAGCATCTAAGAGGTCTAACTCCTCTCAGAACCTTAAAATTGTTCTTTCTGTGAAAAAGAGAGAATTAGCAAATTGCAAATGGTTATATATTAATCTACCTCCCCTTCTTTCTTCCTACAGTACTTTAGCTTAGGTTGCATTGTGAGTGTCACACTTGAGAGGGAATGTGGGAGCAGACAGCAAAGACATGGGTGAGTCCCAGGTGTAATAAGAGACTGATATTCATTGACTAGTGAAGAAGATGCAATGAGATAACTTCATCTTCAGCAGGAAACCATGCCCAAAGGTCTGTGTAAGTTGGTTATGAAGCAACAGGGCAGAAAGGGAGTGGATTTTGAACTGAGTCAGATGAAAAAGATTTTATAAAGCAAATTTTAGATCTTAGGCCAAAATACAAATGAAGAAAGAGTAAGAGAATCATAAGAAAATGGTCTCTTATGATTCTCTTACTCTTGCTTCCTTCATATTTTGGCCTAAGCTCTTAAATTTGCAGAACTTGCAAAAAAGTTTCTGGGACTTCTTGGGACTGAACCAGGAAGGTGTTTGGAGCCAACCTTACCCTATTTTTAACAGAACCAAAAAGGGTCAATACACTCTGAATTGATCAGGAGTTCATATCCTACTCTTTTTCATAATCTAAAGTCTATGGAACTGCTGGATTGTGCCAAAATAAAATCATAGGTACAGCGAAAAGCTTTTGCCTTCTAGTAGAAACCCACAGGACAGACAAAGACAAGACAGAAATGCATCCTAATACTGCAGAGTCACTGCAGCAAAAATATCCAAAAGTACAAGGAGGACATCCCATCATATTTTATATCTTCTGGAACGTCTTTTCAAGTGATTCCTGGTGATAAAATGTTTCATTTTCTTCTCTTAGGGTCCTTACATGATCATATCAGATGTCATATAGAAAAATTGCAGACATCTAGATAGGAAACAGCAAAATACTTCATTTGGCACCTCCAACTTCAAGTTCAATTCAATGTCACAGAAATAACCTTCCTTAGAAAACACCCATGAATCAAGATACTTAGTGCTTCAAGTACATCCAACAAGATCTGGCACTAACAAAATGATAGTGCATCCATCCTCTGCATAAAACAAACCAGAAAGAGTAGAGATTTTCTGCTTGACTTACTTGGATGAAAAGTTTTCCTCTGTATTTTCTAGACTTTGGGATTTTCCCCAATAAGTGCCTTAAAGTGTAGAAATTTCTTCACCAGATTTAGTGTGTTTAAAAAAAAAAAAAAAGAAAAAAAAAAAAAAGCAGCTTTGAAACATGATGAAGAATAGTAGTGAGTCCCAATGTGCAGGACCCAAACTACCAGTTTGCAGACAAACTCCTTCATGGTGGAAAAGGAAAACAGAGGAGCAACAAAGTTTTCATTTAAACAAGCACCAGATACTAACCAATTCACTCTTCCAGGAAATATCCCTGATTTACTGGACAGTTGCAAAAACACAGTCATTTTGTTGCTGGAAGGAAGTTAATGTTTGACTTAAACACCGATGCACGAAAAGAAATTGGGCAGAAACTTAGGGTCTTCAGTCTTGTATCATTGTCTAAACAAAGTGAGATAGCAAAGAGGAACTACCACATGAAACAGTTCCACTTTACTCTCAATCACAGTTTGCGATGGACAGGTAAACAATAAGGAGAGTTCTTCTTTTGTAGCTAAACCTTACAAAACTAATCCTGGATACATTAACAATGTAGAAGCCACTCTGATGAATTTCTGAATCGCAGTGCCAGTGAAGTTTGCCTTTCTGTAAAGCAAAGCCTTCAAACCTGCACATCCATCCTCAGCTTTTAACTGAGGTACTCTTGTGCACCAAGTTACCCCACAAAATGTTGATTTTTTTCATTCAAAGAAGGATTTTCTGCAAAGAGAATTTTGTGAACTACAGCCTGTGCAGAGCTCTCTGAAATGGAGGGAAAGATTCTCCATCTGTGCTGTGCTGTTAAATGAGTTCAGAGCAAGTGAAAGCAGAGGAAATCTTACCACTTGTACTTTCTAGCAATATTGCTGGCTCTGGCTTGGCACTGAATATCTGAGGTTTCTTTTTACCTGAGGGTTATATGTGACTAACCACAGGTGTCTCAAGTGAAGGTATCTATATCTGCAGAAGTCACCTTGGGCTGCTTTCACACAGGACAGAGAATTAGTCAATGCAATTAACACAGATTGCAGGCACTGCAATCATCAACATGATGACTGTGTTTGGTCACAAGAACTTGACTGACTGTATTGACATGGGCCCTGATAAAAGGCTGGCAAGTACACTTCATAGGCTTGAGGAAAGGGGTGCCATCCACAGGCATCTTGACAGGCTTGAGAAGTAGGCTCATAAAAATCTCCTGGGGTTCAGCAAAGTCAAATGCAAGGCCCTGTACCTGGACCAAGGCAATCTTCAGTATCAGTACAGATGGGGTCATGAATGGATTGAAAGTAGCTCTGCAGAGAAAGAGTTGGGGATACTGGTTGATGAAAAATTGCATATGAGCTAGCAATGTGACCTTGTAGCCCAAAAAATCATGTCCTATGCTGCATGAAAAGAAGTCTGACCAGCAGAGCAAGAGGCATGATTCTCCCCATCTACTCTGTTTTCATGAGACTTCACCTGGAGCAATGTATCTAGCTTGGGTCTCCAGTACAAGAAAGACATGTACCTGCCAGAGGAGTTCTAGAGGAAAGCTGATAAAATTATAAGAGGGATGGGAACATCTCTCCTGTGAAGAAGGGCTGAGAGAGTTGGGGTTCAGCCCAAAGATGGGAAGGCTCTGAGAAGGTCTTCTTGCAGCCTTTGAGTACATAAAGAGGCCTGTAGTAAGAGAACAGAGGATAAAGGGTAGATTATTGTCAGACATTGAAAATAATTTTTATACAATCAGAGTGATGAAACAGTGGAACAGGTTTCTCTGAGGAATTCTCTGTGTCTTATTCCTGGAAGTTGTCAAAGTCAAGCTGGACAGGGCTTTGAGCAATCTGTTCTAGTGAAAGATGTCCCTGTCTATGGCAGGGAGTTGGTCTAGGTGATTTTTAAAGGTTTCTTCCAACCCAAACCATTGTGTGATTCTATGATGAGAAGCTCAGAGGTAAGAACTACACTGCTGGATGGATGGATCACTTTCACAACCTCTGTGCTAGGCTGAGGAGTCTCAAGACTGGCATAGCTGACAGCAGATGTGTTATAAATGTTCTAGACTGTTCAGATCCAGGCTGCATGAAAAGGAGCTTAGACTCATGTTAAGGCATTCAAACACACCCAGAATTTGCTGCTTCAAGAAGGAGGTTTGGTTTAATGAAGACTTAAAGGTGTGGCTAAGTCCTGAAAGATTTATTGGACAGGTCTTGAGAAAGTACACAAGCCTTTATTATCTTCAGTAGATGTTTGACCAGAGACCAAATGTAAAAAAAACAATCAAAATAAAATTACCTTCTACCAGTTTGCTATCCCACCTGTATTGCCTGTGCCTTCCTTTGCCTTAAGTCTCTTCTGATCTGCATACTTGTGAAGCTGACTGCACTTTGAGCACAGCAGCACTAGAGATGATGGCCTTGGTCCTTAACACCAAGAAATAGTAAAGTCTTAAGGAACATTTGCAAACACCTCTGTTCCACTTCTGTAAACACTTCTGCATGTGGGAAGGAACAATAAACTGCACCAGTACAGGATGGGAGGTGAGACCTGTTGGAGAGCAGCCCTGTGGAGAGGGATCTGGGAGTCCTGGTGGATAACGAGTTGTCCATGGCACAGAAATGTGCCCTTGTGGCCAAGAAGGCCAATGGGATTCTGGGGTCTATTAAGAAGAGTGTCTCCAGCAGATCAAGGGAGGTTCTCCTCCCCCTCTACTCTGTCTTGCTGAGACCCCATCTTGAATATTTTGTTCAGTTTTGGGCTCCCTAGTTTAAGAGGGACAGGGATCTGCTGGAGAGGGTCCAGTGGAGGGCTATGAGGATGATTAGGAGACTGGAGCACTTCCTTATGAGGAGAGGCTGAGGGACCTGGGGCTTTTTAGTCCAGAGAAGAGAAGGCTGAAAAGGGATTTAATAAATAGTTATAAATATCTGAGGGCTGGGTGTCAGGAGGGAGGGACAGACTCTTCTCACTTGCTGCCTGGAATAGACAAGGAGCAATGGGTGTAAATTGCAGCACAAGAGGTTCCAGTTCAACACAAGGGGAGACTTCTTGACTGTAAGGGTCACTGAGCACTGGAACAGGCTCCCCAGAGAGGTTGTGGAGTCTCCTTCTCTGGAGACTTTCAAGGCCTGACTGGATGCATTCCTTTGTGACCTGAGCTAGATCGTATGGTCCTGCTCTGGCAGGGGGGTTGGACTCGATGATCTCTTTGGGTCCCTTCCAACCCCTGACATCCTGTGAGCCTGTGAAACAGAGTCACAGTCACCTTTATATCAGAATTGCAGGACAAAATTGCATTCAGTGGGAATGGAAGTGAGCATGTAACTACTGAAGTAGCTTCTAGTTATAATGGGCAGGAGAAGAGTAATGAGTTCAGCTTGTGGCAAGGAAGACTTACGTCAGACATTAAGAAACATTTTCTAATGATAAGAATAGCAGAGCACAGGAATTGCCTGAGGACACTGTGATGCCTCTACACTGGAGGTCTTTTCTAACAGATCAGACACATCTATGAGGAGTGGCTTGGGTACAGGAGATCCTGCCTTGGATGTCTGTACATACCTGGTAACGTCCTTTCAGCCCAATACTGCCATCTCTCATCCCAGTTCCCTATAACCTCATGTTAGGGTTGTGGGATTGAAAAGAAACTAATGAGGCTCTTTGTATATTATTCTTACCAGAATGCAGGGAAGTTATCAGCATCCTGAAATGCTCATCAAGTCCCTCCAGCCAGTAGAAATTTATAATTGGACTTCACTCAGGTGCTTCACCCAGATGAAACCCAAGACCAGGAGTGTGCCTGCAAATCTGAAGTGGTGGACATGACTCTCAGGCCCCTCAGTCACCTGATGTACAAGTTCTTGGACATTACCAAATCTCATGCAAGGGAAAAGAGTAGAAATATCTCAACATGTGCACGCCAGGCACAGGAAGCAGTGAGTGAAAAAACATACTGTTGTCCAAACAGAAAGGCAGATATTTTCTCTGAGGTAGGTGTAAGTGAGGCTTTATTGAGTATTAAGCAATTGCAAATTGCAAGCTTAAACTCAATCACATGTGAGAAATACCAAGGACACATCAGGCACATTTGAGAAAACACTTAGGGAGTGCAGTAACTTCTCATGGGCTGTGTCATTCTAGTTTGGGAGCTACTAAAATACCAAATTTTATGCCAGCTGGGGAGAGGAAATTCCCCAAAATGAAATTTCAGAGTCTTCATTCAAAAATGAAGATAAAAGGCATCATAAGCAGTACTGCACCTAGACATGCAGATGCAATTATGGGAGGATGGCGTTATAAAAATACACATACGTAAAATCTGATCACCGATAAATAATGTGCTCCAAGTGCTTTAGCCTTCCTTTGGCCATACATCTGCCAGGCAGGAAGGACTTCTGGGGCTGATACAGCTCAGCCAGACACTGACTTTATCTCTAGATTGTCTATTTCCTTTTGTAAAAGAATAAAGAGCAGAGGTTGTACATCTTCAGATTTTTTTAGTCTTGATTATTTCCTACACCCACTCATGCTTCCTCTTCCTTCCTCATAATCAGTGAAGTTCTTGCATCATAGAATCATAGAATGGTTTAGGTTGGAAGAGACCTCAAAGATCATCCAGTTCCAACCCCCCCGCCATAGGCAGGGACACCTCCCACTGGAACAGGGTGCGCAAGACCTCATCCAGCCTGGCCTTGAACACATCCAGGGAGGGAGCAGCCACAACCTCCCTGGGCAACCTGTTCCAGTGCCTCGCCACCCTTACTGTAAAGAACTTCCTCCTAACATCTCGTTCAACTCTCCCCTTCACCAATTTGAACCCATTCCCCCTCATCCTGTCATTACAAGACCTTGTGAATAGTCCCTCCCCAGCCTTCCTGTAGGTCCCCCTCAGATACTGGAAGGCATTGAGTTGCTGAAGACCTCTGCCAGTTTATAAAATGGTATAAAATTTTAAGATTAAAAAAAAAAAGAAAACAATATACAGTACCAGTAGCCAGGAAAAGCAATATGCACACCAACTTCTGATTTATCAGTGTATGTGGTAAGTATGTGTCATTTTGGAGTTGATGAACAGTCTTGGGTCTGATATTCACTTGCACAATAAAATATTTTTCTAAAAATAAATTTGGAGAGCAAATAGAGATCTAAATACCTGTTTGTTCTCAAACCAACCACGGGGAAGGGGAAAAAAAAAAAGGTGTCACTTCTCTACATCTGAAGTCAAGTTTTAATTTGCTTTAAAAATTGGAATAATTCCATGCTACTGCATTCAGTTTTGGAGCCCCTATTATGAGAGGGATGTGGACATGCTGGAGCATGTCCAGAGAAGGGTCATGAGGATGATCAGAGGGTTGGACCACCTCTCCTATGAGGACAGACTGAAAGAGTTGGGGTTGTTCAGTTTGGAGAAGAGGAGGCTCCCAGATGACCTTATTGTGGCCTTCCAGTATCTGAAGGGGGCCTACAGAAAAGCTGGGGAGGGATCGTTTAGGCTTTCAGGTAGTGACAGGACTAGGGGGAATGGAGCAAAGCTGGAGGTGGGGAGATTCAGATTGGATATGAGGAGGAAGTTGTTCAGCATGAGAGTGGTGAGAGCCTGGAATGGGTTGCCCAGGGGTGTCTATGGGGCCACATCCCTGTAGGTGTTTAAGGCCAGGCTGGATGAAGCTGTGTCCAGCCTGATCTAGGATAGGGTGTCCCTGGGCATGTCAGGGGGATTGGAAGTAGATGATCCTTGTCGTCTCTTCCAACCCTGACTGATTCTGTGATTCTATGATTGATGCCTATAGCAAAGAAATTGTCAAAAACTCTTGACCCGCTCTCACAAGTATTTATAGGGGAATTGTCAAAAGCACTCAGCACTGGTCAAATCCTGTCTTACAGGAGTAAATGGAATGAAAATTTCCCAAGCAAACATCTGAAAGGCCTTGACTATTAATTCTGTGCAAAGAATTAAGCTTAAGTGACATTTTAATTATCACGGTTTTTCCATGAAATTGAGTTGCTTCCAGTGAGCTTCCCAATCCAGGTTAATGTCTTAGGGAATAACAAAACAGGAGCTCCAGCCTCACACTGAGAATAATCATAGAACCATAGAACGATTTAGGTTGGAAGAGACCTCAAAGATCATCCAGTTCCAACCCCCTGCCATAGGCAGGGACACATCCCACTAGAACAGGTCAATCAAGGCCTCATCCAGCCTGGCCTTGAACACCTCCAGGGAGGAAGCAGCCACAACCTCCCTGGGTAATCCATTCCAGTGTCTCACCACCCTCACTTCCTCCTAACATCCCCTTTAAATCTCCCCTCTGCCAACTTAAACCTCCTCATCCTGTCATTACAAGACTTTGTGGATAGTCCCTCCCCAGCCCTCCTGTAGTCCCCCTTCAGATATTGGAAGGCTGCTATAATCTGTGCTTCTCCTCCTCCCTGCATTTATCACGCACATCACAAGCATGGCTGAAACAATTTCTGAATAAGAGGTCATTCAAAGGCAATTTAGGCTAAAAAACAAGCATGCAAAACAACCTGGAAGAATTGCCCATAGGATAGCTCCATCTAGCTATTAACCCATCTTCTTGCTCCAACACTAGAAGTAGCCTTGCAGATAGCTCACCTTGAAAGTGCACACAGTTATCACCTGGCCAGACCACAAGGAAACATATTCTCCCATTACTGTGCAAATGAGCAGTGTCTAATAGCGCCAATTAAAGGTGCAGAGGAATAAAAAGTGTGTCCTTAAAAGATAATGCTAAGTAGTTAAGGGGGGAAAAGGGGATTGTAAGTGACTAGTTAGCCACCCACTGCGCTGCCCACTGATGCTTCTGGACAGTTGTTTCATTAGGAGAAGCTTCACATTAAGCCACACTGCTTTTGCAGATAGAAAGCCATCCAATTAAGAATCTTATTTCTTCTGAGCAGTCAGCTATGCAGGCTTAACTGAGCTGCTGCTGCTGACTAAATCTTTTTTAGTGTTTGCAATACATTTTTACAGTGTACTCCTGTGTGAGACGGAAATACTTAAACTGGTAATGACAATGGGGTGGGCAGGTATGTGCCAGGCAAAATGCTGTGACTAAACTCCCATTTACAGCAAGGCGGCAAGCTCAGGCACTGGCAGGAGAAACATCTCATTGAATCAGCACTTCCCAGAGCAGTGTGTGAAACTGAAACACGAAGCAGTGCTGCCAAGTTTTGTAGCAGAGAACAAAGGATGCCCGGAAGTTCAGTTGGTTTCTAGTGCTTACAGCCTTGCTGTATAGGATGCTGCCCTACTTCTAAGTCTTTGGGTAGCTTATGCTGCATTGGCTTGGGTATCTTTCCACAGCACAACTCTATATAGTGCAGACAAACTGACTCCTACTTTCTTTATTCATCCATTCTTCCTCTGTTTTGTTATTCCTGCACTCTTTTATCCTTTTTTTTAAGGATAAGTAAATAAATACTGCTTAGCTTCTTTTGAGCAGCAATAATAGCCTAGGCCATGAGTGTGAGAATGTTTCCCCATTTGTCTTGTCACATTTTTGCAAGGCATGGTACTAAAGGGGAGTGTGCTTGAGGGGACTCTGCGATCTTGGCTTTACCCAGAGAAAATTCCTTGGTCACTTGGAAGGGTTTGAGAAAAGAAATCATTCTGTGACCCTGTTACTGAGAAGTTTCAGCCTGGTGTAAAACTATACCTGCCATACTTGGGGAGAGACAAATCTTTTGCAAATGGCAACCACTTCAATGCCATTTGAGAACATGCTTCAGATGTTCCTCTAGGAAACTGCACATGTCCTGACTAGTGAAGCAATGCAGTTATTACAATTGACCTAGACTTAACCTTTGATCCTTGGAGAAGAGCACTTAAGTCATTTTTTATTAGTCATCTCTTCTGGGTCGTGCCTCTGCATCTTCCTCTGTCACAAGTCTTTTCTAGCTCACCTCCAGGACATACACTGACTGACTTCTGGCTGAATTCGCCAAGGGAGAAATACAAGTCTACCTACTTCTGCTAAGACCCCAAAGGCTCTACTTGTCTATCTGAAGGAAGCCTGGAAAAGTCCAGCAAAAGCAGGTAGGGCTGTGTTTTATATCCCCACAGACTCTGATGAGAATATGAAATGCAACATGCAGTACAAATTTAACTTAAAATGTGCCACAACCCGGTTGCCTCTGAGGATAACCTGAGTGAATAAAGCACTGCCTTGTTTGTCTGTTTAAACACACAATACTATGGCAATCTCTTGGTACAGGAATGTCTGTGTGTTTGCACAGCCTTTACAGACTGGAGTCCTTACAGGCCAAGATTGGAGATGTAGGTGACAAACCAATAAAACAAGGATGTCAAAACCACATCCATTGTCATGTTCTGCAAGAGATACTGAAAGGACTACTCAGGCCCTGAGCTTGTAACTGGGAGAAATCAGACTCCTATGTGCTTGTTTTGTGCCACTGTTAGCATCTCTTTACAAGTCACAGCCTCAGCTATTGCTATTCCTACTGGCTTCCCTGAATTATTTTCTTTCAAAAATACTCTTGACAAGGGTGAACTGCTTTCACAGCCCTCTTTACACACCAAGGTCTCCGAATAGCTGTGGTGGGTTAGTCCTGAGTGGACACTGGGTGCCCACCAAAGTAGCTCTGTTACTTCTCCTCCTCCTTGGCTGGGCAGTGGAGAGAAAAAATAACAGAAAGTTCATAAGGACAGAGAGAGATCACCCACCAATTACAGCAGCAACGTGCGGGGGTGATGGGAAATGGGGTTTGTGGTCAATTCATCATACACGGTTTCTGCCACTCCTTCCTCCTCAGGGAGAGGACTTCTCATGCTCTTTCCCTGAACCAGCATTGGTCACTGTCATGGGAGACATTTCTCCATAAATTCTCCAATATGAGTCCTTCGTAATGGCTACATATTTTTTTTCACACAGTACTCTGTGGGGTCATACATTCTGCCAGCAAACCTACTCCAGCACGGGATCCTTTCTCCATGATGTCCCAGGTCTTGCCAGGAGCCTTCTCCAGTATGGGCTTTCCACATGGTCACAGCCTCCCTTAGGCACATCCACATGCTCTGGAATGTGGTCCTCCACAGACTGCAGGGAGAGATCTGCTCCACCATTGACTTCCATAGACTGGAGAAGCCACTTGATGCACGTCTCACCACAATCTTCACCACAGGCTGCAGGGGAATCTCTGCTCTGGCACCTGGAGCAACTCCTTTCTTCACTGACATTGGTGTCTGAAGAGTTGTCTCTCACACATGTTCTCACACCTTTCTTCTGGCTGATGTCAAAAAAGTTTTTTATTCCCCTTAAATACATTATCAGAGAGGTGCTACCATTGTCGCTATCAGCTCAGCCTCGGCCAGCAGAGGATCTGCCTGGGAGCTGGTTTTCATTTTCTTTATTTTACACTGAGGAAGCTTCTAGTAGCTTCTCACAGAAATGCTGTAGCCCTTCCTGCTACCAAAATCTTTCCATGTAAACCCAATACAATAGCTAAGGCCTCAGACAAAGACACCAGAGCATGGAGAGCTAAGAATGTAGCTCTAAGAATATCCCACAGGTGATCACATCTCCTAAGCGGATGGAACCATGTTGATGTGTTGCAGAGACTTGCAAGCCCCAGCAGACTCTGTTTGCTTCCTCCCATGATTTGGGATTTAGTCCATGCCCCTACCAGCATCCTCATGGCAGAGCCTGATTGGGAGTCTCAATGTGTTTCATGAGAACCCACAGACCATCACTGCTGTGGCATTCTGTAGGCAGGCATTATCTAGTGTCTGTTCTTTGAGTTTTTTATTCCCAACAGGCTGTTTGATTGACTGGTCTCAGTGGTTTCCTAGTGAGATTGGCCACTTGATGCTCTTCTTGTCTTGGAAAGGACCTCTAGGGATGATTAAGAACATTTGACTTCGTGTCAAAAGCATAAAGTCTACTGGTAATTCTCCTCATTTTCAGGACTCAAGCACCTCAACATCTCAAAAGCTTATTTTTAAAGGCAGTATTATCTTGACTAGCATGGCACACAGTGAGGAGAAAATATAGGAAACACACCAGGCATAGAAATGGCTATAAACACAACTGTAGCATTGCAGTTTGCGATAGAGCTAATACATAAAACATACAGGATTAAAATGTGTGGCACCTTGACCCAGCTGTTAATGGAACTGGGATTTTCAACCCTTGTGACATGGCTTGTTAGTTCAGAAACAAAAAAATAATTCATCATTGACTGCACACCACTAGCCTTTAATTTCAAATAAAGGGGACAATAAGCACTGTCAAATAAACACACTGTCTTGTCTTGATTTTAGAACAGTTTCTTCCAACCCAGGCCTGCTCAAGGCTTTACGCATGCTTTTGATTTTTTTGCTTTTTGGGGCTGTGCTCCCCCTCAGCAGCAGAGGGGTGAGAGGTAGTGGGTCTGGCTGCAAGCTGTGGATGTGCTAGGGAAGAGGTTAATCAGGAGTACAGGGCTGTGCTGGGGAGACACAGCTGAGGTGATGTGATACCCAGAGACAGCAGCACTGCTTTTCTTTTCCTTTCCACAGGTATCCCAACTCCTTCCATGACCCTTCCTGTCCCATGTCCTGGCATACACAAAGCAACAGCACTACAAGCATTTTTGCACCCAGTAGTCAGACATCTACTTCACTGGGTGCCTGACACTGACCCTGATTCTGCTTCATGCACGGCAACTTGGGAAAAGCAACTTCACTAGCTGAGTTGAAGCACAGAGTCTGAGAAGCTGAGGCTTGATCTAGCATCTTTTAAAATGATAACGAGGATTCACACTGGTCTTGGTGGATCATGTGGCAACATTCTTGTTTTGGAGTCCATCCCTCGAAGGGTAAATGACAGTGTCAGCTGCTTGGTGTTGGTTTTGGGTTTTTTTTTTTTTTCTTTCTTTCTTTCTTTCTTTCTTTCTTTCTTTCTTTCTTTTTTTTTTTTTTTCTTTCTTTCTTTCTTTCTTTCTTTCTTTCTTTCTTTCTTTCTTTCTTTCTTTCTTTCTTTCTTTCTTTCTTTCTTTCTTTCTTTCTTTCTTTCTTTCTTTCTTTCTATTTTTTTTCCTTCTTATTGTTATTGTTATGGTTATTTGCCATGAGAAATAATCTCATCCACATCACAGACACATACATTAGACTCCCAAACCCACTTACACAATCTGTTTATTTTTCTCAAAAGCAACACTTGGCAAGAGCTGCCTTTTTTTTTTCACTGTGCAAGGTCACGGTCAAAAGAGTCAACTAATATTTTCCTGTAAGGGCTAGCATTTACTATATGAACTTACTATCAAATTCATCTGACAAGTTAATCCATTAACCTAACCTTCATCTAATAAACACCAAAGAGAAAAGATTCCCATTGATCTCAGCTGTCACAGGGATTTTGGACGCTAAACCCAGTACTGCCTGTAGCTAATGGATCCATGAGAGTTAAACCCATCACGTACACTGTCTGCTTTCTCATGTCTTATAAATAATTCCCTGAGCTGTTCTTATCTGCTCCAGCCACTTCTGCACTAACTTATTTGTTTATACTTATGCTGTGCTCTCACACTGAGTTCATCCCTGAAAAACTCAGTGGGCTGGTTTTCTGCTACCAAAGGGTTTACCACATGAAATATTCTTAAAGAAGCCATACCACAAAACAGGTCTACCAGTCTCCTCTGGTCACTGTTGCTGGGATCTTTCAGTGACACAAGAGCCAGACACAAACTTCCACCAATGTTCATAGAAATCCTCTTACCCATTCTACTGGGAATTTTGCTTGTGGCAGCTCATCTCCACACTGAAATGCAGGCAGTATGGGCACAGCAGTACAAAGAAGAAAGCCAAGCATCTTCTGGCTGTCAGCAAGCACCTGATATACATCAGAACTGTACCATTTGAGTTTGATATCAAAGAAAAAGTTGCATTTGACCTTCCAAATCAAGACACAGTGTTCAGTCCAAAGACATGCCCCTTGTAGTCTTCAGTATGTCAGGTTTGTGAAAACAGAACTTTTCAGACAAGACTTCAAGAGATGTTGTAATGTGGGAATCAACTTTCAAATTGAGAGTGGTAGTAATGGGTGAATGAACCCCTTTGTAATACAGCTTGGCTTTATAACTACATTTCTGCCAAATCCTTTTTACTTTACCAAAAATATTTTCTCTCACAGTAACTCTTCCCCTTTCTCCCTTGCACATTCTCTATGACCGTTCCCTGTAAATTTTGGGTTATATATAGCACCCATCAGTTTTTATGCCCTTTTCAACTTCAGGCTAGAAACACACAGTGCCCACACTCACAAGGAAGGCAGAGGCTCTATTCTGCTTCCTATGAACCTCAAGAAGCCTACCTACAGGTTGGATTCAGATACAGGTTCTCTTGAATTTACCTTACCTGCATTCTTCACAAGTTTGAACATGGCCCTTGCTTCACGCAGCTTGTGGACTGTCTCAAGCCTAAGTTTCTTTTGCTCTAGTCATAAAATCAACAATATGATACTCTGTGTGAAAAATATCCAACAAGCTGTAGTTTCTTGTCCTTGGGGAAAGACTTTTCTACTTCTTTCCTCTAAGTTAAAATATTCACCTAACTATTAATTTGTAAGAGAGCTGTTAAGGGTTTGCTACTATCACAGTGACTTAAAGCTCAGTTGTTAGGACAGATTTAGAAAGTCAATGCTGACATCACAATATTTTAAAGATGATTGAAATCTTGGAAGCATCAACAACAGCCTGTTAATAAAGGTAATGAGTTATTTTATTTTTCTCTTTTCTTTCCTTATTAGAAGACTGGGATTTCTGCTCCAAATGTCCTTCTCCATAAACATAACCTGTCCCATGATGTCAGAGCTTCTATAGAATGGAGTTCTTTTCCCTTTGTTTTTACTCTTTTTAAAGGAAAAAACATCACTGAAAGGAAAAGGGAAGCTACACCAGAGCATAAATGTCAGAGGTATAAAGGAAGCCATCCTCAGTCACCCCCAGTGACTAATAAACACCAGTAAAATTCATTCCACATCTGGAATGTGATCTGTAGAAAATCCGACAAGTATAAATCACCACCCTTGATCAGAATATAAATCCTGCCGTGATGCAAATAATGCATTGCTAGTATGTTTGTGTATTTTAGTGCAGTATCAGGAGGAGGAAGGAAGGGCCAGGTGACAGGATACAGGGAAGTTAGAAAATAACTTTGCCCATTCCGAGAAACAATACACTGCTTCCACCGGAAGAAGAGTATTTTTTAGAAAGGACATTTACTCTCTCCTGCTTCACTACTTCTTACTCCTCCTCCCCCAACTCAGAAGCCTCCAGCAAAATAAAATTAAAAATTAAGATGTCTTGAACTCTGCAATCAGAAGGTCACAAAATACCAGCTTGGCTATGCTGGCTACATTCACTTTTCCTTTGTACAGCAGCTATTTCAGATCAGATGTCAAGTGCATGTCTTGCTTTGTCTCCTTATAATATTTGCTCCCTCTTCCCTTCTTACAGTTCATCAGCAGGTCACCCTAGCAGCTTCTCAATGATTTTCAAGAGGTCAGGTCTTGCAAAGGTGACTCTCAACCAATGCAGTCACACTTACACTGCCTTTCCGTGTTTTTTCCCCATCACATGGTGAGCTTCGGCATGCAGGCTTGACCCAAAGCTCTCAGATGCCACCAAAAATGTAAAGCAAAATGCTCCTTTAAGAGTTTCACAGCAGAAGTGTACGGCAAGGGAGACATTTTCATCTTTGCCTTAAAACTGAGCTAGGAAGCATGGTCTCCTCAGCACAGCTTTTTACAATTCACTCAGATTCAGTCTCTCTCCCACAAATTTTCTGTTTGATGTTTCAGTTATAGCTTCTGATTCACCCTGCAATATTCTGGATTGGACCAAGAGAAGAAAAAAAAGAGTTTATTTAGAATAATGATTAAACATTAAACTGTCAATCTGAGTCTTCAGCTGGTGTGAGAGAGGGTCTCACCACTCACACTAGTCACTATTTGTATCTCTGCTTGTGTAACACCCATGCTTGCAAACAGAGAGGCTTCCACACATCACAGCAGTATAAATCAGGAAAGCTCCACTGAAGTTCTCACACTGTTTCTGTATACTTTATCTAGGGAGGAAAATGAGGTTTGAAGCAGCATGTGATAGATGCTCTTCACATGAATACAGCAGGATAGTTTGGGTCCCAAGACGATGTCTGGTAAATTCAGAGTTAGATTTATGCCATCAAAGCTGAAAAGAAAATTGGGTTTTAAATAAGCCAAAATAATGAGTAAATACTTACTACTATTAAAAGTAGTTTTATGGCATCAGGCACTGTAATGTAGAACAACCTTCATGAACAAGTGCAATTGACTGAATCTTGGATCACTGCTAATTTGCAGTGATTGCTTCAGAATGTGACCCAGTGATATTTTTTTGTGGGATAAAACTAGAACATCTGTGGAGAAAAAGCGAGCCTGTTGAGATATTGTGTGAGGATTAGAGGATTTTTCTATCCCCTAGAGATAATACTTATTATGTAAACTTCTTAGTCAGTTCTTAAAAGGCTTTCCTTTTGTATCATACTGAAGGGTAAGTTATTTATCAAAATAATGTTTTCATTTCTTTACAGGCTCTGTAGACACAGATACCACGATTGGAAATAACACAGCCGGGAAATGCTTAACTGTATGAGTGCCTTCTTATCTTAGGCATGGGATACAAAACTGTGCTTGAACCAAAAACTTAGGAAAATTTACCCGCAGCTTAAGCACTTTGATTCAGTCCAGAAACTCTAGGTACTCTAAAGGAACCTCACAAAATGTGGATGGTGTGGATATTGAGCCCTCGACACAACCTGTCACACTGCCCAGATCTGCTCTTACAATGCAGCATTAATTAGTATTAGAGACATGGCACCCTGCATTTGGACTGTATGCTTTTCTGGGAGGAGGTTCCTGTACTGTTACTGACAGCATAAGAACTGTCTGGGTGCCACAGCAATACTGACATATCTTGATCATTTCTACCTTACATTCCGGTCCTCTCTACTCTCTCTGCTGTGAACCTGTGAGCTGGGTGCCACTGAACATTACACCACTAAATCAATTCCAATGAACAATTTGGTAAACTCTTCCGGGCCTCTCAATTTAAGAAATATGTTAGGGCATTTGAATGTATCCAGAGAAGGGCACCAAGGCTGGAGCACATCCCTACGAGGAGCGGCTAAGGGAGCAGCGGATGTTCAGCCTGGAGAAGAGGAGGCTCAGGGAAGACCACATTATTCTCTACAACTACCTGAAAGTAGGCTGTAGCCAGGCAGGGGTTGGTCTCTTCACCCAGGCACCCAGTGATAGAACAAGAGGACACAGTCTCAAACTGCACCAGGGCAGGTTTAGGCTGAACGTTAGGAAGAAGTTCTACGTGGAAAGAATGATTGGCTTTGGAATGGGCAACCCTGGGGAGATGCTGGAGTCATCATCCCTAGAGGTGTTTAAGAGGAGGCTGGATGAGGCACTTAGTGACATGGTTTAGTTAATTAGAAGGGTTAGGTGATAGGTTGGACTTGATGATCCTAGAGGTCTTTTCCAGCCTGGTCAATTCTGTGATTCTGTGTATTTTCAGATGTGATGCACAATCATTGTATCTTAAGTCCTTATGTAACCTGGTTAATTCTGTGATTCTGTTGGAAAGAAAAAAAAATAAACAAACATTTTAAAACAAAACAAACAAACAACAACAACAACAAAAAAAAAAATCCACAAACCAAACCTACCAGCCAAGCACAGAAACAAACAAACAAAATCCCGAAACAGACAACAAACAAACAAAACCCCCAAATCTTTATTCCAGGGGTGTGGACTTCCAGTGGTGAGAGAAAATCTGTTGGGAAATGTAATTAACCAGGTTTTTAGAGTTTTTCTGTTTGGTTGGTTGGTTGGGTTTTTTTAATTAATTATTAAACATTCCTTCATCCTGCTGTCCCTAAAAGACTTTCCTGAAGAACAAGTTATGACAGTGCAAGTACCAAAACTGCCCTCTGTGTGTTGTGAGGCACTCCAAATCCCTTCTTCCCCTCCCGCTCTGTCTGCAGAAGTTTGAATGGGGGAAGAAGAAGGTGTGAAAACCACTTCCCCCCCCTGCCTTGTGGGCTTGAAGCGGGGGACAGCAAAAGGCACCTTTTCCACACGAGTACTGACTCATGGGGAAGCCCACACTGGAATCAGCAGGTGATTGTCTGGATCCTTCACATCCAGTATATGTGGCAACTGTCTAGGAAAATATTAAATACAATAATGAAAACAGCATGGGGTTCCTGCCTTTACAGAGTTCCTGCCTTACAGAGTTCTTGTTTTGGAGGGTTCCCACTTTTGGACCGTTCCTGCTTTTGGACAGCTTCCACTTTTGCACGGCTCCATCCTGTGCAGTCCCACTCTTATACACTTCATGGCACTTGCCCACAGATCTGAAAGCTCAACAAGTCTTTGGTTCCATTTGAGAGAGCTGACAGCAGCACCTGGACCCAGCTTCTCTCAGACCAAACCATGTCCTGCATTCCTGCTTGCTACCCCGAGCTAGGGAAGAAACTTTGGCTTTCCCCTGTGCCTCTGAGGCACTGCTGCTCGATGAATCTTTTCCTCATGGAAGAAGAGTCTGAGACACTTGAACTTAATGACACATGGATCTGCAATGTGGATATGAATTGCAGTTTCAGAGGCTGCTGGCAGAGAAATTCAGCAGGGGATCATCATTAAATTCCTATCTCACCTCCATGAGTAAAAGCTGTTTTCCTCAGATTCTCTGCTCAGTCTGATTTGTAAGTAGGGTAAAGCTGTGTTGTAGTTAACCGTTCCATTTTCTGCTTTTCCTAAATCACTAAACTTGCCCATAATCATCCTTTTGAAGATTTCCTGACCGACTTAGAGCCTGTAAGTAAACCTTAATTAGTTCTGTACATAGTTTGGAGGTGGGGTTTTTGGGAAAATAAGAATAATTCAATTTTTGTAATTCCTGCCTCAGTCAAATAATACCCAACCAAATCTGTGTGTTGTAAAGTAACATAAAACATTTGTTCATTACTTCACAGTTCACTTTGAAGAAACACTGTCCAGATCAGTCTCAGGTGTGTTCCTACCGGTGCCAGGTGTCAACAGAAAGCTCCTCTAATGATCCATTTGCTAATTAAAGGCTTCCTTTCCAGGAAACACACATAAATGCACCTTAACTATTCACTGCATTAAGCTGAACATTCTGGCAGCTATCAAATCTTTCACACCTAGAGAATGGAGATTGTCTCATGTCAGAGGCTGTGTTTAAACCTCTGAGATTTATTTTTAAATTTTATCTATTTATTTTTAAACATCAGTTTTCCAAATACAGAAATGCTGTGAACCTGTGAGTTGGGTGTCACTGAACATCACACCACTAAATCAATTTCAATGAATACTTCAAGTTAAAAAAAAAAACCACAAAAAAACACCAAAACAGAAGAAGAAGCTACATTCCAGGAATGTGGTCCTCCAGTTGCAAGTGAGAATGTGATGAGAAATGTAAGCTGGAGTATAAGATGAAGAGGTATTTTTGAATTCTGGGGAGTAAAGTGAATTCCCTATTCTCTGATTTTTATCCCTCATGTGTTCTTCCTTGAAAGCTACTCATCCATTAAATGTGAGTTACAGCAACTATATTTTTGCTAAACCTTAAGTCCCAAGCTCGTAAGTTTATATAGACTCCGCAGCACCATAAAATTTAAACACATGGTTTCTTCTGCAAGACTCCCAGAAACAATGCTTTTGGTCTTAAATTCAGATAGGGATAAGAGTTGCAGTGTTTCAGCTGCTGTGGTTTCATGAGTAGCCACTTCTCAGCAGAGGATTTAAGCTCTTTTGGGGCAGGAGGAAGACTCTCACTTGGGACAGTCATAGCAGTCATATAGTCTAGTGAGTGACCTGGAGTACAGCCCTGTGAGGAAAGGCTGAGGGAGCTGGGGGAGCTGGAGAAGAGGAGGCTCAGAGGTGACCTCATTGCTCTCTACAACTACCTAAAGTGAGATTGTATCTAGGTGGGGTTGGTCTCTTCTCCCAGGCAACCAGCAACAGAACAAGGGGACACAGTCTCAAGTTGTGCCAGGGCAGTATATTAGGAGGAAGTTCTCCACAGAGTGTGATTGGCATTGGAATGGGCTGCCCAAGGAGGTGGTGGAGTTGCTGTCCCTGGAGGTGTTCAAGAAAGGATTAGATGGAGCACTTAGTGCCATGGTCTAGTTGATTGGCTAGGGCTGGGTGATAGGCTGGACTGGATGGCCTTGGAAGTCTCTTCCAACCTGGTCAATTCTATGATTCTAGTCAAATCAGGCCATGGGAAACATAGACCACTCCTTGAGGAAAGAGTCCCCTTTAAAGCCCCTTTGCCATGATACCTCACCACTTTCCCCCTTTCCTGTCACATATTTCATTGCCAGAACACTTCACACCACTATTTCATCTGACTTTGCATCTCCACAAAGCACACTTGTGCCAACAGAAGCAATAGAAGGAAAATAACTTGAACTTGGTGAAGCTAAAGGAAAGTGGCTGTGAAATTATGACTCCATGGGCCACTGCTGTAAATAACTTTATTAATACACTTCTCATCTGAATGTATCCTTTAACTCATGAAAAATAAGTTTTTGCTGCTATCTGTTCCTTTTATCTTGCATATTAGCAAATTCCAGGAGAAATCTCAGCAGCACACTCCATTTTATTGCTAAATATTAATCTTTTTTGTTTGTTTGTTTAATTTCCAAAATTTGTCTTCTTTTTCATCCAAGTTTTTAAAACCTCACTTCATTTTGACGGAAGAAGTGCTCCAGAAGTCTTTGAATGCAAAGAAACATATGATGAAAATGCTTCTCTTGTTATTTAATTAAACTAATTCAATAACTAATCTTTGTTTTAATTGCAAGAATAAAACACTCTTTTCAGGCTGGCAATCAAATAAAAATGTTGGCACAAAATGTGCAGCCAGAATTACTGCCTTGGTACTTTTACCTTGAATTGTCATTTTTTGTGTGTCCTGTTCCCTGTGTCTAATGCATGATCCTATACTATATACCTAGGTCTATATAAAAGTGGTGTTTTGCATATGAAAACTCCCTATATATTTTAATTTCAAGATTTACACATAAAACAGTGCTCAGTTTAGCAAATATAAGGAAAAAAAAAAAAGGATGGACGAATGGCTTTTAATTAAGCTTTGGGATAAAGTCTTTCGGTTATTGTTACTAATGCAAGAACTGAAGGAGTTTGAGATGGGTACCCAAACTAAAGTCCTCAGTTTGCTATGCAGGCAAACAGAAAGGGCCCTGTTCCACCCTAAATAAGAGAACAGGTGAGTATGGGTGAGTGAGTGAAGGGAAACAATAGGAGATTCATATCATGAAACAACAGCAGTAGAGAACTTGGGCATCTAGTCTTGGCTAGTTGTCCAGGCACAATTGTTTGCTTGGCTGTGCTGTGAACTGAAATGGGAGCAGGGAAATCACCCAGCTTTTCCAAGCTGGTTTCTGCAAGCTGCAGCATCTCCCAGAACCACTTCAGAACACAACAAGATGCTGCATTATCATAGCTAAGGAGATGTCAAGCTAAACTATGGAGCAAAAATACATAGTAGAAAAATAAGAATACCTCAGGCTGATCCTGTTGGTAAAAACTCTGTCCTGAAACTAGTATTGCAGAGTGTTTGCCTCAGGAGGAGTATCCTAGCTCACCACTTGACACGGGTAATGGTGCAATACCATCATGTTCAACCAAAGCTACTCATGAATCTTTTCCATGGGGATCTTCTGCTGTTGAGGCAGGATTTTTTTCTGTCTTTGAGATAGGTTATGCATCATTGATGACACATGCACCTGAACCTGGGAACTCCTGACAGAGATGAGTAAGTGAGGTTATGATAAGATTTATATTCATACAGATAACAAGAATATGCAGAGTTATAAATACTGCTAACCAATGGATCCTGGTTCTTCCACCTCATTCTTCAAAGTTTAAGACAAAATTTAAATATTGCAGATATAAAACAGATATCCTGTAGTAGGAGAGGGGAGAAAAGGAGAAATATTATCCTTTACCTCCAAGTTGAGACTCTTAAAACTTTCTCTGAGACATCCATCTCCACATCTTGGTGGAGATTTGGAATCAGATTCCAGATGGAAGCTTTTGCTCTGCTCCAGGATGCTTTGCTCTTATCTTCTTGTTCTCTGTTGACTGTATGAATTTCTGGTAAAACGCAGCTGACACAGAGAGTGGCACACTAACAGAGAAAGGATTCTTCATGATCATTCCTGAATCCCACAGAGTCTTCACAAAGTTTCAAAAACAGGAAGCTGCCAAAAAGAAGTGGACATCTCTGGTCCAACAGTTGGCTCTTTTGTTTGAAACCAAGAAAAGCACCATTCAGAACTCTAATTGATTAAAACTGAGTGCAATTGTCAGAGCACCAATAATTGCTTGAAGAGGGCAACGGTCACCCTAATGTGTTGTCACTTCAGAGGAAACTGAACACTAACAACCAGTCAAGAAGCATTAGTTGAAAGCAACCTTTTCATGACCCCTGATTTGTGCTTCAGGAAATATTTTCTACACAATTTGTATTACATTTTCAGTGATAGCCTGTAAGTCTTTGGATACCTTACTTATTTTATATTTGGAAGAGTATGCAGACCTCTTTACTGCTCCATTCTGCCTGTGCACTCTAAATGCCTTGTGATGTGATTTCCAAATGAGCCACAGGAATTCTGCAGCTTATCTAAAGTTATCCCATCCTCGCCTAGTTTGCAACAAAACCAAGCCTTGAGCAGCTACCATTCATTTTACTTCCCTTGTTTTGCCTGATTACTTACTCCCGATTAACTCAGACTCGGGAGTAAGTAAGACTTAGTCTTACTTTTCATTCACTCACTCACGTGTAACACACACCTCTTCCTTTCCCACCATGTGTTCAGCACGGCAAGAATGTTACTGATAGGGCCATAAACTATATTTTCTTTACAGCCTGAGGGTAAGATTAACATGCGAAACCTGGAATCACCACAACCTCTTTAAAGAGAAAAATAAAAGTGGTATTGAACTTTAAGCTGTTTCAGTAAAGCTATGAAAAGTAGGAATCACTTTTTAAAGGAGATAATGATGTGTGGAAACATACTCTTTTGGTCACCTGGATTTGTCTTTCTAAATTAGTTTCTTCTCTCTTGTCCTAGAACCTCTGAAAGTTTAACAGTAGCTTCATTTTATTTTATTTTCGGGGCACATTTATTATGTTCAAATATTCTCCTAAGTGATGTGTGCATAGCAAAATACCTTTTTTTTTTTTTTTAAACAAAAATCTGTGTTACAAAGAAGAGTAAAGCCAAGAGGGCACATGTTTTGACTATCCAAGGTCTCCATATTCTCGTGCTTTCATACTTCAGATTGTGCCTTAGCCCTTTTTTGCTTCTTCACATTTAAGACCATAGGTTTTTGATTGGTTGGTTGTTTTTCTGGTTTTATTTTGTTGCCAAATCATCAGGTGCATCTAGAAGGCTGTATAAATATTAAATTATACTAATTAATAAACCATCTATTTAGAAGCAAAACATTGAGTTGTGAGAAGTAATTTCACCCTGTCAAGAAAAAAAAAAAACCCTCATCCATGAAGATGCCTGTGATTAAGTAGTAATGTCTATAAACCCCAGGAAACTTTGTGAGGAAGGAAAGCGTTTTAGGTGGAGTTGAAACACAATGGTCTCCAAATTATGGGGGGTTTCCACCATGTGTAGGAGGGTCCTTCTCTGTTACCCTTACCATCATGGAGATCATGTCTTGAAAAAGATGTGATCTCAGGGCAAGAGTGGCACAAAGAGACTTGCCTCTGAGCAGGAAGGGAGAGGAACATGTCCCTACCCATGAAATAGTAAATAGATTGAAGGCAGCTGGCACCAGGGGAAGAGACTGGATGAAATATCTCTCAGTGTTTTGAGAAGACCATTTGCTTGCAAGGGAGTGAGCAATTCAATAAAGAAAGGTGCACAAAAACGTCTGCATTCTGTGGCTGTATACTTGTCCTAGACTAGGCAGAGTCATTGAGATCATCATCTTGGCCCAAAATCCCTGCATGGTGGAAAACAGACTGCAACCCAGTTTGATCCAGGTAAGTTATTTCAACAGAATTAGACAGAAATAAGAGAGAAACCTCCTTGCAAAATACTCAGGACAGGAGCACCCAAAAGGGAATTTTGTCTGGGTCTGCATGTTAAGCATCTTCCCACCTACAACTAGAGGAAGTAATAAAATCTTTAACTTTGGGAAATAGACTTCCAGCGTGGGTGCAGCTGCTACCTATACATTTTTTGCAGGAGTACTTGTCTACCACAAAGCTTTTGTCTGCTGCCTGTGCTTTGCCTCAGTTTCTCTTTGTGAATACAGAAAAAGGTAGTGGGTGTGCTGGTCTTTTCCTGGAATGGCTCTTAAAAGTGAAACCCCATGTTTTTTAGCCCCCTCAAAACCTTGTTTCCTTGTCCAAGCTGACCAAAAACACTCTGCAGATTTTCTCCTTTTCCTCTGTGATCTTAAAATAGCACTGGGTTCTTTTCCCTGCTGTTCTCTCAGCAGTATCAGTGGCACATTCTCCTCTTTGGAACTCTGTGTTTTAGCTCCTTTTGTTAGTTGAGACAGATGAAGCATTTGGGATTTATTTGTAAGGCTCAAAAGCTTTTAGGTAAAACATCTGTTTTGTTAGGGTAGCACACACTGCCTTTAGTGTTTGGGAAGGCAGGCAATATTGGGCTACAGAAAACTCTATAAAGGGGAAGCAGTCATTCCTCTGGGGTCAGAGTTCAGTCTGGACTTTGTTCCTTCTCTCCCACCTGCAAACAAGGAATCAGGAAATATAAACTCCTACAAGATAAAAGCAAAACCTAACCCTAGAGAAACAAGCAGCATTGGTCTGACTGGATTAGACTTAGGCAGCTCAAACTGGGGTCTACCAGCAGCTACTGCTGTTCATGGTGAAGGGATCTATGGTGTTAGGAACTGCCTTTGCAGCTGAAAGCCTAAAAATGAGGCATGGAATGAGACACAAGGGAGGATATGGGATAACAAAACAGAGTTATTTAACTATGAGAAGTGCAGGAATCTTTATTTGATGGGGCTTACTCAAGAATGTCAGGTATGTACATAAAAGGTTGTTGCAACAAACCTAGAATATTTTGCTAATCTTTGCTGAGAAATCAGCATGAAAAAATCACCATTGGAAAGTCTGCTGGTCCTGTTGTGTCTGTTGCTCAATCTACTTGACCTAGCCCATGATAAAAGGATGCCATTTTCTGACAGACTGACCCTTGAGAACCTGTTGCCAGAGGGGGAAAGGTCTGGGTCAGCATAAGGTTTGTGGAGCTCTGCAGCTGGATTCACAAAATTAGCACAGACATTGTGCTATTCTTCAGTTCTCCCATCTGCAGATTTCCCTCTGCCCTTCTCTTCCTCACCCATTGCTTTCTAGGTCCAGTTTGTTGGGGCTTAGCTCCATTTAATCAAAGCTCTTGCAGGAACCTGGTCATTCTAAGTTTAGCTGCTCCAGCTTTTGAGGGTGCCAGTGTCACTCAGTCTAGATACTGAGCAGCTCTATAAGCCTTCATTTTCTTTTCTTTCTCTTGAGGTGTTTAAAGAAAAACTTCATCCAGACTGGAAAAGGAAAGAAAAAATCTGGCAAAATGGGACTGCAAAAACTAAAGAGGGACCAAGGAATGGGTTTTGAGCACTGAAGATGAGACTTGAGTAATGATTGCACTCCACCTGTTCTTCAGACTAGCGATTATGTGATTATATGATACCACACTGCAGCCTCTTCTGCTCCATAAGTCATCTGTCAGATCCTGACTTGTCTGCTAACAAGCAAGAAAGATGCTGCAGCACTGAGTTGCAGCTGGGCAACATCTTCCTATTCATGGGGACCAGTTCTAAAAGCCATGTTCCTCTACTGCACCCAGTGCCAGGCTCCTTACCTAGATATATGCCAGATATTAAGTCTACTTTGGGACTTTGACATGCTAGGATTGGGTAAGTTTGAGAGGTCAGAGTGAAGAATAAGCATTAGGGACAGTAGGCAGATCCTGGCATAGGCATCATCTGATGGAGAGGAGAATGAGAATGATTTCTTCTGCTTTCAGACAAAGCAGCTGGAATCAAGCCCAGAAATTTTCTGCAGCCATCATAAGTCAGCCACACTGCACAGAAACCTGAAGGTATAAAAATGATACAATATTAAAATGAAGTCTACCCAGAGAGGTTTTGAGCTCTCCTTCTCTGAAGACTTTCAAAACCTATCTGGATGTCTTCCTGTGCAACTTGATCTAGGTGAACCTGCTTTAGCAGAGCGGTTGGACTAGATGGCCTCTGGAGGTCTCTTCCAATCCCTACCCTCCTGTTAAAAAAGTGCAGCAGTTTGGGTATAAAATTCACAGAAAACAGATTTCTTCACTATGTGTGTGCTTCAGCTCACAGCCACAACGTGTTAACAGTGACTTTCCACATATAAGATTGTTAGAAAGAGGTCAGCAGAATGATAACATAGAGAAGACTTCTGTCTAAGAGTGGGATCTGCAGTCCCTCTTTGGAAAAGCATGTGCTTCCTACTGGATTTATGGAGAGCTTTTCTTTTCGGATTTGTTGTGGACTCACAGCCACAACGTGTTAACAGTGGCTTTCCACAGATAAGATTGTTAGAAAGAGGTCAGCAGAATGGTAACATAGAGAAGACTTCTGTCTAAGAGTAAGATCTGCAGTCCCTCTTTGGAAAAGCATGTTCTTCCTGCTGGATTTATGGAGAGCTTTTCTTTTGGATTCATGGTCAGCATGTAGCTCTTAAGCCTTCAGATGAACATTCTGACAGGGGGTTGATACTGTCCCTGGAGGTGTTTAAGAGGAGGTTGGATGAGGCACTTAGTGCCATGGCTTAGTTAATTAGGAGGGTTAGGTGAGAGGTTGGACTCAATGATCCTAGAGGTCTTTTCCAACATGGTTAATTCTGTGATTCTGTGTATAGAATCATAGAATCATAGAATGGTTTAGGTTGGAAGAGACCTCAAAGATCATCCAGTTCCAACCCCCTGCCATAGGCAGGGACACCTCCCACTAGATCAGGTTGCTCAAGACCTCATCCAGCCTGGCCTTGAACACATCCAGGGAGGGAGCAACCACAACCTCCCTGGGCAACCTGTTCCAGTGTCTCACCACCCTCACTGTGAAGAATGTCTTCCTAACGTCCCGTTCAAATCTCCCCTCTCCCAGTTTGAACCCATTCCCCTTGTCCTGTCATTACAAGACCTTGTCAACAGTCCCTCCCCATTTTCATATGTGATGCACAATCATTGTATCTTAAGTCCTTATGTTGCCTGCCATCTTAAGGAGATGCTGCCTGCCTCCTCCAAGTGGATGTATTTTAATATTGGGAAAATAGATTCTAACACAAAGCCAAGTGAAACTTTCTACTGTTCTGTTCATGTGTATAACCAATTGCACTCCTGTAAGGTTGGAATGGAAGGCTGCCAGATCCTAGTGATTGTCTTTCACATCCTTATTATATCTGTTATTATAGCAGTTACAAGGCAATGAATC
>VWZI01016728.1:330975-341502 GCA_013396835.1 Psilopogon haemacephalus | reverse complement strand
ATAAATGCTTACTTTTGTAAGCAAAAAAAGGAGAGACAGAATCAGCTTCTCATCTGAGAGTTTTTCTTGGTCAAGGTTGAAGTGCACAAATAAATTTCCATGCTCCTTGAAAAACAGTACACTCAAATCTCTAATACAAATAACTTTTGTAGCAGTGCATTCCAGTTTGCACATCATGCAACAGATCAGACTTTGGATCTAGCCTAACTCTCAAGTGTTAAATGGCAATGAGAATTCCTGTCTCTGTTCTCTTTGAATGCAGAATTCAGTTTTGAGGAAATATTAAATCATGCCTTCCTTTTTCCTATGCCCCAAATTCAAGCTGAACAGAGTTCTTCAAAGAACCAATCATAAGAAGATCCAGATTCTGCATTTGTTTACCATGGTGTAGGATGTAGTTCTACTTCCATCTCCTTGAGATGAAAAGTTTGTGGTTCTGTGGACAATGAATTAGGTTTAAGCAGCTGAATTGTCTTTATTGAGCACAGCTGTCCTCAGAAACTGTCACTGTTAATAATGCTTTGAAAGTGAGTTGTGTTGCTTTGAGTAGGAAATGGAAGCAAGTCTACTTTTGAGCAGAAGAGTTATGATACATGGAGGATAGCCCAAGAATAGTAGGGAGAAACATAGCTGAAACCTGCAGGGTCTGAATTTTTGCATTTCATTCATATTTCACTCTATTAAATCCAAGAGAGAGAATAAGACAAGCAAGCTATGCAATCTCCTTGGGTCATCTGGGTTTAAAGATGTAATAAAGAGGTGTCATGGGTTAGGGCTGGGCCAGCCACTAGGCAAGTGACAGATGCTTTCTATTAACCCCTCTCCCTTTCTGAAGGAGAGAATCTTATAGACTGGAAAACTAAAACAGATTTAATGAAAACAATAACAACAAAATTAAATATATACAAATACATACAAAGGCAATATCAAGGCCAAATTCCCTGATGGAAAATATGCTGTGGGGAGAGGGACCATATTCAGATGTAGATGAGAACTGGATTCAGGAACATATGGATCAAGGTCAAAGGCAGAATAGACAGAGTCCTCCGCAAGCTGCTGGCCATTGAAGACAGCTTGGCCCCCATGATCCCTCAGCTTTCTACTGATTATGAGGTATACGAAATGTAATTCCTTGTTGGTCAGTTTAGGGTTACCTGTCTGTCACGGGACTGGGCTAATCAAACACAGTATCCCGTGGAAGGAGGGGGTCTTGGCACCCCCCTCACCGGTTCCTTGGGTTTCGATCGGCAGAAAAAGACACGGATATCGCTTAAACGTCAGGTATAAACGTTTAACAACCAGGACAGGGGAAAACAGAGAGCTTACACGCGAGACAAATCCCGATCGCGCCTATGAGCATCCGCGGAAACGCGAGGCAAAGGGGGGAAACACGCTCCTTCCCGAACCGAGGGGGGGAAAACCGCGGAAGGAGGGAGACCGATTTAAGGAAAACAGAAGGAGGGATTAGAAAGAGGGAGAGAAGGGTCAGCCTTGCCGCTTAGAAGAACTGCCTGCTGTTTGCTGCCTGCTGCCTGCTGCCGTGCACGTGGCTGGGCTCCTCAACAGCCACGGCAGGGGACTACGATGAGCGAGGGGAGTGAGGAAGAGCAACTAACAGTCGCTGTGCCCCCCCTTAAATACCCTCGGAAGCATGAGACTGAATGACAGGCACCGCTGGCCAATGGGTTTAAAGCTCCACGCCTGTGTGCTGTCCAGGGCATCCCTGGCTCCCGGAGCGGGGGGATCCGCATGGGATGCCCCCTTGGACGGTAGGGGGAGGAGAGAGCCCAGAGGTTGGACCAATTCTAGGGTATATGTCACCTCATACCGGGACACTGTCCTGTCCTGTCCTCCCCACAAGTGCAGCCTTCCGCTTTCTGCACCTCAAAGTGGTACACAAGACTTAGGAATAACCTTGGTCTCCATAGGAGCAAGTGTAAGCAAGAGCATTTCCGCATACCAGTTCTTGGTAGTAACTACAAACATCAAGTGTTATCACTTCCAAAAGCAGACACTGTCTGCAAAAATACGGTGTTACCTTCAGAAAATGCAGTCACTTAGAAGAGACTGAGCCATCTCTCTCCTCTGAAGGATCCTCTCAGGGCATCCGTAACTCATCCTGTAAAGGCTGAATACATAAGCTCTGATGCCAGAGTATATTCACAGCAGTGTTCAGCAACATCAAGTAATCTGAAGATGTTGCACAACAGTAATAAGTCAGTGATGGTATTTTCCAAATAAAACTGTTTAGGATAAAAATAACTTTCTTTCTCTCCCTCTCTCTCTCTCTTTCTTTATATATATAATATCAAATTAAAGGATGCACATTGCATCAGCAGACTTTCACAATACATTAAAACTCCCAGAGAAACAATACATCATACATGAGGAGCTTCCTAGCAGATTCATGCAGCTAATGACATTCTACACAACCTCTTCCAGGAAAATAGCTTGCGTACTCTGAAGCCACATCCAGGATTTCTACAAACTGTTCTGCATGATTCATTCAGAGCTCGGTTGATTTGAATTCACATTAATTCATGTTAAAAAAAAAAACCAGAATGAAACACAACAGCTGGGGCTGCTTATCCTGTGACTAGAGGGTGAGAGAGTTTGGGTTGTTCATAGGCTCCAGGGTGGCCTCTCAGTTCTTAAAGCCTGTAAGAAAGATGGGGACAAGCTTTTCAGCAGGACCTGTTGTAGTAAGAAAAGCAGTAATGGTTTTAAACTGAAAGAGGATAGATTTAAAACAGATAAAAGGAAGATTTTTTTACAGCGGCGATGGTGAAACACTGGCACAGGTTTCCCAGAGAGGTGATAGATGCTTCATTGCTAGAAACATTCATGGTTAGGTTGGACAGGGCTCTGAGGCCTGCCAGGCTGCCTCATCTTGTTGAAGATGCCCATGCTCACTGCTGGGGTGCTAGACTAGATGACCTTTAAAGCTGGCTTCCCACCCAAACTGTTCTGTGATTCTATCACCACTCAATCACATAGCATCCGTTGTAACCAGAAAAAAAATATCAAAGAGTTTTGGGATGTATGGCAAGTAGCAATGGCTCAGGCCTGTGCAGAAGATGTCACTACATGAAGGACCAGCATTTCATCCTGTAAAATTCCACTACATGGGAAAGGGTAAATAGGAGCAGCCTCATAAACAGTTAAAAGAATGGCTCCTATTGCAAGTGTCCCACATGGAGAAATCCAACAGAGATTAGGCAGCACAAGTTTCTCTGCTTTAAATTTCCACTGATTTGTCCCCAGATGGTTGTGCACAGCTTCATCCTTCCTCTCTGTTTTTTTCCAGGGCCAGGCAGAGGAACAAATGCAGAGGAAATTAAAAAACATGATTATAGAAGTAGTCTATGTCAAGGTAGAGCAAGTCTTTGAGATCCATGTGTGCCAGGCACAAACAATATTGACTTCACACTACAGTAAGGAGGGCAATCAAAGGCTCTTTTATTCATGTTAGCTCAGCCCCCATGGCAGAAGTCTCAAGCCTATACAGTGCAGGCTAGAAACCATAATGGACATCAAGAGGAGTCAGGTGAATGTTGTGACTAGTGCAGCACCTGGATCCTTTGAACTTTCTTACTCTGCAAGTTGAGTAACAGTTGGAAAGAAGAAGAAAGTGGCCTTTGGTAGGAGTCTGCTGCAAGAAAAACTCAGACTTTCCATTTCACGGCAAGACACCTTCACTGCTCAGCACCCCACCCCTGGCAAGTGCATACTCATTCTTTGTTTTGATAAGCAAATCAGTGCATACTTTAATGAATTATACCCAGGGGAATTTAACTCAGCAAGTTGTTCTGAGGTTCCAAGTGGATGTAGTTATCTTTGAGGCCAGCAATTTGTCTTTTGTTTCTTTTCTGAATAGAAAAATACAACCAACCAACCAACCAAAACCCAGCCCCCAAAACAACACTACCAAAAACCAACCAAACCCAGAGCTGGATTTTTGCCTGGTTTCCATTCTAAATCTCCTCTTATATCCTTGTTCATCTGGCATCAGAACATCAGAAAATCTTCCTCTTTCAAACCATGGCAAAAAAAAAAAAGGGTACACGTAAAACAATAAAAACTGGAAAAGACACAGCAATCACTGCTCTGCCTTTTTCTTGTCCTTGTCGTTGCACTATGCAATGCTCAAACATTTCCCCTCAGGAATGGCAAATAGTCCTGCCTCTCAACCACCACATGATGCACATGCCTGGATCCTACCTAGGGATCCAGCTTAAAGGTTACAGTTCACACCTTCTGTTCAGCGGTTATCCACCTGGAATCATCTAAAACTTTGTACATATAGAAATGTTGTTCTTTTTTTTTTTTTTTTTCAAGTGAGGCATTATAACCAAAAGTTAAATGCTTCAGGAATAAGTTGCTTCACACCTAACTGAATAAAGATTTGTGCTCAGAAACCTAAACTTGGCCTAGAATGAGGTAATGACCACACATTCTTGTAAGACTCACTCCTGTGGGATGCTGACTTTTGGTGCTGGTGAATGTGACAGGGAGACTAAAGAAGTTGGGTGACACTGTAAGCAGTTTAATAAGCTTGAGTTGAAACAGTATAACATCACAGTTCAAGTCAGCAGTTGACATAATCAGTCATACAGAAACACCCAGACCCATTTTCCTCCCTCCCAGACTCTTTCTTTCAACGCTGCTTAACTTACCTCCTGATACAGTACAGGCTTGAGGCAACTCTGAGCTCTGAGTTCCAGTTACCCCTCCTAAGAACACAATGCCAAAAAACCAGAGACTTTAGCAGGCTACTTTACTCAACCTTTTGAAAATGTTGACAATAGGGAAATTTGGCAGCACAGATGTCAAATATTTTCTCTTACACCATTCTTGGAGAGCTATTTTTAATGCAACCAACTCAGCTGGCACGAGTGGGGCAGAGCTGAAGAACAGAAAGGGTCCATTAATGCTGAGCCTGTCACTTCACAAGGCCATAGCAGGTCAGGAAAGAGGGAGAGGAAGCCTCTACCAATAGTAAATGTCTCACAACTTGAAAATCGTGACAAGTTGTTCATTTGAAATGACTGCAAGGAGGGTGCGGAAAGGTTTGAATCTTTGCATATGCCTTGTTCAGCAAGCTTCCTTGTTGGGCTGGGAACATGTTGGAGCTTGCAGTCCTGACGTCTAACATGCTTCCTCTGTTCATCTGTTCACTCTTCATGATTTTAGAGCTGCTTTATGTAACAAGCTTGCAGGCACCTTACAGTGCCGAGTGTGTGCAGCAGAATGATTCTAGCTGCCACTCCATACTGCAGCTGGTGTTTTTTAAAAAGCTGCAACATTTTCCTGTCAGTTTTCACTATCCCTTGAGGCTACTTCTGGCATTTCAGGGGCAAAATAAACTGCAGAGCACCCAGATGAAGCATTTTTGAGCTCTCGTATTTTCACAGGAGAAGAGTGGTTGAACTGCACCCAGTAAGATTTTCACTAGTGCCAAGCACTGTCATAGAATCAGAATCATAGAATGGTTTAGGTTGGAAGGAACCTCAAGGATCATCTAGCTCCAACCCCCTGCCATAGGCAGGGACACCTCCCACTAGAACAGGTCACTCAAGGTCTCAGATATGTCGTATTTAGGTGGAATACAACTTCCTCTTCAAGATCTGCCAAGATTCATGTGCCAGGTGTGAGACAGACACAGCCAAATTCTCCTCCTTCAGATACTGCTACCTCCTGGCACCTCTGTGCCTAGTGCGTTTACAGCACAGCCCCTTTCTTCTTTCACTCCCTCTCTGCTGCTTCTGGATGTGATTAGACCAGTTTGTGGACTACTTGCTTTGCTCCATCTCATTAACAGGCCCCACTCTTCCAGTGCATCTGCTGCAGTGATTTATTTCTTTTTTCCCACTGACTAGTCACTGACTCATCATTGAGCCATTCCCTGTGATGTGATAGCAGATAGAGCTGCCTTGTGCGTCAAAGGTGGTGTCTGCATTTGGTTGCTGAAGATGGCATGATGGCCAGAAGATGGCTTTCTCTATGTGTGCTGTTACTAATCTAATTTCATTCAGATCAGTATTTGGCCAATTTTTTTTCAGCCTCAGCTCTAGTATGAGACAGAGGCCTTATGGATGAAGCTAAAGGTATACAAGGGTCTCAGAACTCCTTTGAGCCTCGCATCCTAAACCACCATGCAAATTTAAGGCCAGAGGGATGGTTCTGGCCATCAGATCTGATGCATCAGAATGATGCAAGACATAATAGAAATTCATGTGGGCATTTCCTCATTGAACATTGTCACAAGTCATCTGTCTGGGCAAGAAGTAAAAAAGGAACCCTATATATCAGATAATTTGACCACAGAGAGGTATCAGCACAGCAAACAGAGTGATCCATCGCTCCCATTGCTCCAGCTTCTGCCCTCTTGAGACTGCAGTTAATTAAGTTTAATGCCCTTCAGTTGAAGCAGCTGGTCTAAGACATGCAGTTCAGGGGGGAATTAGGGATGGCTCCTGTGTGATCCTGGTTTTGGCAGCCAGTTCTGTTAGTCTGGAGGGCAGCAGCAGATCAGGAAACAAGGGGCAGGCTGGACTACTGCCCAGGGGCAAAGAAGTGCATTCCTTCATGTTGTTATAAGTACAAATGATAATTACAGGATAATTTCAGTTGGCTTTCAAACTGCACTAAAGCCCCTTTCTACAGCTTTGGCAACATGAGATGACCTGGCTGAGGGGACAAAAAACAGTTTGAAAGAAGGTGGCTGTAGCCAAGGACGTGGGCAAAAAACAATATGCTGACCCTCTCAATGCTTGTCTAAAGGGCAGGGTCAGGGCAAATATATCCAGGTCCTGCTAGCTGCTGCTACCTCCCTGCAGCGAACCAGGTTTGCTGTGTGGTCTGGGATGAGTTGCAGTCCCTGACAAGTGAAAAATGGCAATGGCAGCTAGAAGGGAGTAACGGGAGCAGATATGTGTCAGTACAGGTCCTGCCTCAGACAGTGCTTCTTTTGCAGAGTGACCCAGGACACAGTTGATGCTGGGCACTTTTGCTCCTAGCCCAGTTTGGCTGGGAAAGCCTGGAGGCAGGCTGGGGGTGGAGGAAGCTGCAGCTGCTGCTCAGTGCTCTGGCTAATCTCTTCACAAAGTTGCTGGACAGCCCCAGGCTGCCTAAGAGCAAGGAGAAGTGGAAAGGTTACAGAAAGGCCTGTATGTCCTCTTCCTTCTTCCTTGCCCCAAGCATAAAAAGCAGATTCAGACCTGCTGGGCTTCCACAACCAAGGTACGGGGTTTTAAATGAAATCCTGCCTTTCACCTCCATGGCACACATCTTAGGAGAAAACCCATCCTTTTTCACATCTGCTTGCTCACAGCAGAGGGGTCTTTGTGTCAAGATCCCCTCACCCAACAAGGGTTATGAGTGATGAGGAAGTAACTGCAGGAGACCTAAGCTGCTGCTTTGAGGAAGAAGTGTCCAGAAGCCTCACACATATGCTGGTCTTTTTTTTTTTTTTCTTTTTTCATGACATTTAGCGCTAAATACTTAAGAAAAAAAAAATCTAGAACAGTTATATTTTCACTCTGCTTTTAAGGAGGACTTTGGCAGAGGAAAGCACTAACTTTTGCCTTTTGGATTGTCTCCCCCTCCTTCCCGCCTCTGGCGGCTGGTAGGAAGGAGGAGGGCGGGTGGCGCGGCGGGTCCCTCGGCGGTGACATGCTGCCATCCAGCGGCAGTGACGGCGGCCCCGGGGAAAGGGATGGGGACAGCGACGGAGACCGGGAGATCCCACTGCCCCCGAAGCCCTGCTCTCTGCTCGGGCACCCTCCGGAGGGCGGAGGCTCTTCGGGAGTCAGCGAGAGGAGCAAATCTGCCTGCGGAGGCTGCGGCCAAGAGCCTCCTGCCTGCCCCGCAGCGGCGACCCTAGACGGCAGAGTCGGGGTGCGTGGTCCCCTACCGCCTTATGTGGCACCTCTCTCACACGGGTCTGCAGCCCTTAAGGCCGAGCTCAGCTCCTTCATGCCTAATGAAGCTCCCACCCAGCTTCATTACAGCAAAGGGGCTCACAGAGGGAAAGGGGAGAACGGTGCATGGAAAGGTGGGGGTCGGTCTCTGCTCCCAGGCAACCAGAAACAGAACGAGGGGACACAGACTCAGGTTGTGCCAGGGCAGGTATAGGCTGGATATTAGGAGGAAGTTCTTCACAAATAGAGTGATTTGCCATTGGAATGGGCTGCCCAGGGAGGTGGTGGAGTCGCCGTCCCTGGAAGTGTTTAAGAAAGGACTGGATGGGGCACTTAGTGCCATGGTCTAATTGATTGGATAGGGCTGGGCGATAGGTTGGGCTGGATGATCTTGGAGGTCTCTTCCAATCTGGTTGATTCTACGATTCCATGCCTTTCCTGCTTACATCCCTTTTCTGTTTCTTCCCCCTCCCCCCAAGGATGGACAAAGACTTGATTCTTAAACATTTTTAAGATTCCTTGAAGAATTTTAAGTAGTTCTACCTGTGGGACCCAAATGCATCTCTGCTTTTCAAAGCTGCTGATCCCCCAGAATCAACGAGAGTTTAGCAGTTGTGAAGGTCACACCCAAGGCAAGCTCCTGCATTTAAGTAAACTTAAATGAGACATCACAGCCTTGATCTTCATGTCTCTTATACAGAATGAAGGTCACTACACAGGACAAGTCTGGCAGTACCTGAGACCATGGAATCATATCCATCTCAGGAGATAGTGAGACCATGGTACCATATCTACACAGGAGACAGTGATACCAACTCAGGTGTTCTCCTGCCCTCCACTACTAAATCCAGCTTTTCTGCTTTCCTGCCTTGAGTTTGACCCTTAGGTGTGTCAATCTGTTTTATTTTCAAACAGGTTTCTTCCTGAATTCAAGTCACCAGGTAACTGCACTGCAAGCAATAGCAGCTGAACTGAAGAGACCAATAAATGTACCAGGGCAGAAACCAAACCATATCCTGAGACACATGGTGTTAGGGTGGCATGTGGGAGTTTAGAGTGAGGTATAGAATCATAGAATCAGTCAGGGTTGGAAGGGACAACAAGAATCATCTAGTTCCAACCCCCCTGACATGCCCAGGGACACCCTACCCTAGATTAGGCTGGACAGAGCCTCATCTAGCCTAGCCTTAAACACCTACAGGGATGTGGCCACAACCACCTCCCTGGGCAACCTGTTCCAGGGCCTCACCACTCTCATTGTGAAGAACTTTCTCCTCACATCCAATCTGAATCTCCCCACCTCCAGCTTTGCTCCAATCCCCCTAGTCCTGTCACTACCTGAGAGCCTAAAAAGTCCCTTCCCAGCTTTTCTGTAGGCCCCTTTCAGATACTGGAAGGCCACAATAAGGTCACCTGAGAGCCTCCTCTTCTCCAAACTGAACAGCCCCAACTCTTTCAGTCTGTCCTCATAGGAGAGGTGCTGCAGCCCTCTGAGCATCCTTGTGGCCCTTCTCTGGACACACTCCAGCATGTCCACATCCCTCTTGTAATAGGGGGTATCCTCTTGTAGTAGGATGGTGTCCTACAATGCAGCTCTTCAGTCCAAGGACCTTCAAAGTTGCAGACATCCAGCAACAATCCACTACCTTGAGCTATCTCAAATTTCATTGTTCAACTTGCTGTCCAAAAGAGCATGGCATAGGAGGAGACCCCATATTTCTTTTCTGGGAAGATGTGAGGTGTTGTCTTACTTGCAAGCATAAGGCAATAATCAAATGGATCTTGCATATCCCTCACAAGAGGCCTGACAGTCCTACATGACACAATATTGTCAGTTTGACCTGTAGCTATGCATACACAAGAAAACATTCATTCCTGATTGGCCAAAATCCCAGACAAAATGCAAAGTGCAGGCAATCAAAGTCAGGCATTTCCTATGACTAATTAATAAAGCAAAAGTGTGGGTTTTGTTTGTCCCCCCCATCTGTAAACTCTGAATGGTTTTCTGATCAACAATGAACCTTGAGAGAATGACAAACCATAACTGCAAAATCCATCTGATGTGCAAATCTCTGTGTGCATGTGTACATCAGGGAGCAACCAGAATGTGCCTCACTCAGACCAGACAACTCTCCAAATAACAGATCAAATGCAACATGAAGGGAAGGAAGCCTCCACTGAGGGAAGTAAGAGCAAAGATGAAAGAAGGGCATTTGGGGCCACTGGTTGCACTGTGGGGCCCACTAGTATTTCATGGAGTGAAATTTGCCGGAGGCGAGCTCTGCTCATTCTGAATTCCAGATGTGGATCATGTAGCCCTATGCAGGAGGAATGCTCCCTACTGCAGGAAATTGTTCCTTATTTTTCAAACTCTTCATTCAGGAAGGAACCTTGACTGCCTCCTCTGAAGGACTCCATTGTCCTAACACCAGGTTTCTCTGCATTAAAGGACTCATTGAACTGCGGTCTGAGAGTCTTAATGGTCTGCATTTTCTTTTGCTTGTCAGTGCCTGGTCATGAGTGGCTTTGAGGTGTAAGACTGAGGACTTGCAGTACAAATCTGTATGGAGAATTTTCAGCTAGGTTGTTTTGCCTTTTTTTTTTT
>VWZI01016728.1:315807-330949 GCA_013396835.1 Psilopogon haemacephalus | reverse complement strand
TTTTTTTTTAAATGAGAACCCTCAAAACTGCTGTCCTTGCTCCATACTGTCTCTGCAAACACAGTGTCCCCTACTATCATTTAAGACTCTCAGATGAGTGGGGAAGATTGAGGCCTCAGGAAGACCACGTTCACAGTAACTAAATTAAATTCATTCTCCTAAAGCAATTGTGTGTGCATGGTCCTTCCACTCTGGGCAGAGCAGCACTTTCAGGGAGAAAGTAGGGAATGCCTCAAAGCAAGTAGAAATGTGGAGGAATCATCTCTCTCCGCAGAGTGTGTTGATGGAAACAAAGGCACCAAGGACTTCAACATCTCCTCACCATCTAATCCAATCTGATCCAATGGGGGACAACCACACAGGAATGCTTGGGAACCTCTAATCCTGTTGAATTCAAAAGGAAGAGTTGAGGGCTGTGGAATTTCAGTAGCTTACAGATGTGTGACTGTCTTCTAATTTCTCCTCATACCCAAACGCATGCATGTAAAAAAACCGCTGATCCCAGTTCTACCACTTTTCTCTCTCAGTAATAACACTTGTGTTTGGGAACAGGAGACCTCAAAAGGGGAATGGGAGAGAGCTGTTCCACCACCGTATTTTTCTACTCGTTCCAGTTTAACCAGGGTGCTGATGGGCTTGGTGATCAAACCAAGAAGTCAATTCTCTGGATTTATGTCAAAAATCACCTCCCTCTACTGCATCCCTCCTTCTGCCTCTTCCCACCTCTTCTGTGCATCTGAATCCATTTGCAAGCCCTTTCCACCCCACTTAATCCCTCCCCTCCTCTTCTCACGGTGAAATCAACCCTCCACACTAGGCTTCAGCTGTTTTTCAGAGCTTGTCTGTTCACATCACTGAGAGAGGGATGAAGTAATGAAAATGACAAGCTGTGGAAATTTGATCTCTCTATTCTGTAATTACTGCTCTCTGAAATCTGAGAATATATATTTACTTTAATATTCTTGCAGAGGAGGGGAATTATCCTCAAGGCACAAAGCAAAGAGAGAGAGGTAGGAAGAAGAAATAGCATGAATCCATTTGTAGTTGATTAAATGTTGTGCACAGTGGTGAGTGGATCTTGCCTTTAAGGTTGACACAAAATCACAGCATTCAACTTGTCTTGGTGTTTAGAGGCAGTTAACACTTCAACTTTGCAATGTACATTTATATATAGCAATTTGAAGGTGGAGTCCTCATCTTCTTCTCCTTTCCCAACACATAATTGCCACTGTTTACTGTTTCATGATGATATACTGGTGTTTTGCTTAATAACAGATTCTGCAGAATCTTCTGAGCAGAGGAGAAACAGTAAGAATTGTAGCTGTCATTTCCTGAAGTGAAGGAAACTCAATTTATTGCTGGAAAATACGAACAGAATAAACCCTAAAGGGTCAAAATCTGAAATAAACTAAAACATCTGCTAAAGTTTGTTTTAAACTTGCTTAGAACGCCTGGAAATGCCATGATTTTGGGAAAACAAGTTGGCACGTGATATCTTAATCCTACTATTGATGTTACAGTGATTTCTAAAAAAGGTCCATACCTGGCTGATCTGGCAGGTTTTGTATAAACCAAAGTCAATTCCTGTTCCATGAGTGCAGACAAAACCATGGCATAAACATGAACGTTAAGTTCATCAATGACCATGACTAAAGGACAGAAGAGATTCTGCCCTTCACTACTGTAAATCTTTAATGTTTTTCTTTGCTGGACCTCCAAAATCTGTAAAGGAAAAGGTTCATTAATTGTCTTTCCAGAACTGTGTGCTTTTCCAATGTCATAATATTCTTCCACAAGTGTGTTCATTATTTCTATTACTTTCCTGGTCCTTTCAATTTCTTTAAAGAAGAGAAAAAGTAAATTCACAACTTGTGTAATAAAAAAAAAACCAACAACTACAACTAACAACTGTCTGTGAGAACTGTTCCAGAATTATCTGGATGGCAAGGCTTTTTTTTTTTTTTTTTTTTAAATCACATTAAATACAAAAATNACTGTTCCAGAATTATCTGGAGGGGAAGGCTTTTTTTTTTTTTTTTTTAAATCACATCTAGTCCAAGAATCACTGCCTTTTTCCACTTCATATATTTAAAATACATATAATCCTTTCTGATATATCACTTGAGAACTCTCAAAAGTCTGGTGGCTAAGCTGGCTTTAGAAAGGCAGCCAAATCAGCTTCCTAAGGTTTGCTCTACTACTTCTTCACCTCCAGGAACAGTACATAGAATCATAGAACGGTTTAGGTTGGAAGGGACCTCAAAGATCATCCAGTTCCAACACCCTGCCATAGGCAGGGACACCTCCCACTAGATCAGGTCGCTCAAGGCCTCATCCAGCCAGCCCTTGAACACCTCCAGAGAGGGAGCAGCCACAACCTCCCTGGGCAACTATTGTCAGTGTCTCACCACCCTCACTGGAAAGAACTTCCTCCTAACATCCCGTTTAAATCTCCCCTCTGCCAGTTTAAACCCATTCCTCCTTGTCCTGTCATTACAAGACCTTGTCAATAGTCCGTCCCCAGCCTTCCTGTAGGCCCCCTTCAGATACTGGTAGGCTACTATAAGGTCTCCTCCAAGCCTTCTCTTTTCCAGGATGCAGAGCCCCAACTCTTGTAGCCTGTCCTCATAGCAGAGGTGCTCCAGCCCTCTCAGCATCTTCATGGCCCTCCTCTGGACTCACTCCAACAGTTCCATGTCCTTCTTGTATTGGCTGCTCCAGAACTGCACACAGTAGTCCAGGTGGGGTCGTATATATTACAGGATTTCAGAACTATACTTTTGAACCCTGTTGTTCCTGGCTACCTGGTATCATGAAGGCTCGAGAATTAAAACAAAGAATACTCTAGAGCATGAAGATGTCTACCAAGTAAATGTTTCTGACTCTCAGCCAGTAACAGCTGATGCATTCCAGAGAAGGGTCCATTGTTCTTGTCGTTCTGTAATGCTGTTACCCTTCTGCTTGTCCTACCATATGACAGGACGAACAGAATCTGTTCAGGCCCCTATGTCACACCCTCATTATTTTTCTAAGTGCTAGGAAGAATTCATGAGGAAGTATCTATGAAGAAAATGTTTCAGATTTTTCCCCACAGAATATTAATTATATAAAAGAAGAATTTGTTTTCTATTTCCCAGGATCCTTTTTGCAATTCTACTCAGGTCATTGATGGACCTGGTAAAGTAATTAATAAATGCAGCTGATTTAACTTTTTAATTTTTTGCTGCTTGAAACAAATTTACCCCTGTCAGCAAAGGGCCATCCCTCGAGGATACAACTTTGGTTTTCATAAACTTTTGTTGCTATTGAGAAGAAAGACTTTCTAAAATTTTAAGTAAAGTTTTACAGGCCAAAAACTAAGTCTAAGCAATCTTTGAAGCATTCTGCTTACATTTCATCCCCCAGATCGATGTGGGGAATTCAGCCAACTGAGCTACTAAGTAAACTTTTGTAAATTTTTGTCACCTAGACAAGGAAGCTGGAAGATATTTACAATTTTCCAATATTCTGCCTTGCTTGAAAGTTATTTGGAATTTGCTTGAAGATTTTTTTTTTATAGTCTTGTGCCTAAATACTTTTCTTGTGCCACATCCCACCTTCTCCCACCCCAGAATGGGAAGCAAATTAATTTAAATGCAGTATGCTTCTATCAGGCTGTGGGAGAATCTTTTCAGTTTGAATTACTGAAATCTATCACTCACTTTGTAATGAAGGCTAAAAGTCAAGTACCTAATCTGTCTCTGTCATCAGTACAGAGAAAACAGACATCTCTAGAGAGAAGTTCTTGTCACCAGCCACAGCTACATATATCAGAAGGGCTGCAGGAAGTCTAAATGACTAACAAATTAGACCTTTAACTTGTAGATGACTTAAATCAGGTGAGATAACTCATGTCATAAGAGCTTCCTAGAGCCTTTATGGCTCATGGTTAACAGTTCAAATAATTGGTCCTGTTAGGTGTAATACAAGAAGCTGTTCCTTACTACATGCAGCTAGCATTTTTCTTCAGCTCTGGATGATGGAAACAAAACCATTTGTGTGATCTTTCCTAGAGCTTTCTGAAGTTCTGCAGGTGCACACAACAACAGGAAATCATCAAAATGCAAAGCACCCCAAAGGCCTGAAGGATTTTATTTTCACAGATTGTCGCATGGTTAGAATATCACCAGTAATGCAGTGAAGAATGCATTTGTTATAAATCATTTACTACATCCTCCTGCCACTCCAGTGACAACCCACATCCAAGATGAATGTGAGAGACACATGGAGAAAAGAACCACAGGTCTCTTTTCCACCTCTTAGATTCAGTCTTTTTTCTTATTAGTTAGGTGACAATACAAGTTAAAGACTATGCTACTGCAAGTTCCCTCCCTGATTTAGGGAACTGAATATGTATCTCTTGCAGCTGCTCTGGTGCCCCAGAGCAGGGCAGAACAATTACAGTCTGTATCTGATGTATGGATCCCTGTGTAAGGAAAGTCTCTGTTAATATAGACCCTTTTTGCACATAAGACTCAATACTTTCTCCTGACCTTATTTATCTTAGTCCAGCAACTGATACTGCCTGTACCTTCAGTGCACCTACAACTGCATCCAATCCATATTTGTGATATCATAAAGGATCTCATAGTCATTTAAATTGGACATAAAAACACAAAATAAATCACTTTCCCAATTAACTAGAATTACACTTTACTGTATACTCTAGTGCTCAGTCTGAATGCCTCTCTTCCACAAAGATCTAGTGTGTATTACAAACTCAAGAGGAGTCATTACAATCAATTGGATCAGTGGCACACCAGCTATTAAGTAGGTTCTGGATACAATAAACTATGGCAAATAGGAAAGGAGTTGCTTGATTTTATTGATACTTTGATTTGTGAACTACACTTTCTGTTAGTTACCTACTGTAATAGAGTCTAACAGCTACATAAAGAGACTTTGCAAAAGGTCTCGTGGGTCAGTGATCTAAAAAGGCATCTCTAAACTGTAACCTTGAAAGAATATCCTCTAGTCACACAGCCACAGCAAAAAGTTGTACTTTGTGGGCTTGCTTCAGCTGAAGTTGTTACTTTTATTGAATCTGCATGAGTTCCAGTTGAATAAGCTACTGCTTTTTCATTATAGTGAATATTCTTCAAATACCTTCCAATATTTTTTTTAATCTTCCTTCTTCATGAGGTCTAATACCTCAAAACTGGATACCTAACCAAAGCAAATTGTTCACTTCAGGCTGTGACTTATTGTGCTGTTACTGCTTTCAAGTGCATTTTAGGGAGTTATCTAATCTGCAGAGCCGCCTTCTAGCTTGGTGCAATATCTGCCTCCTTTGCAATAAATGCAATGAACACAGTACTGTCAAGATACTCAGAAAAGCAGATTCCATATTTGTTGATCTGTTGTAGATCTATTTTCTTAGCTATCAACTCTGTGCATATAATTACAGATCTCATCGGCATGGTCAGAATGGATTTTGCAAGATAGCTTACATACATCCATGACCTGAGCTAGATTGTATGGTCCTTCTCTGGCAGAGGGATTGGACTCAATGATCGCTTTGGGTCCCTTCCAACCCCTAACATCCTGTGATCCTAGCTGCTTGAAACACACACAATTCTGCTTGGGTGTTAAAAGTCAAAAGAGCCTAAGTGGAAGACCTACATTTTTGTCACAATTTCACAGGTGAGTGAGATAAAGGCTGGGCAGGGAAGTCTGGAATTACATTTATCTTCCTTCTCCTCTGGCTTCTCCAATAAACACCAGGCCTATCTCCTACTTGTAGTTGATGGCACGTTCTCATATGTGTAAAATGAATGGACTTGTTAAAGCAATAACACGATATGCATTCAGGAACACACCTACACTGATTGATTAGTGGGCACCAGAGCAATAAGGAGAAGATCACATAGTTAAATGCAAGAGTAATGTTCACCCATTGCTTGTGCCAACAAAAGATGCCAAAGATCTGTTAGAAAAAATGGTGGAAGAAGAAGAAGACAAAGGCAGGTGCATCCTGCAAAGAATGAGTTTAAGCCAGGTGCTGCTCTTCAGATTTAATGTATTTAACAGTCCATGGTACATTCACTTAACAGGCAAGTACATATCTTTGAACTCATGTCAGCTTAGGCTTGGAAACATTACTTCGTTAAAACTCCATGTTCTCTTGTAGTAATAGTGTAAACATTCTCTACCCTTATAACACCCCCCAATGTTTATCTTTATATCATCTTCATATAAATGTCAAACACTATTTGCTTACATTTGCATAGAGTCTCTCTGCTTGTCACTATGATTAAGGATCTTGTATCACAGCTACATGATGCAGCCCGCGGGTGAAGAAGGAAGAGCATGTCTTTTTCTTGAAGGCAGAAAACATTGTGGAATTGTTGGTATGTTGGGCAGTTACACTTGTTTTGGCAAAAGGAGGGGAAATGTGTTCATCAAAACATGTAACAAAAAAAAAAACCCGCAACCAACCACAAGTTAAATGATAAGCTATACTTGATACTCAAGAAATCCACACATGCTTTTCTTTGCCATTTGTAACCAGGCAAGTTACTTCCTCTTCCTTCCCAGTGTTTCCCCTTCCACAATTTATTTTAACCTGTTTAGATCCTGATCACTTCCATGGAAGTTTTCTCTTAGGCACTTTTACTGGAAAGCAATATTGGATGTGTATTCCCTTTTGAATTCAAGAGAAAGTGAAGAGTCTTTGGGTATGTCTCACTTATGCAGCCACACAACTTGGCATTGATGTTCTGTGCCTGAAATCCTGGTCTCACATCCATCAGCAGTGAAACAATAACTAGCTTCAATACAAAGAGTGCTTTATACTGCACATTTAACTGATGTGATCACCTCAAAGTAATTATCTCATAACAATGACCAGTTGCCTTCACTGGAATCAAAAAATCACAGAATACCAGGCTGGAAAGGACCCCAAGGATCATCTAGTCCAACCTGTCTAAGAGTCAAACTGAGTCTTAAAACTGCCCAGCGTAGAGGACATCACTGCTTCCCTTGAGAGACGATTCCAGTGTCTGCCTGTGCTCACGGGGAAACATTTTCTTCTGGAATGCAATGGGAATGTCCCCAGCAGCATCTTTTCCCCATCAATCCTTGTGTTTTCCATGGGACTCCATGTAAAAAGGAAGTCTGCCTCTTCCTGGTAGCCACTCTTTATGTACTGGTACATAATCATAAGGTCTGTCCTCAAACTTCTCCAGGTTGAACAACCTCAGCTCACTCAACCTCACCTCGCATGGCAGTTTCCAGGGCTGTGATCATTCTTGTGGCCCTTCTCTGGAAAGTTCCCAGTCTGTCCACATTTTTGTTTGTTTGTTTGTTTTGTTCTTGTACTGTAGGGACCAAAACTTCAGGCAGTGCTCCGGGTGTGATATGACCAATACTGAGTAGGGTGGGACAATCACTTCTTTATCTCTGCAGGTGATACCCTTGTCGATGCAACCCAGTGTCCAGTTGGCTTTCTTTGCCTCTAAAAGAGTTTCCTGCTGTAATGAGCAGATTTCTCTGTAATCAGAGTCCAGATACCAAACTTCCTTATTTCAGAAGAGAAGAAATAAATTATATTTTACATATGTATAAGACCCAATCCCTCTAAAAAGAGACAAAATATGAATGTTAAATTGCAGAATAAGAGAGAGAAGGGGCAAAAAAAAAAAAAAAACAAAACCAAAAACTGTTATGATCCATGGAAGCACAGAATGAAACACCAAGCTGCACTTTTCATTCCAAAATGTTTAATTAAAGTTGGAATAATGTTTATCATGTTTCCATCTTTCTTTACAGGCTGGCTTCTCTCCATGGATTGGTCTCCCTGGATACATGGTGTCTAGGACAGTGCACTGTGAAAACGCCAATTACAAGCTATACTGGGTTTCTCTATTAGCAACATGATATTTTCAGTGAAGATAGTTGAACAAACCATCAGAATTCCCCTACGTGAGTTCAGACTAATGGTAAGAGGCCTCTTGGAACAAGCCTTATCCTGCAGAACAAGAGAATCTCTTCCAAGGAGAATGGCATTTCATACGTTAGCCTGAATTTAGGCAAGAGGCTTCACCCAGACTACAGCTAAGAGGAGATCTTGTCTGGTTGTCGTCATGAAGCACCTAAAATTCCAAAGGAGTAACAACAACATACATTAAGTCATAAACCTCTGAATCTTACAGAGTACTTAACAGTGCTGAAAAACAGACTTACAGACTTTGAGGTGTGACCTGTGCAGTACCTTTAGGCCTTTAACCACCTGGGAACAAATCAATATATTTTCCAACCCACCCACAGAGCATCTGAAGAACTGCAGCTTGCAGTCATAATGGGGTGAAAACAGATTACTTAGACCATGTGAAAATTAGTATAGTTTGAAGCAGAGACGCATGTGTTTTGAGAAGACCACTGTAAAGACCTCTGGCTGTCAAGCAGCTTAATAAAGCAAAATCCTGAATTGCAGCATAGTCATCCAGGGCTCTGACCTGGCTTCACACAGGCAGGATTGCACCTGGTACTGAATAAAGGTAGTTCTAACTTAGTTACAAAACAAGACACAGTTTTAACCACTCTGACATAAAAGTGCCAAGGAGATTTGAGTTTTATTTCATTTTTCTTGTCAGCAATTCTCAGACCTTTCCTCCATGCTAATTCAATGCTTCTCAAAACACTTCACAGGCACATTCCTGTAATTTTCACAGTTCTACAAGTGAACAGAAAGAAGCAGCTAAACAGAGAGGAGCTCAGACCAAGTGAGGAAATCCAGCCAGCATCCATGGGTCACGTTAGAGCAATCACTAAATCCCTACCCTAACTAGCTGGGGGGCCACCATGCCCCCCAGCCTTTTAGTCACCTCCACCACTCACCCAGTGTGCACCATGAGGACTCACCAGTGGTGACAGGAGAAGTATCCCTCTGCCCAGTTGGGCAAGCTTGGGACTTCTGCCTTTCCTGGAGCAGATTATAAAGGGGAGTGGGCAGGGAGGGCAAAGCAGTCACACCTGGGGTGGGAGGAGAGTCCAACAGAACACAGGTGCTCTGGGTTTGGGGTGATGAGACACTGAAATGGGTTTCCCATGGAGGCTGTGAATGTGCCCTCCCTGGAGTTGTTCAAGGCCAGGCTGGATGAGGCCTTGAGTGACCTGTTCTAGTGGGAGGTGTCCCTGCCTATGGCACAGGGGGCTTGGAACTGGATGATCTTTGAGGTTTCTTCCAACCTAAACCATTCTATGATTCTATGAAAACAAGGGGGAAATATGGTATGGGGAGGGAAAGGGGCAGATATCGTGGAGAAAGAAGAGAAAATGCATTTGTCAAACTGTGTAACAAAAAAATAAATAAATTTCTTTTTAAAATCAAATTACAAACCAAACTTGATGCTCCAGGGCAGAAATCCACACATGCTTTCCTTTTCTCTGCCATTGACTGATTCTGTAATCAGACAAGTCACTTTACCCTCTTCCCCAGTGTCTCCCATTCCACAATTTGTTTTAACCTGTTTAGATCTTGATCTCTTCCAAGAAAGTTCTGCTTCATCTTCTATTTTTGTGTTGCACTTAGCACAAAGTGACAACAGTCATTGTTTCAGTGTCTATTTGCTGCAGCAAGAAATGATCTAGAAGGTTATTAAGAAAAGGAAGTTAAGATGTTTCTGGTCAGTAATTAGGAAGGATATGAATACTTTGTGTAAAGAATAGAATGGATGTGTTACAGGGTCCTTTTGAACTGCTGGGTAAGGTCACTGAGTATCAAAGGGAAGCTTATCCTCAAGGCGGTTATGCTCCTCTTGTTTCTGGAAACAGGCAGAGGGACAGGACTTGCCCAGCTCAATAACTGCTGATATAGGCTTGCACAGCACCAGTGTCCCAGGTTAGGAACCATAGGGTTAAAACTCCTTTAGGGACAAGAAGAAAATGTTATTCAATCCTATCATTCTGCTATCTCTTTATAAGCTCAGGGCAAGGTCAGCTCCCTCTCCTTTCCTCCCCCTCCAGCTGTGTCTGGGCAGGAGCAGAGGCATTGGGTGGAGGGTAGGATTGGAGCACTGGGGATTATAAATTTAGTTTTGGGTTGGGGGAAAAATTCAAGGAGTTTGCTATGATTTTCTGTATCTGCTTTCGTAGCTTTCTCCCTGTATCTCTCTATCAAAAATAAAATTCTGTTCTTTTCTCCAATTCATTTGAGAGCTTCATTCTGTCAGCAGTGAAACCATGATAACCAGTCAATGTTTTGGCAGTCTCCACCTTTTTCTAATAGCTTGCACATATATTGGAACAAATCTGGAGGTGGGGAGATTCAGATTGGATGTGAGGAGAAAGTTCTTCACCATGAGAGTGGTGAAGCCCTGGAACAGGTTGCCCAGGGGGGTGGTTGGGGCCACATCCCTGGAGGTGTTTGCAGCCAGGCTAGATGAGGCTGTGGGCAGCCTGATGTAGGGTAGGGTGTCCCTGGGCATGGCAGGGGGGTTGGAACTAGATGATCCTTGTGGGCCCTTCCAACCCTGACTGATTCTATGATTCTATACAGTGCTGGAAGCTTATCCTCAAGTTGGTTATGCTCCTCTTGTTTCTGGAAACATTGATAGGGACAGGACTTACACAGCTCAATATCTGCTGATATAGGCCTGCCTAACAGCAGCCAATGTCTCCACCTTTTTCTAATAGCTTGCTTTTATTAAGTACTTCTTAACAGTAAACTTCAAGTGGCTCCCACTCTCTGCTTAATACTTGAACCCTCTGAGGCTCAGACAGCTAGTGTGTGGTTTGGGATGATTCCACATGTCTAGCAAGGCAGAAAGCCTGTGCTGTTGATGGAGAACTGAGTAAGAGGTAACAAGCTAGTAGTAAACTACTAACAGAGCACAGCGAAGACAGATTTTGCTATAGGCACCGGGGTTTACGGCAGCACATATAGCAAATTCTTTCCCTAGATTAATTCCTCTTTAACCCAGAACATGCTATTTTGATATCTCTCTAGCACAGGTACCTTCTTTAGCAGAATTGTCAATCATCTCCTATTGAATTATTTTTAGAACAGTATTTTTGAACTTGGATGTTACAAACTCTGCTTAACACAAATGCCTGAGCATTGAATGCTGGTGCATAATTTCAAGCACACAGGATTTATTAAAAAAAAAAAAAAAAGAGTCTATTTATGTATGTACTTCAACTTTGGTAGAATTAGTGATGTCACACTTATGAAAATCTTTTTTTTTCCTTAGGTGCAAACTCAATCATTACATGCCACTGAAAGTCTATATACTGTTGATTAAAAACAGTGGTAAGCAGGAGCACACATTCTCACTTTATTCCATATGCTTTTTTGCATATATGTTATTCTCACATCCTTCTTTCTACAAGGGTTCATATGCATCCCTCCAAAGTCATTAGAAAGATCCTTTGTGGATTTGTCCCTCCATTCCCCTGTTTGGATTATTTTCTATGCCTTTGATAATTTCTGAAACCAACCTCTGCTTTTCCCTGTTCCCATCTGTGCCAGGGCTTTCTACTGCTGGATGTAGCCTTCCAGGCGAGAAAGTAACATTTTCTGCTCTCTTCCATTCTTTTGCTCTCCACTGGCTTGATTTTCAGCCACCAGCCCAGGGAGGAAAGGTGGTACCAGCAAGCCAAGAGTGTTTTCTTCACATTAATGGTCTCTGGGCATGTGCTTGCAGCATCATAAAAGTGCCTCTGTCTTCTGGTTTATTCATAAGACTTTAAAGAAATAGGATTCAGCCATAATGCCCTTTCAAAGCAATTTTGCTACCAAACAGTTTCAAAGCAATTGAGCTTTTAACTTCCTGGGGAAGCTCAAGTAACTTCACAGAGAAGCAATGTGCAAATATTCTGACTTTCACTGCTATGTGTTTGTGTTAGTCTTGATTTATATAAGGTTATTCAGGTTTCTCCATTAGCTCTTCCTCCTGGGTGCCCAACTCCAACTGCTCTGATAGATGCTTGGGATTTGTGCATTGCTAAAGGTTACTGCACCGAGGTGTCATTTCGCACCTTAATGGCCAAGTGCTTCTGCTAGTGAAGACCATGCAAAGAGTGTGCCTCTGGGGAACTCCTTTAGAGGAAATGAGCATGATCCATGGCAGGATATCAGTTCTTACCAGAGTTTCAGTTGGTGATTGTAAGCTGCAGCATAGGAGGAGCATCTCAACACAAAGGAGAACTTCTTTACTGTAAGGGTCACAGAGCACTGGAACATGTTCCCCAGAGAGGTTGTAGAGTCTCCTTCTCTGAAGACTTTAAGGCCCATCTGGATGTGTTCCTCTGTGACCTGAGCTGAATTGTATGGTCCTGCTTTGGCAGTGATTTCTTTGTGTCCCTTCCAAGCCCTGACACTCTGTGATCCTGTGAACACAAAGCTGACAGCACTGTGGCTGCTGTGGAACTGTCTCTGCTGCCCACAGACCACCTCCTGGTACCAAATCATCCTCAATGATAATTGAAAGGAGGTTCTCTCATTTAATTTTATCTAACTAAAACTTAGCTCTCTGTTCTAATTTGACACATTAGGTTCCTTCAACAGGCAGTAGAAGAGCTTTCAGTGGCCAAGCCAACCTCTCTATCTTCAGAATAAAATTTAGATGTACATAAAATTAAATATTCTGGGATTTCTGTATTAAATATTATGGGATTTCTGTATTGTTGAGGCCAACTGGTACTTAAAAGGCCTCATACCAACTCTCACAAACTCCAAAGCAGAGTAGCTGCATCAAAACCATACCTTGGACCAGTGTGGAGATTCAAGTACTCAAGTATCCAAGTACATGATTTGACTTTCCTTCATGGACGAGTGTCATTAGAGCTCTGGTGTCTGGAAAGACCTGAGTTGTGTTGGAACTGTGTAGTTTGGCCTCTGCTTCAAGACTAAGTCACATCTGGTAAGAAGTACTCCTCACCCTGTATTTTTATGACATGTTTTTTTTCTGAGGGCAACAGATGCCTGTAGCCTTCAGGCTTGAGGTTATCTTAGAGCTGACATGTCAATGATATCCCACTTTGTGGAAGAGAATTCAAGGCTCTTGGATGAGGCAAAGGAAGTAGAACTAAGCCTGACTTCACACCTTGTGTGATCACTCACCAGTCTTTTAAGGATTTGTAGTGGGTTTGCAGTTACCTGCCCCCCACCTTTATAACCCCCGGCTAAAACTCAGAAAAAAAACACTGGAAGTTAATAAATGAAGCTTTATATTTACAGCAATGCAAATATACAAGCAAATATTTACAAGATATAACAGATATTTACAGAAATATACAGTAAAAAGGGAATACAGGCACCACACCCCTCCTGGAGACCAAAATCCCCAAGAGAGGGTAACCAAACTCCCCCCTACCACCTTTCCCCTCTTCCCCAGCCTTATCTCACCACCTGATGATGCTGCAGATAAGCGGAAGATCAGAGAGATTAGTGGTAGGAGAAAAGTTAGTAGTTTTACTCTGAATTAGCTAAGAGACAGAGAGACAAAGAGAAAGTAGCCGCAGCCAGACACAGACCGAAGCAGACTGTTAATCTCATTGTTTTGAGAACATCTCTTAAAACTATTTTTTTTTCCTTTCTCAGTGAAACTCAGTGAAGTGACACAATGTGTTTAACTCTCTCTCAGCCAATAGTCTAATTTCTCACTCAAATTCTCCAATTAGCTCAAACCAACACAGGATTATTCATGCTTTTTTTTTGTTGTTTTATTTTCTTTCTGTCTTTAAAAAAAAGAAATTATTATTCATTGGAGTATTCAGTGTAAGATCCAAATACAAATCTACAAAGAAAGATCTGTAGTCCAAAAGTCATTACCTTGGCATATGTACTAATCATTTTGTCAAGCATCACAATCTCTTGTCCCCTCGTGCTTCGTATTATATAGGGAGACTTTAAATTAATGGAGAAACATAGACATTCGGTCACAAAAGAAGATGGTTCAACAGAAGGATTCACCTTACAGGCCACAAAATAAGAGTATTTGGGTCCTGGGTAACTTCCAATGTCCCCTGTCACAGCACCCAGCACTTGCACATCTCTTGTTGTTATAAATAAAGGCACCAGAACTCTCCTGTGAAAGATTTGTCTCTGACAAATAAACAGGAGTTGGCCCCCAGCACAATTTGCCTGACCACTGGAACTGTCAGTCCAACAGAAATCTACTCCAATAAGGTCGTTGCATCCTATTAGAAAAGAATTTTTGGCTTCTTCTCATGGTTTGTGAATTCTAATCTTTTGCTAATTGTCTGTCTCTTTGATGGAATGCCAGACTCTGCCAAGAGGCATTGCTCTAGGCATGGCTTTCTACTTAATATGAGAACTCAAGGCCAAAACTGCTCCTGATAGATTCCCCATGGAAATTCGTTGCCTTTAATGAGATCATCTTGTTTTTGAATCAGGAAATATTTTCGCCTCCAAGTCCTGACTGTATTGATTCATAAGCTAATAACCATAAAGGACCATTATGTCATTCTGGGCATTAACAATTACTCAGGAAAGAAAACAAACTTCCTAGAAAGGATGATGTTGATCTGAATAGTTTTTGGAAGGATGTGCCAGTTAAAGATAAATGGATTGCCATGCAGTGCTTTCTGAAATGATGCTCTTAAGAGTCTCTGGGATAAAAAGACCATCTTGCTTATCCACAGCAGTGGAGCAGTGGTTAACTGGCATGTCGTAGCAGCTTCTAGCACCCAGCTTAGAAGTGAGTGAGGCTGGCTTGCCTTGAGTAAGCAGCAGAGATCATCAGTTCAGGCTTACCTAAACAAAATCAAACAGTCTCTACAAGCTGTCAACATACTAAATTGCCTGTGCCTTGGCATCTCCACTCCTGGTTATTTCCATTTGCCATGCATTGTTCCATCCCTAAAATGCGTTTCATTTTCCCAGTTTAAACTCAGAGGTTGGAGTTGTAAGTGTCTCTACATATGGCCTCACTTTTCTAGTCTCTTAAGGAACAGCTGAAGGGTAATAACTTCCCTTTTCACATCTTAATTTAGGTGAGAACCTCTTTGCTAAAGACAGTGACCTTTACTTCTCTGAAAATGCTATTTACAATTATGCCACTGTCTAAATAATGTCTGTGGTTATACTGAGGTGAACGAGACACCTCATAAATAATTCCACTAAATTCCATTACTGGTG
>VWZI01016728.1:234767-315796 GCA_013396835.1 Psilopogon haemacephalus | reverse complement strand
AAAAAGAAAAAAAAAAAAAAGAGAAACTTATTTATGGGAGAGATTTTCAATTTGAGACACTGCCTCATTTATTCTCCTTTCATCTGCTCCACAGTAGAAGGAGAAATACAGCACACAGAGGAAGAAGGAAAAACAAAATTAAAAAAAAAGAAAAAGAGAGCTTTCCAAAACTATGGTAGCTTCATCTTCACTCTAAACATTCAGGAATATGGATTCAGAAATTGGAGCATTTTGACAAATTAAGTAGTGTAAAAATAGGTTGATCTAGGACAAGTGCATTTCATGCATTTTATCAGCTGTACACCACAAACTCGGAAGAACTTGCCTGTTAGGGAAAATAATGTGTCTAACAATACTCTGCAAAAGTCTGAAATGGTATTAATGAAGACAAATGAAACTCAAGGACAACAAATGTGCCTCTAAGCAAATGAAATGCTACTTATGCAAGTTTTTCACTGGACTTAAAAGAAAAGACAAAAAAACACTTTAAAAACACTGGAATATATGATTTTACTTTGAAATGTGAGTCATTAAAAGCAAGCAGAGTAGCTAAGAAAATGAGTGGTCTTTGAAGTTACAAAAAATACTTATGATAAAGATACAAACTTAACTGCAGTTATAGGACTTAATTTACTTATTGCTTACCACCACTTTCCAGTAGCTTAATTTCAGTAGTTCCTTCACAAGACACAGTATAGATTTAGCTCAGTTCCATTTCAAATGCTTCAGGGAGTGAATTAATTTCCAGGACTGTAGAGATCATTCTAAGTCTTTCTGTGTGTGATAGTAGTTAGCAACAACTGGGTTTATTTTTACCATTATTATTATTGTTATTATATTGTTAAGATAAGCACACCTGCATTCAGAACAAAATAACTAAGTGCCAATTAATTTGCTTAATGACTAATGGCTGATTGCAACCCTGAGATTTTGTGGACACATGCACAGTTACACTGGCTGCTTTGTACATGACTTTTTCTTTAGTTATATCTTCCCTTTGGAGATCAGCTCTGATTTTCCAAGATCAGAATCTCTGTCATGTCAAAATGCAGTTGATATCTACTTGTGTTTATGGATTTGTGCTGTCACTGCTTTATGCAATCACCTACAACTACTAACACAATTCTGCTGGGTTGGGAAAAATAGATGGAGTAGTCTCTTCCCATGAAGAGATTTTTCACGTGGGGTAGATCTGCAGTAAGGATGTCATCATAAGCAGAACTTCAGAGATTTTGGATTAATCAAGATGGTCACAAACTGGACTGTCTGACCTGTGAGAAGAGACTTGTTCAGCCTGACAAAAAAATGATCCATTGGGAGGCTCATATAGCAGCTGTCTAATGCTTACAGAGAAATCATCAGTAAGAGAGACAGATTCTTCACAGTGGTTCATGGTGGAAATACTGAATACAACAGGAATAAGTTGAAATAAAAGAAGTTCAGACAAAGTATAGTTAAAAAACCCAAAACTCTTCCATGACAACAATAAAGCAGGGGAGCAGATAGCAGAGCAAGTCTGCTGTTTCCTCCCAGGGATTTTAACAAATGAGTGGAACAAAGCCATAAGCAATTGGACCCTGTAGCTGACTCTGCTTTAAGCAGGAATATAGTTGAGATGATGTGTAGAGGGCTCATCCAACTTGAGTTTTCCTTCAGTTCTTATGACTCTTTGAACTGGGATTCCTGGGTACCTTCTATTTGAGAAGGCTCAGGAAGTAGCTCAGCTTAGCATCACACTCATGCATCTTTTTCCCTCCTTCCTTTGAAGCTCTCCCTGGTTCTAGAGAAGTACTTCAAGGACAGAAGTGTACCTGGCTGTGTACTTTAGGACTGTATGATCTATGCATCTCTGTTGAACAGAGGTGTCTATATCTTCTTTTAAGAAGGAGCTACATCTCTACTGTAGTTTTTCAGTTTTCATGAACCACACTGGCTCCATGATGTAGTTATTTCAGGATGAGCTGTGAAGCAGCCTATAGGAATGTACATGAAGACATTAAGACACATGCAAGTATACTCTCAATATGTGCTTGGATCCTGCTCCTCTGTGCTCGGCATAGTTGCCTTTAGGTATCTTATCATCCCTTGAAGGCATCTGACAGAAGACCAAAAAGTCCAGGATCCTTCCTATAAAAGCCCTTATATCAGTTGTAGGCATTTCTGCAGAGGCTGAATTAATGAGTGAAAATAATCATAGTGATGTTAAAAATGCTGATTGAGCATTCCATATAAGCTTCAAGAGTATAAAACCCTCTGCTCTTGTTACATACTTGTATGTGTTATCATTCTTATCCTTATCTGTCTTGTTTAGAGGAATAGAAAATTAAGGAAAGTGTAAGAGTTCAGAAACCATTTGAGTGCGGCAAATAAATGTGTTAGGGAACTTTGAAAAAACTTCACATCAGCTTTGTTATCAGGTCCCCAGATTCAAATAAGTCCCTGGGCACTCACAGATCTCCACCATTTTTCTGGAGATCTGGATCTATCCCTAGAATAGGCAGATTCAATCAGCAACCTTCAGAACTACATCTAGAGCTAGAGAAGACTCTGTGGAGTGAAATAAAAATCTAAAATCTATTCTTTTGGAATCACTTCTGTCCTGCAGTCAGCTAGGGCAGGGTTGATTTTTTGAGAAAAGCTTGAGAAGGGCCACAGCCAAGGCAGCCTGCTGAACCAACTTATGGCATGTGCCATACCAGACTGATCTGTAAGGTGAGGGCCTCTGTGGTGAGCTCAGGTGTTCTGAGCAGGGCAGGATTAGGCTGCTAGGCAGAGATGGGCTGAGTCAGCTAGTTGTGGGTCAGCACTGAGTTTTGTGTCATTTGTCCTATATCCTATTTCATTAGTATTTTTGTTATTCCTGTTGTTTCTTCCCTCTTTATGCTGTTCTATTAAACTCTCCTTATCTTAGGCAAAGGCTTTTATCTCTTTTCTCCCGATTTTCTTTGCCATCCCACTGGGGGTGCAGGCAGTGGGAAGAGTGCAGTCTGTGAGTGGCTGCATGGGGCTCAGCTGACAGCAGGGTCTAAACCATGATAGCTTCAAACTGAGTTTCTTCCCAGCCTAATTTTTTTTCTGAAAGGCTGCTTCTGGATCAGGAGACCTAAATGCCGTTGAGGTTTCCGAGCGAAGATTTTTCCCATCAAAACTGATGATCATCTGGGACTTCATTACACTGCTGAACACAGTCTTTGGTGAGGCAATGAATCTTCACAGGTCCACTTCTGCTGCAAGAAACCACTATTGATGGATTGTGCAGGATACATAGCTGAATTGTCCTGATTCTGTCCAATATAGAAGAAAATTTTCTGCATATACAAGTCAACTTATGAATGTGGGCACAGTGAATTAGAGAACAGCATCATGCTACCCTAAACTTACAACATTATCTCTATTTGTTCCTAGCATGTGCAGAATGATTATAACAATTGTTAGCAAATGTAGTTTTCTACATGTTGTCAAGAAAAAGACGTAATGAAAAGTAGTCAAGAAGATAAAATTGCATCTAGAGATAGAGGCAAGCATTGCATTACCTTCCTAGGGGAGCCCCAGCACTCACTTTCTTAAACAGTGGTTCAAATTTTGAGGAAAAGGACCTGGGGGTCTGGGTGGATGAGAAGCTCAACATGAGCAGACAGTGTGCACACACGGCTCAGACAGCAACTGTGTGCTGAGCTGCATTAAGAGAAGCATTACCAGCAGGGCAAGGGAGGTGATTCTCCCCCTTTACTCTGCTCTTGTCAGACCCCACCTGGAGTACTGTGTGCAGTTCTGGAGCCCCAGCATAGGAAGAGCATGGAGCTGTTGGAGAGAGTCCAGAGGAGGGCCACAAAGATGATCAGAGGACTGGAGCACCTCTGCTACGAGAACAGGCTGAGAGAGTTGGGGCTTTTCAGCCTGGAGAAGAGAAGGCTTCAAGGAGACCTTATAGCAGCCTTCCAATATCTGAAGGGGACCTACAGGAGGGCTGGGGAGGGACTGTTCACAAGGTCTTGTAATGACAGGACGAGGGGGACAACGGGTTCAAATTGGCAGAGGGGAGATTTGAACGGGACGTTAGGAAGAAATTCTTCACAGTGAGGGTGGTGAGACACTGGAACAGGTTGCCCAGGGAGGTTGTGGCTGCTCCCTCCCTGGAGGTGTTCAAGGCCAGGCTGGATGAGGTCTTGAGCGTCCTGATCTAGTGGGAGGTGTCCCTGCCTGTGGCGGGGGTTTGGAACTGGATAATCTTTGAGGTCTCTTCCAACCTAGACCATTCTATGGTTCTATGATTCTATGAAATGTCTCTCTCAAATGATTTCCTCAATACCCATACTTCAAAGGTAAAGCCAGAGCCATCGTGAAATAGGCTTTAAGAGAAGCATAAAAGTCCTCTGTGGCACAGAGTTGGTGGCAACTGATAAAGCAAAGACTGGAAGGGCTAAATGCTAATGTACTAGAAGAAACCTGGCCTGTTAGCCTAAGGTCTTTTAAGTGGGAGCACAGTCAAATGGGAGTTGTGGGATTAATTGGGTGAAAGACATTGTCACCTTGACATTTATGAAAGTGCTTGTGAAGCGCACTATTTGCTCATATACTGTGGACAGTATAAGGTTTCTTTACATCTTCTTCCTTTCCTCTCCATTTCTCTCTTCCCCCCGCCCCCCCATCTTCCTCTTCCCTCCATCTTCCTCCTTTCCTCTCCATTACCTTCCTTTTCCATTATCTTCCTCTTTTCATCTTCCTCATTTCGTCTTCCTCTCCATTGTTTTCCTCTCCATCTCCCTCCTTTCAGCACCATCTACCCTTTTAGCCCATATATGCCCCTTTTCCACCACATCTGCCCCTTTCCTACCCCACACCACATTTTCCCCTTTTTTCCCCCAAACCCAGAGCACCTGTGTTCTGTTGGACTCTCCTCCCACCCCAGGTGTGACTGCTTTGCCCTCCCTGCCCACTCCCCTTTATAATCTGCTCCAGGAAAGGCAGAAGTCCCAAGCTTGCCCAACTGAGCAGAGGGATCCTCCTCCCATCACCACTGGTGAGTCCTCATGGTGCACACTGGGTGAGTGGTGGAGGTGACTAAAAGGCTGGGGGGCATGGTGGCCCCCCAGCTAGTTAGGATAGGGAATTGATGATTGCTCTACCATGACCCATGGATGCTGGCTGGATTTCCTCACTTGGTCTGAGCTCCTCTCTGTTTAGCTGCTTCTTTCTGTTCACTTGTAGAACTGTGAAAATTACAGGAATGTGCCTGTGAAGTGTTTTGAGAAGCATTGAATTAGCATGGAGGAAATGTCTGAGAATTCCTAAGAAGGAAAATGAAATAAAACTCAAATCTCCTTGGCACTTTTATGTCAGAGTGGCTAAAACTGTGTCTTGTTTTGTAACTAAGTTAGAACTACCTTTATTCAGTACCAGGTGCAATCCTGCCTGTGTGAAGCCAGGTCAGAGCCCTGGATGACTATGCTGCAATTCAGGATTTTGCTTTATTAAGCTGCTTGACAGCCAGAGGTCTTTACAAGTGGTCTTCTCAAAACACATGTGTTTCTGCTTCAAACTACTAATTTTCACATGGTCTAAGTAATCTGTTTTCACCCCATTATGACTGCAAGCTGCAGTTCTTCAGATGCTCTGTGGGTGGGTTGGAAAATATATTGATTTGCTCCCAGCTGGGTAAAGGCCTAAAGGTACTGCACAGGCTGTATCCCAAAGTCTGTAAGTGAGACATATCCAAAGACATTTCAAGCCAGTCATCTTTCACCTTAGCAGATAAATTGACAGAAACATTCTTACTCAGTTAAAATCTTCAAGAAGTGAAATCTGTCCTGTTTATGTTGCTCTAAGAGCATTTCCACTATTTCCCACATAGAATAAACCATCAGATTTAGAACATGGATGAATTCTCAGGTTGTCAATTTAAACTGAAGTTTGATGTTGCAGTTCAAATTCAAAGAAACACGGTTTTGTTTTTAGGCCAGAGATTTGTCCCAATGAAAAGTGCTGCTCACTCTCAGCCTGCAGATGGAACTTTCCATAGTAGCTCTATTGAAAGTGGGTTGTGATAAAATAGCAAGAAAAAGTACAAATTATCTTTGATAGGAAAACACTCATGGGTGCACCAAAAAAAAAGAGATGGACAAGATTTAGTTAATTTAGAGGAGAATATTTATTGTAAATGCATGCTAATTGCACCTAGAAAGGCTTAGTTAGCAGAAGCAACTTTCTGATGTCTAGGAAGTAAGTTTGTTTAACAGCTTTTAAAGTAATTAAAATGGGAATGGAGTGTGATCAAAGTATATATGGGGTCAGGGGCAGGTTCAGGTACATACTAAGTATGCAGCTGCTAGTCTGTGTACTAGGGTGATCAGAATAGCAAAAAAAAAAGTATTTGGTAGATTCCCCAGACATGACTGTTGCAGCATGGGTTAAAGAATCAAACACATGCTAATCTTCCATCCTTGCTAAAAATGTCTCTTTCCATCCACTAGGTGCATTGGCTGTGCCTTACTTACAGAGTGGGAGCAGCTGTGCCCAGGCTGCTTCAACGTGAAGGAGGCACAGTTGGGCTGTTGGCTGAAGGTATTGCCACAGCCATGGGCCTTGATCTTCAACATGGTGTTGAGCATACATGGTGCTGGCTAGCAGTGCTAGGAGGTCCTGTGTGGGGAGAGACAGGGCATGTGCCATCTGTGTCTTAAGCGCTCGAAAATGGTATCACTACAAACCAACCACCAAAGTAAAAGCTGCTTACACGAAAGAGAAATGGGACCTGCCTGTGGTGGCCTCCAGTTTTCAGTCTGTGTGCCTGACTTCACTCTTCATCAAGTCAGTTCCAATCCAGCCTCTTGCATTATAACATCTAATTTACATATGCAAGCAAATGGCCCTCAAAGGAGAAATTCAAGCTGACAAAACATAACTCATCCTTATCCTTTTTAGCGCTATCTTTGCATTAAAGAAAAGATTAGCAAACAAAACTGCAGAGATAAAGAAGAAATGTCATGGAACCACTGGGATTTTTGAGAAACCAGTCAACCATCCATGTACACTTGTGAAGATGCAGTTGGGGGGGAGGTAAATTTCCCAGTTGACACGTTTCTCCACTTGTGAACATGTTGAAAGATCACTCATATGTTTTCAATGAAGTCACTGACAGTCAAGAATGCTGGAGGCAACAGCTGTTGGAGATTGATTTACCTCAAGGCTATTTAATCTCTCAGCTTCTCATAAGGATGCTTGCTAGGGGGAAAGTAAGGAAGCACAACTTAAAAATTGTATTGCTTTCAGCAGCTGTTGTTATTCCTGAAAGCCAAGAATGGGTCAAAAAATGTGATGAAAGTCTTGGATTGTTATCAGCTATAGGGGTGGCCAAAGCTTACTGCTTCCTTTGGAGGTAGAGTTTCCTTTGTGGAATGAAATACAGTAAAATTGCTAACTCCAAGAGGGCTTAGTTGCCTGGGAGTTACCGTGAAGTGTATATGTGCCTTGGAATTTCCAGAATTATAAGTATATTATGCCAGTCTGGAGCAATACAGACTGTGAAAGGCAGCCCTTGTGTTCAGTAACAGGAGCTGGGACAATTGGACGGCAAGAAAAGATAACATGAAACATTCATTAAAATGGTAGGAGGGGAAAAAATGACTGAAAAGCAGAGTGCAGCTGCTGTACATGTCAGTTACTATTTCAGAATGGTCTCCCTCTGTGAAATTCTGGATTTTTATTAAATCATGTTATCCAACCGTGCATTAGATCCCCAAGCTGTAAGACAGGCGTCTCTCAGCAGAGCATCTTTGTGTAACCACGCGTTTTCCACAGTTTGATAGCAGAACTTTTGAGAGAGGGAAATTAGCATGGACTGCATTTTCAGTGGAAAAGGAAATAGATTAGTGTCTTTGGTTCACCAGGCACTTGATTGCTGTGCATATGCAGGATGCCTTGTGGCTTCTCAGAATGCATCACTGGGTATAAAAGTTATGTCTATTCCCTCCAGCAAGGCAAGCTGTTTGAGAGAGAGAGCTCTGCACTGGGCATTAGCTGTCTGCAGCATGACACCTCATTCATTCCTTCTAAATCCTTCCAGTGGATCACTCAGGATGGGTGTACACTGGGGCTTTAGTTTGGATCAAGGAAACACTTTTGAACAAATCTCCCATTATCTCCACTTACTGTGCTTTGTTTCCCATCATGAGTCTGTCTTGGAGACCACAAGCCAGATCACTAGTAGAAGGAACAGAAATAGAAAGTATGATTTTAGGAGCATACCTCACTGCCCTGCATCACAAAGGGCTCTGCAAAACCAAGCTAAAAGCTACTTCAGTGTAAAATAACCCTGAAATGTGACTGTTCTGGATGTTAGGTCCCTAGGACTAGTTATTTAATTATGCACATTCACTCCTACCAGTCAACAAAATCTGCTGATGCCCACGTAGCCGTGTGAATAGATCAGTTAATTAAAAGACTGTTCATGAAGAGGGGAAAAAAAAGGGGGCTGGGGGAGGAAGTGATAATGAAAAAGGAAAACAATGAAAAGCATCATGTACTAGGAAAATTAATCTATATATCTGAAAGTCACAGTTATCCTGAAAATTACTATGATTAGAGGAGGGTGGGTATTTTTTATGCCAGTGCTGTCTTCCGACAGTAGAAGAATTCTCAGAAACAGCATACAAGGCAGCAAAGACAAAAATATTCAATAATAGCAATATTTGGTTAGTATGGACCTAAAATTGCTTGAAGTGTTCTTTGGAGGCTGGGGAAAAAGAAAAAAAAAAAAAAAAGTCAAAGCCATAGAAAAGGTCACAATGCTGGAAAACAGATAGTGTACTCTTGAAGAGTATCTACACATGATTTGCTCCTGGGACAGCAGTTCATTGTGTAGTCTATGTAGCTGCTCTAGCACAGCGCTGTGTAGGAACTGCACATCACAGGGCCTTGGGATTATTGCTTAGTTGCTGTAAATGTGGTGTGTAAATGAAGTTTATATGACGTATTAGAAGCTTCTGGATCTAAGAAAACTAATAAAAGCTATTTCTGGTGAATGGTTTGGGACTGAGGGGAAGAAATAATCAAATTGCTGAAAATTCCTGTCCCACAAGTACCTAAAAGAACAGGAAAGTAATTCTTCTGGTGGCTTTTCAGACTTTCTCTCACTAGAACAAAGCAGAAACTGGAAAAAGAAGAAATGCAGGCATTAGGAGAAATTACTTATTGGATTTTGTTAGACAAAGTCCATAATAATTTTTCTCCTGGTCACACTGAACTTTTGCTACAGTATTCTTCAGAACATTTGATAGTTTCACTGGCTGGATAGACATCCAGTTCTCATTTTTGTCCACTTGCACCAGGCTTACAATCATTTTACACTAGTGATGGAATAAGGCTGAGAGTTCTGTAGCTTGATGGCAAACTTCCACAGAGGTGCAGGAACTTGCAGTCCAAGGATAGTCCTCGTCTTTGGGAGACCATTGTCACAGATCAGTGCAGTAACACAAGGCATGAAGTGAGGCTTGCAAGGACTAGACCAAAGCTCCTGTTAATCTCACTTGCTGTAGATCACAACCTGTTCATGGGGCTGTTTGCCCATGAATGAACGATAAGGAATTCATTCCATTTCAGTTCCAATATTTATAGATGTAAGATCTAGTCAAAACCCATTTTTTTCAGGTTCTCATCATAGCTGTTTTAATTTTTCCCTTGAATATTTTAATCTGTCTTCCAGCATCTCTTCCAGACATCTGATGAAGCCCTCAGGGAGCTGGCTCCCCTGTCATCTTGCAACAGCAAGAAGGGGTTTTTTTTGTTCAGCAAACAGACAAACTTCTACAGTTGACTTCAAAACTTTTTATTTTTTTGCTTTCTTTCCTTGGGTTTGACTTGGTTTAGCTTTTTTTTTGTTATTGTTGTTGGGTTTTGCTTGTTTGGATTTTTTAAAAACCAAAATTTGTCATTTCTATTTTTTCAATAAGACCTTTATATTCTTCCTGCAGACACAGCACAGAAATGCCCTGAAACACTAAGTGTTCACAAACTTTGCTTGAGGAAAGCACAGGAAGGACATGAAATTGTTGGAGAGACTCCAGAGGAGGGCCACAAAGATGATCAGAGGACTGGAGCAGCTCTGCTATGAGGACAGGCTGAGAGAGTTGGGGCTTTTCAGTCTGGAGAAGAGAAGGCTTTGAGAAGACCTTATAGCAGCCTACCAGTATCTGAGGGAGGCCTACAGGAGGGCTGGGGAGGGACTGTTCACAAGGTCTTGTAATGACAGGATGAGGGGGAATGGGTTCAAATTGGTGGAGGGGAGATTTGAACATGATATTAGGAAGAAATTCTTCACAGTGAGGGTGGTGAGACACTGGCACAGGTTGCCCAGGGAGGTTGTGGCTGCTCCCTCCCTGGAGGTGTTCGAGGCCAGGCTGGATGAGGTCTTGAGTGACCTGATCTAGTGGGAGGTGTCCCTGCCTATGGCAGGGGGTTGGAACTGGGTGATCTTTAGGGTCTCTTCCAACCTAAACCATTCTATGGTTCTATGATTCTAAAGCTTTTTGTTGACAGATAATGAAGTACCAGCACTGAAGGATATGAAAATGCTGCCATCTAAGGTTACTCCACAGTGCAATCCAAGTTCATATTCACCTCACATGCTTGCTGCTTCAAAAGAAGCCTGCTCAAGTAGAGTGACCACAGGAGATAAGCAGAAGCTCTCACATTCCCTCAGCCTGGAGTCAGCTGTGATGTAGCACCCTGGGCACAGCCTGGGTAAAGAATGGCTGAGTCCTTCATTCCCACATCACATCAGCCTTTGCAACCAGCATCACATGTTCAGTAGAGGCCAGAGAAGTGGACTGAGATCCTTCCTACAAAGGCCCAGTGTAAAGGGATCTGCAGGCAGCAAAGCCAACAGCCTCATACAGCTCAAATCTAAGATCACAGTCGAAATCACAGTGAGTAATGGATAGAGACCATTGAGGGATCTCTTTGCATTATGAAAAATTTAGTGTGCTTACTTTCTGGTAAGTTATTGTAATAGCTGATGCCTTTATAAACATGTGAGTTCAAGATGTTACAAATTGGAAAAGGACTTGCCTCTCAGCCTTATTTGTTTCATTACTTAGATTTATTTCTTCAAGTTAGGTTCTGTGATACAGCTGACTTAACAAGTGCTAGCTAGAGCATGTAGAAAATGTAGCTCAAACTCCTACAGAGCATTGGGTAGGTCTCTGATCACTTCAGTCTTCTATATACAATGATCCTCCTGTAGATGGAAATCTCAGGGACAAGAAACAGTTGCTTCTGTCTTGCTCCTAGGTGTGAAAATCAGTGGGGAGAATGTGAAAGGCTTAGAACATACCATGCCAGAGCACTAAGTCTCAACTTGCAAATCAGACTCTAGTTAAGCAATGACAAATTCCTTCCTCTTGTTAGAGGCAAGTTCCTTAGCATCAGGAGCCTTCCCTGGAATGTGTCTTTGAGCTCCAAGGTCATTCTAATGATAGGAAAAAAAGAGATCTTGATGGTCTAAAGCAGAAGCTTGCTAAGCAGCTTTCTCAGACCCCACGAGCCATGTGCAAAGGAACGAGCAGCAGCCTGTTGAAGACCTTGAGAAGTTATGAGCTTCATTCTTACAGTGCACAGAGAGGTCAGTTCCTGAGGCAGAGCACAGAGAGGCAGATAAGAAGTCATTCATATCAGCTGCTGTTTCAAAACTGGTATCATTGCAAAACAGTCTTTTCCACAACAAAAAAGGCCAAAAAGAAATGAGAAACTTCTGTGGCTCTTTCCACTGGTAAGGATGAATGTTAGGTGACAGCAGAAAGTGAAGAGATAAATGCAGTTCCCAGGCTCTGTGGGTCAGCACCTTCCTCAAGTCTCGAAAGTCAAGCAAGTTGAATATAATACATGAAGAAAAATACAGAAAGGATTAAAATATGCATTTTGATTCACCCAGTCTTAATACTCATTAGTGAGAGGAAAATGGAAACACAAGGAATAACACTAAAAAATGGCTTTCATCGATCTGTCTGTCCCTCCATGTCCAGAGACAATCAGCAGCTCAAGGCCATCAGGTACAACTATGGCAAAAAGCAAGGGAATCGATGGAAGATAATTAGTCTTGAAATAGGACGTCATTCCTACATAAAAATAATCAAGATTCACAGGAAATATTGTAGAAAAGACTCTTAGGACCTTACTTAGTTTATCCTTAAGGCAAATGAATGCAATTGAGTCGAATTTAGGAAAATTTTCCTTATTTATTTGCAAGTAAGTGCTTAATCCATTGCCTATTACAGAAGTTTTACACTTGCTTCTAACACAAGAAGGTTTTGCCTTCAGTTGTAAATGGCCAAAAAATCAGACTAGACAACTCAAACATTTCAGGGCAAATCTTAGTTCTGAAATATTCTTCTCAGCTCCTGGGGGAGAGTCCTAAATCTCCTGACTTCCATATTAACAGTTCTCTGCTAGATTTCAGCAGATCTGAAGCATTTTGTTGCTGAAAACAAACAACCAAACAAAACTCCAACACATGAACTGTACACATAAACCAAAAGTAGAGACTTAAACAGGTGCATGATTTTTTATATAGTGTTACCTTCTTACAGCCAGCACTAGTCCCAATGCCCTTTGAAAAAAAATAGGTCAGACTGATGTGGAGGTTTTCCTCCAAAATACTTCTTCATAAAAACATCTTGATGAAGAGGTGAGCTACAAAAGTGTGTGTCTGTACATGTGCTTCCAGACGAGAGGAAGGGGCTATGCTCTGTTGCTCTCTCACTTGGGGGAATTTCCATGTTCCAGATTCTTGCAAATCAGGTGAAAAATGATAAAAATTGATACGATGCCTGGTCCTATTTCTCAGTTCTTTATGGAGCCTAGAGGCATAAGCTCTTCAGCAGCTGGGCTGGGAAAGAAAATTCCCCCTCCATGAAACATTATAGCACAGTTGAACACATTTACAGTTGCACAAAACTTTTTGTGGCATCAGCTATTTTCTTTGGGGAAAGACAGAACACTTGAAAGCACAGCCCTGTTCTGCTGCTGCAATTTTCTACAGAAATTTTTCTCTTTTGCCTGAAAGAATAGCCACTCATGAATATGCATACATATGCAGGCAGTGGGCAAGCCAGGAGAATGGACTCCCTTTCCTAGGGAGCTTACCTGCAGGATCTTCTGGAGGGTCCGCCCGCTCCCAGTGCCCATCCATTTAGACTCCAAATAGGTCTTAGCACAAACCTATTGTAGGTGATGTGAACAAAGGTACCCAAGCACAGTGCAGGAGTGCCTCTCCCTAAAGAAATAATTTTAACACTGTTTTAATTTCTGCTTACCCTCTGTCAGAAAAATCGGGATGAAATAGCTGGATTAAAAAAAAAAAAAGGCAAGTTGCAGGAAGCTTTTTTTTGTGGTTTAATATCTGGAGACCAGAAGCAGGGGCTGCTTTGTGTGATTGCTGTCATTTTTTATCGCTTCTGAAATCAGGTTGTCTGTGTGGGATGTGGTGAAGAATATATTTATTTGTCTTTCATCTTTCCTTATCTGAAGCTCAGCATGGTTCCAGAGTTGCTGGATAACAAGAAAGGCAGTCCTCTGTATGGACTGTTAAGCAGGAGGACCATAAATGCTTGTTCCTAGCATGTTCTCCAGGGAATCAAAAGCATAACCAAGAACATTTATATAGACAGTGAGCCAGGAAAGAGGTCTGTCAGAAGAGGAAGATGTAACTCTCAAAAATTACCTTTACTTTAGGACCCACTAAGATCATAGAATGTTTTAGGTTGGAAGAGACCTCAAAGATCATTCAGTTCCAACCCCCCGCCATAGACGGGGACACTTCACACTAGATCAGGTCACTCAAGGCCTCATCCAACCTGCCCTTGAACACCTCCAGGGAGAGAGCAGCCACAACATCCCTGGGCAACCTGTGTCAGTGTCTCAATACCCTCGCTGAAAAGAACTTCCTTCTAAAATTCCATTTAAATCTCCCTTCCGCCAGTTTAAACCCATTGCTCCTTGTCCTGTCATTACAAGACTTTGTAAATAGTCACTCCTCAGCCTTCCTGTAGGCCCTCTTCAGATACTGGAAGGCTACTATAAGGTCTCCTCAAAGCCTTCTCTTCTCCCTGCTAAAGAGCCCCAGCTCTTGTAGCCTGTCCTCATAGCAGAGGTGCTCCAGTCCTCTGATCATCTTCCTGGCCCTAGATCTTAGAAAGTGTACCTGAAAATTGAGTTTGTCACTCTCTTCCTCCTCTTGCTGGGGCTCAAGTTGGATGTCTTTCTACCATAGTATCATCTCAGATCAAAACCACTGATTTCTAAAGCCATCTTGAAGCAGGCAGAGATACATAAGTTTTAAGATGGTGAAATGATGAGAAGATTTTCAGCAATGGTTTTTACATAGTGCCTGATTTTAGTTAGGCAGCTGAAGATATTTTCTTCTAGATGCCAGTAGACATTGCAGGTATTCAGCAGTTGTAGAAAATAGATCCCAGTATGCCACACCGTATTATTTTGAATTTTAAAGATGATTTTGAGCCTATGTTTTCAGATCAGCTCCTTGAACTGACCTTCACTTTTCACCATCTACATCTTAACCCTTATTCTATCTTATCAAAATCATTTTTGTAGAAATAAGCTCCAGAGGCCACGATCTGAGATTTCCAGTCCTTAAAGTGTGCCAATCCATTGACGTCAGCTAGTCAAAGGAAGTTTTATCTGCATGTGAACCTGACAACAGATACCTCTTTCCTAGCCTACAGAATTGGGACGATGTGGGATAGGACATTCCAAGACTGTCCAGTTCTGTTTTGTTTAGGGGTTTGTTTTTTTTTTCATATCCAGCACATTTTTTTCTCAAAGTGGAATCAACACAATTAGAAAAAGTGCAAGCAACATAGTCTCAGCAATGACTAAACCCAAGACACCAGGAAAAAGTGTTAGTTTTCTTCAGAAGGAATTCTTCAAGATGCTAACAAAGTGATATCACCTTCCTGTCTGAAACCAACTGAGTGGGCTGAGGAAAGTATTGGAAAAGTCAGAAGGTTAAAAAAATCAGCAAAACAGAGAACTTAGCCTGCCTGACAAGTTGAGCAAGTGGCCACTTACAGAACTTTGTCTATGCTTGAGAAAAGACAAGCTCTGTCTGGGGAAATTAACCTTTCATGTGAATTGAGTGCAAGGATCATGCAGCTGGGTCGGTTTTCCATCTTCAAATGATACTAGCAGTTAACCATCATCTTGTGGCTTTTTTTGCTAAGTATAACCTTGTAATTCAGTGGACTGATAGCTTGAAGTCACAGTGCTTGACTTCTTATGTTGTGCGACTTTCAGTATGCCAGATCTTCAGTTCTCACTTTTAGTCTTGACGAGAATTTGATACAATACACAAAGCCAGTGAAATGGATACTCTGTACTTTGGAAGATACTTAGGTAGCTGAATAAACCTGGCTTTCACCAGTGCAGATCCACTGAAGGCACACATTTTTTTGTTAGTGTGTAGGGAAGAGATTGAAGATGTCATACTCAATGCCAGGATCTACAAATTCCAAGTCTTCATTAAAGAGTGAGGTTGGTTTGTTTTGGTTTATTTGTTTGTTTTCAGTTATAAATCATTATAGCTACAGCTACTACTCAGATCTCAGAGCTTACCAGACTGTAGTGGGAACCTGTCTTTGATAGCATGTCATTGATTTGAATGCTAAGCACCTGAACTTAGGTTACCTTTTGGAAGCATCTAACCTCCAGCCACAACGTCCTTAGTAATTATGTTCCTCATCAATGTCTCTGGCTCTATTATGTACATTTTGATGTAAAACTGATGCCTAAGAAATACAGAAAAGTTCTGTATTTGTAATGGGTTGGGACCTTCCCCCCAAGATGCGCTACTTGAAATTACCCAGACTAGCTCAAGTGGTTTTGGAAGTAAGATGGAACTATGTTTACAGCACTGCAAAATTTACAAGCATATGTATGTACTACATATACAAGTATTTACAATTATATGCAAGTTAGAAATAATAACAAAGCTCCCAAACAAAGCAAATTTGCCCAGAAGGGCACAAGGCTACCCTTCCACCCCCTTCTCTGTTTTTCCAACTCCTTTTTTCTCTCAGGATCCACACATAAACAAAACAAAAACCCATAGCTTATGTGTTAATTGCTGAAATTAGAGGTGAAGTGTCAGAGCAGGTGGGAGTTAGAAGAAAAGGTGATTAGGTCAAGGGACCCAGAATCCAGAGAGAGGGAAGTGAATGGGGCAACATCCTGGGGGAGAAGAGTGCCTCATTGTTTATGTTTTGACTTTTTATCCCACTCAGCAAACCCATGAATGATATAGACATCATCATTATTTTATTTTCACAATTAAAATATCCTAATTAGCCTCAAACAAGTGCAGTATTTCTTCCAAATAAGCTGATGATGTTCAGAGATACTAAAAGCAGGCTACATCAGACCAGATGTGAGTGCTTACATTTATCTTCGTTACCTATGCAGCTTTTAGGCAGTGGTGAGTTACCTGATGTAATTTAGGGTATGCTTTCATACTAAAATACTCTCTCACATCCACTCCAGTGAATCACATCCTAAATGCAGTTGACTATATTGACTAGATCTCCACTGAATGTCAGAGGATCTTAGACAGCTCATCCACTGACATTATGCATTGTAAATTTCTGAAATTAGAAGACGTAAATCCCACCTTAGGATCTCACTTTCATTAAAACGGTAAAAAACGGACATTTTCCAGATAAATCTTCTCTTATACTCAAGGGTGAAGCTTGTTATTTAGATTCTTGTTACTAAAATCTACCATTCAAGCTTCCATCATTCCTTTCACAGAGGTATGCTTACATTGTCATTGTCTCCAAATACTCTTCTCCTGCCTCCCCTACACATTCTGGGTTGCAAGTTTAAGAGGGGGGCTGGTTATTCCCCAAAGAGGTAATTTTCAGCGCTACATTCAGCTGGGATTAACCTAAGTGCTTCAAAGTTCCTCAGAAATGCTCATACAAGTGAGTTCTCTTTCTTCTTTCCCCTTTAGAAAGAATCCAACAAGAAGAGAAGCAAGGCAAAAAGGCAAAAAGCTCCCAAAAACTGTGATGAGTCCCCTCCTTCAAAGAATATTAACATCAGTATAACACTTTGATCCTTGCAGTCAGCCAGAAGTGTTTCAGGGCTATCTGTTTATTCAAATATTTAAGAATTTATAGAGAAGACCAACAGCAGGTAACATAGCTTACAGATACTACAACTCAATTTCATATTAAAACATTCTGCTCTCCTTATGCTTAGCTGTGTCAGATTTTGCTCTCAGAGCAGAGCAAAAGGAACTTTCACCCTGCTATAGATCGGGGATAACTCTGACAATCTCAACAGAATTGAAAGGCTGTGAAATAGAATAAATCACAGCCACAGCAACTTATTTAATTTTAGCAGAGCTACTCCAGGTTCCCAGCAGTCTGTCTAATTGCTTGGCCTTGTTCCACTTTCCCTAAAGACTGAAGGGTTTTTTTTGTTTTTTGTTGTTTTTTTTTCCCTATCAAATATTAACAGGAGCCAATGACAAACACTTGTCAGAAGATCCTCAACAAGCCAAACATTTTTCAGAATGTACTCTATAACCAGCTTTTGTCTCTGTTCTAACCATATTCTTAACTCAAGATTTTGACTGAATATTAGCTCAAGATTTGCAGCCAAGGCCGAAATGAAAAAGTTTTCATGGAGACTTCTCTGCACAGCCTACCACTCCCTTTGCATCCCATCTACAGCCCCACTCCATCTGAAGCTGCTCTTTATTCAGGGAGAGATTAAAAGGCATAAGCTGAGCACAGCAGAAAGAGAGAAATGCACCCAAGAGTAAGGTGACCAAAGTAAGACATAAGCAAATAGCAGCAAACATGAGTAGTATCTGAGAAGGGCAACTCTAAGGGTTAGAGCAGTGTCCTAGCAGCTGTCCTCCATCCGCTTCCACATTTTTCAGCCTGTTTATCTTCTAATAGGTGACATTCTTTGTCATGCCCTTCAAATCTCACAAGTTTATTGCTGTTTGCACAGAGTAGCTTCCACCTCTATATGCAGTATGCCTGACAGGGGAAGAAATTTATGGAAATAAGATTTTCCCTGTGTTCCCCCTGACAGGCAGGAGGCTGCTTGATGCTGAAATCCAACAGTCATGAAAACTTGCCTGCTACGCTGGTGCGATTTGGGGCCAAAACGGTAGCAAACTAAAGGAGGACACTGAGACACAGTAAGTATGACGGCAATAATATCATTTAAGCTGTGTCGAGAGAGCTCAGGGCTCAGGTTCTGCATACCTTAGGTGCAAATGTTAGGTTCACAGGAGGCGAGGCAGGTTTTAAAGTCGTTTGGTGCCCTCTAATGGCAAGGATGCTTCCTACCGAAATGTTCTGCTGTGTTAACTCGCTTTAACCCTCAAACGGTCAGTCCTTGCTAACAAGTTTTGTTGAGCTGGCAGCCTTGTTTTCAAGCGTTAGTTTAGTTGTTTTGTTTGACTAACGGGACACCTCTCCTCACTAGTTAATTCTTTCCATTTATCATTTGGGTTTTGTAGAGGCTGAAACGTTGCATGAATTCGAATAACTGAGATTCTAATAAACTTTGTGTACCCTCTGAGAACACAGCAACCCTGTCGTGCCAGGAATGATGCCTATTTGTTCTGTCTGAGCTATATCCTATGCAGCCAGAAAAGTCTGCTGGTGGCATACGTTTCATCTGTGGTGACCAAAATAAGCACTTGGCAATGCAGAACCCCTGTATGCCTCCTGTGCAGATGAATTTGGTGAAGTAAAGTGCATATTTCTTAAAGATTCAGGACAGTGAGCAGTTCAGAGTTTCCTGCAATCGCTCAGCTATTCACTTTCTCAAGTCAGATCATGAGTGTTAACCTCAGAGGTTCATCAACTGCCTACTGATCAGGCCAGGAAGCGGAAAAATTGAGAATTGGAGAGTAATAGAAATATTTATATAAATTTAGACCTTTCCTTCTTCTGCTGCTCTCCAATTTCAACTGGTGGTGTAATTTCCAAGAGCCATCTAACCATCAGGGTATACTGAGAGCTTTTAGAAGGTATATGCACATAGAGTAATGTAGGTAGCTGCTGTACAACTTCTGTGCCTTGATTGAGCCAAAGCTAACTGTAAACAGAATATTTTTGTCCACATGGTATTGCGTTAAAATTAATAAACTCAAGAAGAGCTGTGGAAGAATTGCAAGATGCTAAGTGGACGAGTTATAACGTAACAAATGTAATACAGCTTAGATAAAGCCAAGGTAATGAACACAAATAAAGCCACACACACAACTCTATCTAGGTGACAGTGATATCCTCTAAATCAGATTTTACACTAAAGTAAGTGATCTTGTAGTGATTACTCATGCAGTGACTCTGGAAAAGGCAAACTGAATGGCTGAAGAAATGGTAGGTTAAACAAAACATCATTATGACATGATGGTCAAACTCTTTCTTGTGTCTAGAGCTGTTTGTTTCTCTGGTAGTCAAAGCTCAACATCAGACTGTAGAACCAGAAAGTATTCAGAGAAGCATAACAGAGATCATCAACATAGAATACTTTCTGTATTAATAACAATGAAATAGTCAAAGATGCACATAATCATGGAAGATGTAGTGAAAACAGCTGAGAGAGACTATCTGCTCGTTTTCCAAACACAAGAACTAGGGACACCAAATAGTTTTAAACCACAGGTTTAAAGCTGGAAAGTTATCATCTTTCTTTCCTTCTCCCCCCCACTCCTCCAGTTAATTTTTAAATTAATTGCCCCAGGGTTTTTTGAGTTAAAGATGATCTGGACATGTGCCTGCAAACTGGATTCATAAAGATCTATGGAAGGATTTGAGCTCAGGGATTTCCAATTATCCATGTCTGGAGACTGAGAGAAGGATGAGAAGAGTTGTTCATGGAGGAAAGGAAAAGGAAAGGTAGCCAGAAGTTTGATTTAGAGCTCACTGGATCTTCCAAATCCTCCAGATCTTCCCACATTGGCTGCCTTAGTACTGCTGAACAAGAGAAAAAGAGCATGTGAGAGACTGTAGCTGAAGCAATAATGAAGGTAGGTCTCTTCTGCATAGTGTACTTGCAGAGCCATGGAGAGAAAGCTCTATAAAGTTAGACATCACTCCCTTCATCTTGCGTCTCCAACAGTTAATGTGTTCCCCTGACTGAGCCCTTTAGAAGTTTGCTCTGCCAGAACTCTCAGTTTCCTTTTGGATAAATTAAGTAAACAGAGCTCTTCAAGTCTCTCAAGAAAAGCATTGTTCTACAGCCTTTGAACAGCGTTTATGGCTCCTTATTACCTTATCTCATTTAACCCTCTTTTTAAAACCTTGACAAAGGGTGCCAGAGTCAAAATGCCTCTACCCCTACTTTAATATTTTCATAGTAGACTATTACACCAGGACTTCATGTCTGATTTCTTTCCCAATATGCTCTCCTTCTCTATTATTTTCCAGAATGCTTGTTGTGGAGGTTATGGTCCCTCTTTGGCACTTCTGACCCTAACACTGTGCTTCTAAATGTCACAACTACCATCAAAGCCATTTACTGCACAGTAGGTTCATCAGATCCATAACTTCTGAAAAATTCAATATGCAGACTGGAAAGTATCCAAGAAATAGGGTAGGATGAGCTTTGTTATACTTCCTTGATATTTACGCTTAAGCACTGACCTAACTGAGTGCTGTGAAGTGACTCTGAACACAATCAGTGCTCTGGTTCCTGGCCCATGTAATTTACATCCTAAATTAATTCCTGGTATCTGCAGGCACTATAATTTCCAGTTCAGAGAACTGGAGAGAGAAGCTATAGTCAAGTTCTTTGTGTTATGAAGAAGTACCCTAAGTGTGCCACTTAAAGGAAAGCATGGCTGAGACGATGCTGCCCTTCAGAAAGCTTTCTGTCCATGGCCGTGTGTTTATGTACATTGTACAACTGCTGCAGAAAGAGATCTCCAGGTATTAGGATTGGGAAAAACTTCCTTATGGCTCTACACCTCCACTCTTTCATGCGTGTGGAAGCCAAGTGATGCTTCAGCACCTTTCAGTATTACACTGATGAAAGTGAAAAGAAAATGCACTCTCGAGCAATGACATAATAAAATACTGCATGCACCACACAGAAGTATTTCTTACTGCGCTTGAATGTATTCCTGAAGCACATTTACTTATCTCCTCTTCACTGTTGTATACCTGCACAAGCAGTCAGTCTCTGGGGGAGGTAAAAATCCCTGCATGGCTCTACTGCGTGTCAGAGTGCTTTTTCTTCAGGATCTCTGCTTAGAGCTTCTTATACAACGCATAATCTGATATATAGCTACATCTACCTTAGTTCAGTTTGCACCCACATCTGGGTCCCTCACACAGAAATGTCTTCCCTAACTATTATACTAAGACTCATGTTTGGAGGTTATAACTCCCAGGAAAGAGTATGTTTGGTTTATGAGAAGAAGAGTAGTAAGACAAGGAGTCAAGAGCCTTCTCTTTGCACTGCCAGTTAAGGTCCAAACAGAGCAGTTTCTAGAAGACCAAAGTCTGGTCCCTCTGCAGTCCTTCAATCAAAGGAACTGGCAGAAGCAACTGCTGCAGAAAGTTACAATAAAGGCTGCTTCCCTTATGCAAGGCTCTACAGAGCCAAGCAGGGATGATATTAACGATATGGCACAATCAGAATATGGAAGGAGATCCCTGCCATTATGAAAAAAAAAAAAAGAAACAGAGCGCTCAGTCTCCTGCACGGTGACTTCAATGTTCTTTTGGAAAAGGATATTTTAGAGTGATGCTTAAAACCCCTTCCTAATGAAAGGACAATGTGCCTGAACTCTCTTTGATACCCCTTTAGAACCTCCCTTCCACATCCTTCTGCCCCCAATAAAAGAAAGACATAGAACTTTTGGAGTGAGTCCAGAGGAGGACCACAAAGATGCTCAGAGGGCTGGAGCACTTCTGCTATGAGGACAGGCTACAAAAGTTGGAACTCTTCAGCCTGGAGAAGAGAAGGCTTCAAGGAAACCTTATAGTAGCCTTCCAGTGTCTGTAAAGGGCCTACAGTAAGGCTGGGTAGGGACTATTCACAAGGTCTTGTAATGACAGGATGAGGGGTAATGGGTTTAAACTGGGAGAGAGGAGATTTAGACAGAATGTTAGGAGGAAGTTCTTTCCAGTGAGGGTGTTGAGACACTGGCACAGGTTGCCCAGGGAGGTTGTGGCTGCTCCCTCCCTGGAGGTATTCAAGGGCAGGTTGGATGAGACCTTTAGCAAAGTGTTCTAGTGGGCAGTGTCCCTTCCTATGGCAGAGGGTTGGAACTGGATGATCTTTGAGGTCACTTCCAACCTAAACCATTCTGTGATTCTATTCTATGAAATACTCAAAATGAACTAGAAACTCCCCAGAAAAGCCAACAGCATCATCATTTGCTATATACTCTGCAGTCCCTTCCTCTAAAGCACGTACTAAGGAATGCTTTCCAAAGAACAAAATTTCCACCTTGAGAAAAATGCTTGATGCTATTCTTAGCAGCAGGGACAATCTATTTACATCAATCTCAGTATATGTCATGTCTCAGGCATTTCAGGACCTACAACAGCCACATCCAGACAGGTTAAAATGCTGAAACACTGTTTTGTTGGATGGTGCACGAATGTCTCCCTCTGTGCCTGGCTTTTCCTCAGCCCCAGTTGCTGCAAGATCTGTTACAACAGCTACGCATCTCCCAGGTTTTAGAACAGCAGCTCAAATTGCTCCCAACATTTCGATGGCTCTTTATTTTTCTAGCAATGACCACATGGTGGTGATGTATCACCAGGAGTTCATTTTCCAGGTCTGACTCCCAGGATCCCAATACTTGTTTAAGGGAGCTGGAAATTTACACCACAACATAATTTAGAAGGATGTTTGTACAGTGAGCCCTCTAAGCTCACTTTACCTCAGAATGTATACTGCTTAACTGCTTTGTGGGTTCTGTGGCTTTCCAGTCAAAAACATCATAGAGTTTTTCTGTAACAGATGTATGTCTCAGCAGGTACATCCAAATGCAGAGGTATTAGGAGTTACACACAGAGAATTTAATTTATTTGTCCCTCTGATTCATCTCCCAGCCTGTTGGAACTTTGAAATAATCCTTTGAGACTCTACCCACTTCCCAGAATATAAGCACTTCTGAGAACTCCTTTAGAGTCAGGCAATGTTGAATGTTCATTCTTCTGAATGTCTTCTGAAAAGTCTTCCACCATAAAGTTTTTCAGACACCCTTCACCAAAGGCAGGCACTAAAAAGGATGTGCACTGCATTGTTATTGCCCTTTTCAGCCCAGTCACAATATAGGCTTTAGATTAGGTACTCTGTGTCCTTGACTAAATGTAGACAGTGACAGCTTGATCTAATATTCAGTGAAGTCAATGCGAGCCTTTCAGTTTTCCCCTCATTTGGCCCTAAATCAAGTTCAAAGTTGTCTGGTTCAGGAATCAGATTTTCTATGTTTGTACAACGATGATTATTCTCCAGTATGGATGTAGGTTACAAAAAAAATCCATCACAGCTTCCTGCACAAAAGGAGTAACAAAGACAGAATGTCTCAAACTAACAGAGAGATTAGCTCCAGTTTAATTGCTTTGAAACAAGGACAGAACATCAACAGGGACAGGAGAACTGGTTTGGACTTAATGAGAAACACATCATTTCCCACCCACAAACTTTCACTGCAAACTCACCCTGAACTTTTGAAGTCCAAACTATTTTAATGATGTTTTTCCTTCCATTGTCACAGGCCTTTCTGCTTTAGTGTTTTGCCAAGGAGCACAGAAAGGCACATCACCACAGACGGAGGGATCTTTTTGCAAAGGGAGTGACTAAATACAGAAAAGATAAGAAACGTCATGAAATATTGCATTTGTGGATGTTTTCTAGACAAGTTTTCTGTGCTGGTTTGAACTAACTGGAGGATTTGAATGAGAAATTAGACTACAGGCTGAGAGCAGAAAGCACTGATGATGCTACTTCCCTCACAGCTTTACTGAGAAAGAAAAAAATATTGTTTTAAGAGTTGTAACCCAAATATAGATAAGTCAGAATACTTCAGACCACTATGGGGCTATGGCTGCTCTTGCATGGCTCCTTTCTCCCTGCCTTTTGTAGCTGATTTTCAATAATTCCACTAACTTCTTTTCCTACTGCTAACCCTCCTGGCTGATCTACCTCCACCTATCTGCTGCACAAAACAGATGGTGAGATAAGATTGGGGAAGCGGAGAAGGTGGTAGGGGTGGTTGGTTACCCCTCTTAGGGATTTTGATCTCTGAGAGGGCTGTGGTGTTTCTGTATTACCTTTTTACTGTATATATCTGTAAATATCTGTTACATTGTAAATATCTGCTTGTATATTGTGCAAAGCTGTAAATATAAAGCTTCATTTATTAACTTCCAGCCAACTGAGTCCTAGCCTGGGTTATTTCAAAGTGTGTGGGGGGCAGCTAACTGCTAAACCACCATACACAAAGGCATTAACAGTTTAGACAGCCCATTGCAATAACATTTTACCTTAAGACTGGAAGACTCTTCGGTGCTTTGGAAGTCTAGCATGTTTGGTATCACAGCCATCTTTTGGCTTAGGCAAGTCTCAGCATGCCTTCTTAAAATCTTGTGAACTGGAGAACATGTTAATCCACATCCACATATTTCAAATACTTGAAGTCTCCACGTAGCTGCTGCTCACTTATGAGGAACTGAAATTCCCCAGACACCTGCCTTTTTTCCTTTTTTTTTTGCTACTGAATGTTTGTGGATCCACCCCAGTCCTCACAACACAAAGGAGATGAAAGCCTATTTCCTCCAAATGCCCAGTCTTTACGGCCAGTCCATTCGAGTGAATCAAGCCTTTCTGGCAGGCTGACGTGCAGGACTCTGCACTGCAGCTGGACCTTGATGAGCTCCAACACTTAGTGGGATCCAGGACCATCTTTGTTTGATTTGGATCAGACATTTAATCAAAATCTTAAAATCATAGAGTTGTTTGGGTAGGAATTGACCTTAAAAGGTCATCTAGTCCAACCCAACTGCAGTAAGCAAGGACATCTTCAGTGAGATCAGGTTGCTTAGAGCCAGCGTGACCTTGAATGCTTACAGTGGTGGGGCACCTACCACTTCTCTGAGCAACTTGTACCAATGTTTCTCCACCATCAGCATAAAAAACCAAAAACAGCTACTTTTTATCTAGCCTAAATCTACCCTCTTGTGGTTTAAAACCATAACTGCTTGTCCTGCTGCAACAGGCTTTACTAAAACATTTGTCCCCATCTTTCTCATAAGCCCTCTTTAAGTACTGAAAGGTTGCAGTAAGGTCTCACTGGAGCCTTTTCTTCTCCTGTCTGAAAACCTAAACTCTCTCAGCTTTTCTTCATAGGAGAGGTGTTCCAGCCCTCTGATGATCTTTATGATCCTTTTCAGGACCCACTTCAGCAGGTCCACGTCTTTATTTTGCTGAAGACTCCAGAGCCAGATGCACACTCCAGGTGGGATCACCAAAGCAGAGCAGAGGGGCAGAATTGCCTCTCTTGACCTGCTGACCATGCTTCCTTTGATGAAGTCCAGGATGCACTTGACATCCTGGGCTACAAGCACACATTGTTGGCTCATGCCTAACTTTTCATCCACCAGTGTCCTCAATTCTTTCTTCTCAGGGTTGCTCTCAATCCCTCATTCTGTACTGATAGCAGTGATTGTCCTCACCCAGGTACAGGACCTTGCACTTGGCCTCACTGAACCCTGTGAAGTTCACATGAGCCCGCTTCTCAAGCTTGTCCAGGTCCTTCTGGGTGGCATTCAATCTCACATTATGTCAGCCACACCATTCAGCTTAGTGCCATCTACAAACCTGCTGAGGGTGCATTCAATTCCACTGTGTTTGTCATTGATGGGAATTCTAAACAGCACTGGTCCCAGTACAGAACCCTAGGGAACACCACTTGCCACTGACCTATTTGGACATTGAGCTTTTGACCACTACTCTCTGGATGTGACTATCCAACCAGTTCCTCATCCACCTAACAGCCCATCTGTCAAATCCATATATCTCTAATTTAGAGAGAAGGAATTTGTGGGAGAGTATGTCAAAAGCCTTATAAAATTACAAATAGGTCTTACACTGCCCAGAGCAGATGCTCAATCAGGCCAACACAGCACTTTGAGGAAGACCTCCCTGTGGAAATCTCAGAAATTATCTAAATATCCAGAAAAAGTGTTGGAAATATCTCTAGAGCCTATGGTTAATGTTCTCATCTGAGAAATAAAAGAAGTTTTAGGCCTGTATTACCACAAGATCCATGACAACTGAAGCAAGTGGGTTATTTGTATTGCTTTTGTAGGACTTTGAGAAGAGCAATAGGTGCCTGATTCAGATCTAACAAGGCACCTAGAAGCTGCAAAGCAGCTCAATTTTCCCTCAGTCCCTCAGCTTGGACAGAAAATGTAACTTGTAAAGTTGAATATGGCAGGAAATAGACCAGTCACATCTGCATCTAAACTTTGCCTTCCTAATTTTCTGAAAATGGCTGGCATTTCCAGAGGTTTGACACAAGTTCAACTAGAAGCACTTAAGACGTATGAGCTGTTTGATCCTCTTCCTGGAGGTACTGTGTACAGTTCTGGAGCCCTCAAAACAAGAAGGACATGGAAATGTTGGAGTGAGTCCAGAGGAGAGCCATGAAGATGATCAGAGGGCTGGAGCAGCTCTGCTATGAGGACAGGCTACAAGAGTTGAGGCTCTGCAGCCTGGAGAAGAGAAGGCTTCAAGGAGACCTTATAGCAGCCTTCCAGTATCTGAAAGGGGCCTACAGGAAGGCTGGGGAGGGACTATTCACAAGGTCTTGTAATGACAGGACCAGGGGTGATGGGTTTAAACTGGCAAAGGGGAGATTTAAACAGGATGTTAGGAGGAAGTTCTTTCCAGTGAGGGTGGTGAGACACTGACACAGGTTGCCCAGGAAGGTTATGGCTGCTCCCTCCCTGGAGGTATTCAAGGGCAGGTTGGATGAGGCCTTGAGTGACCTGTTCTAGTGGGCAGTGTCCCTGCCTATGGCAGAGGGTTGGAACTGGATGATCTTTGAGGTCCCTTCCAACCTAAACCATTCTATGATTCTGTTCTTTCAGTGTTCTACACTTGACTTTTCTCTAGGCGTAATGTGGCCACTGCAATGTTCAGAACACAAGGCTCTCCCAACACTTGTACTACACAGTCCAACAAAATAAATAGGGATACTACCTGCAACAAATCTTCTCCTGACAGTCTCATAATGCCATACTGACAAGGATTACTTCTGAGGCACGGAGATACTCTATTAGCCTTCCTGCAAGTGACAGAAGAACAATATCCTACCTGGAATTATCCAATGAGACAAGTTAAGCTAGGGTGAAATGCTCACTCCTCTACTTAGTATCCTTCATAAATGCAAGTTGATACAGTATTAAGCAAAGCCGAGAGCTCAGATTTTCTTACCTGCATAGCACCAACTGGCACATCCTTTTCTTCTCCTCCTTCCCCTGGCAAAAAGACCCATCCTCCAGTAGCATTCCCATCCACGAAGCACACACTGCACCTGCTGCTTCTCCTTGCTTCTTTCGGTTTTGGTAGACAGAAACACCCTCTACCTCTAATCTTTTCTCAGTCTCTAATTGATCCACTGGTATTTGCCCAAAGGAAATCTCTCGGGGTGTATTTTGCTGTCGTCAGTTATCACTGCCTGTTGCACTTAGCAGGGCCTGGATACTGAAGGTTCAGCGATCCCTCAACAGTGTGGGTGGAGGAAAGAAGTGGAACAAGGTAAAATCTGTACTTTGATCCTGAATTAGCCAAGGACAATTCACTCAAATAACTTGACCCTTTGTGCTGGAGGCAACCGAGCTGGGAAATTGAGTGAAAAGAACAATTTCACCACAGATCAAACACAACATCTGAGCTGAGCTCTCCTGGGCCAGTGAGTTGCAATGGCTAAAAACAGCCCAAATGAGCACAGGATTTGATCGAAACCCGAGTAAGGTGGTAGAATTAAGAAAATTAGTTCTTTATACATCAGATAAAAATGTCTAATTGACTCCAGTGTGCTTTATGCTGTCATGTGGCACTGAGCATTTTCCTCAAAACTTCAGCCTTTCTTTCAAGAAGTAGTGGTGCCAGTTCTGCTTAGGAGAAATTGTGAGGTGTATCCGCATCAGCCTGCTCTGATTGCATTTTAGATCTTGGGTTAAACAGTTTAACACCTCCTTTCTCCCTTGTCATATTCCTCAGCACTGGTCAGTTTAACACCTTCTTTCACCCTTGCCATATATCCTCAGCACTGATCAGTTTAACACCTTCTTTCACCCTTGCTCTATTCCTCAGCGCTGGTCAGTTTAACACTTTCTTTCACCCTTGCCATGTTCCTTGGCACTGATCAGTTTAACACCTTCTTTCACCTTTGCCATATATCTTCAGCACTGGTCAATTTAATATCTTCTTTCACCCTTGCCATATTCCTCAGCACTGGTAATGACAGGACTCAAGACTCTGTACTACTTACTTTCCACCAAAAAGACACACAGAGAAGGGTTCTTCTGACCAACCAGAGGTGTTTCCAGTGTGTTCACCTCAATTAAAATTAGTCAAAGACTCAAAAGTAGAGCAAAGCAGATCTTCAGTGAATATATGTAAATCAAAACCTACATATTTTGTGGGGCTCTAACATTCAGTGTCTTTGATACAAGTGTCTGTGCCTCAGGTCTGTGGATGGTCAGTGGAATTTTTGTCAGTGCAGCCAACATAAATTTTGACACCCCTACCAGGGCACTGTCAGGATAAGTGAGTTCAGAAGCTCACAAGACTCCAAACTGCACTGAGTTCTTGATTGCCCTATTCATTGCTTTATACAGCTGTCAGTCAGGAGTGATTATAGCACATTTCAAACCACACAAGCATACTTATTGAAAAATGTTTAGCCATATGTTTGAATAAACCTCTCCTGTGTGACTGCTCTCTCCTCACTCTGAGGGCAGCATTTACAGCATCCAACAAGTAATATCTTTGATGGAATGTAGAAATGGACAGTGACTAGAAACAGCATCTGTGGACCTTCTCTCTTTTATCTACTGTGCTAGCCTTCTTTTGGACACTCTGTCTCATGTCAGATGTGGCATCTGGAGGCAAGAGATTGACTTCAGAGCCTTAACACATCCCCAGCTAAGCATCACGTGCTGCCCTGCAGTCCCTAATTGATCCTTGGGTGCTACTGAGTACGGGGGCTGAGCTGAGCAGTCAGTGCTTTTCCTTTAATATCCTGCTGGAAGAACTCCTGCACATCAAGCCATTAGACCGTCTAATAGGAGCAATAAAGCTGATATCAGGTACATTTATTTTAACTATACAATAAGGCACAACATTAAAACTGCAAAGTGCCGGCCTGCTTTTCCGCAGCACGTAATACATCTTGCAGTTTTTACAGTAACCAGCAAGGCATAAACATGTCAGAGAAACTACCCAGGATGCAGAAATATTCCTTGCAGAGTCACATAAGGAAAGGCAGACACCATTCTTTAAAACCAAGCATGCACAATTAACAAGAAAAATATTGCCAATAAAAGGGGGAAAGATGGCCAGTGAGTATAATTAGATGGGATAGTTCAGGGTGTGGGTTTGGCAGGAAAATGACAGCTAGAAGTAACAAAAGCACTTTCAGGAGAACCAATGTTTGTAGCTGCAGCTTCACAAAACCTTATTATGTGCAAATGGAGCTTTATAGAGGCCTCTCAGCTGAACCTCAAGGTGAGTGCATAGAATCATAGAATCAGTGAGAGTTGGAAAGGAACCACAAGGATCATCTAGTTCCAAATTTTATCTAGTTTCAACTCCCCTGCCACGGGCAGGGACACCTCACAGTACATCAGGCTGTCTAGAGCCTCATCCAGCCTGGCCTTAAACACCTCTCCAGGCAACCTATTGCTGGGTGTCACTACCCTCATGGTGAAGAACCTCTTCCTAACATCCAGTCTGAATCTACCCATTTCTAGCTTTGCTCCATTCCACCTAGTTTTATCACTAGCTGACATCCTAAAAAGTCCCTCCCCAGCTTTTTTGTAGGCCCCCTTAAGATACTGAAAGGTCACAATAAGGTCACCTCGAGGCATCCTCTCCAAACTGAACTGCCCCAACTCCCTCAGTCCCTCCTCATAGGAGAGGTACTCCAGCTCTCTGATCATCCATGTGGCCCTTCTCTGGACATGTTCCAGCATGCCCACATCCCTCTTGTAATAGGGGCTCCAGAACTGGAAGCAGTATTCCAGGTGGAGTCTCACCAGTGTGGAGTAGAGGGGTAGGATCACTTCCCTTGACCTGCTGACCATAATTCTCTTCATGCAGCCCAGGATCTGGTTGGAATGTCAGAGAGGACTTGAGTGGGATTCCAGAATGTTCACAAGCATAGTTTTCTATGGGAAGTAATCTCTGTTATTATTTACCTCCAGTGAATTGTCAGACTACGATGTGTTTAGGTGTCAAGGTATGAAAACTAAGACCTAACATCTACCTCGTCGAAGTTGCCACCAATTCATTGCCTAAATGTTTCTGAGGACTTAGACGTAGTTAATTTGAAAAAGGGTATAGGCAAGCAGTGTAGAAAGACTGTGAATACAGCATATATCACAGTGTCCTGATCTTTGCATTACTTGTTACTTATGCACTGATCACCTAGCACAGCTACTCACAGTCCTCATCTGATCCCTAGGTCACCAGAGCTCCCTGATCCTGACATGCCCTGTGAAACCCCTCTGAGCCATGTGGTGGCAGACCCAAAGGGTCAAAATAGGCCTATACTTATGCCGGCTTGCCCAGACATGTTTTTCTGCCTTCCCACTGTTTATGGGGAAGAAGCACTGGTGGGAAAGGGACAAAAGAAATGGTGCCATGGAGTCTTGAGCACTCTGGCTTATATAACTTGTTTTTCTCCTGCTTGTAACCCATGGTAAACAAGGTGCATGTGCTAGCCTCATGCTGTGCCTGTGCTGGGCCTATGCTCTCCACCCATATAGTATAAGCAAACCTGTGCTTTCACTCAAATATGGTAAGACTTGGCTTGCTGCCACTCTGATGGGATATGCTAATGTCCAAAAGGGTCCAGGCATTGATACTAAAAGCAGATAAGCAGATAACAGAGTGTGCTTTTGCCATGCTTATGCTTCTGCCATGATTTTGCTATTATTCTGTGTTCTGCATCTGTGCTTGTAATGCCTTATTATTACTATATAGTGATATAAGCTATACCCCACCCTGGGACCATTGACCAGGAGCAACTTGAATAGCCTTTACGCAATTAGCAGCATGAGATACACATCCACTGAGACACATCGCAAGACACCTGCAGCAGCCTACATCTCCTGAAGATGACCAAGTCTGAAGGCACACAGATCATCAAAAGCCAGGAACAGGTCAGAAACAGTCTGCCCCCTCCTTTCTTCAGTAGCCTGTGGAGCCTGGAGTGATTCAAGTCTCAGCCACAGCAGCAGCCAGACCAGCCAGAAACACTGCAAGTGTTCTGGGTACTTCCAATTTATTGATAACCCTGCAAGATGGGAGAAGTTGTGAGTAAAACTTAACCTTTGCATACTGCCTAGATTCTGCCCTAAGCAAAAAGGGGGCTTGAGTTTCATCTAACAGCCAGGGTGCACTATTGACTGCAAGTGATCTTCCAGTGTTAATTAATAGTTTCAAAATTATTGATTGTTTATGCATATTAATAGATACTTCTAAATCTAGATATTGTTTATGTATTCATTCCATAAATGCTGCAATTGAACCTGTTCAATATTAAAAATAAGTGGTAGGGGTGAAAAAGTTTGGATATTGAAAATTAATAAATAATATTAATTTCAGAAAATCATATTGCATTACTTAATAATAACCCCCTCCATAACAAGGCAGGACAACACGACCTGCCCCATTGGCAGTTAAGATGCAAATTCACATGGCCACATGAACATGCTGTGAAGAAACAAGCACTGGATTGTGCCCCATGCCTTTATTTAAAATCTTTTATCAGCAAACTATTCATGATTTTATTTAAGACTATAGATCACCTCTACTCTCTACATTGCTGTGTTAACTAACAGCTCAAACTCGGAAGGTTCAGGTCCAAACGGTATCCATATGGGAACACCAATGAAATCCAAGGACTGTGTTGCAGACAGCTGGCAAATGTACAGACCTGCAGGCATGACTGCAAGCAATCAGGCAGGGAGGACCACAAAGTCAGTATGGATAGTATTTTTTTATAATGTGAAAGTCCTCAGTGCTTTGCAGCAAGAAACTATAAATGTTTTATAACGTTTTAATTGAAAGCACATAAACCTGAAATGATTTGAAAGGAAGAATTCATGAGTGTATAATCAATGCTGAAGAGACATAGGAACAGATTTGTGTCAAATTCCGTTTAAAAAATATACATTGAATGGCTTGATCTGGAAAATCCTTGAATTGCACAAAATAGGCCTGGAAGCAACCTCAAAGACTTATATAGCCTAGTGTTCATGTCCCAGCTCAACACTGAAAATGCCACAAGGTTGTCTTAACCATTGTTTAAACCCTCCAGTGAAAGTGTTTGGGGATCTTCTCAGGCAGAAAAAAAAAAAGCTCTTCTTCCATTGAGAAGCTCAAAAGATCAAGGTCAATCTACAACACACCAAAACTCAAATATGTGAGGGTACCCTGACCAAACATTTTCCATCTCAATTCCTGACTTTTGTTGTCTCTACACTGGGTTCAGAGAAGCCTCAGATGATGATTTAGGTATCCTTGGCCTCAAGGTTTGCAGATGTTTTAAGCCAAGGAAATTACAACAATGGGAGAAATGTGTCTTGGCTATAAAGCACAGTAACACTCATAGCCAGTTTTTATCCCTGGAGAAAGAGTGTGCTATCCCCTGGGGTGGTGTAGGACACATTAGGTCAGTCACAGGGGAGCACATCCACAGGGAGGCTCTGTTTTGTTAAATCTCAGCTATCTGATACCTGTCACAACCTATCCTAGGAAAAAAATAAATAAATAAAGGAGGTGTGTGGTGGTAAAAAGGGTAAATTTTAAGATAAGTTGCATGTGATAGTCTGTGTTGTATATGTAGAAGATTGACTAATGTTTACATCTGTCAGAACAGTTAACTACAGCTTTATTATAAAAAGTGCCCTCCTTTTTTAATGTAAATGATAAGGCATAGAAGCTCTGTCTAGCAAACATGCTATGCTGCTGTTAAACTGTCAGGTTTAACTGACAGTCTTGTTTCTTGCCCTGTCCCTAGGGCAATGCACCTGTGCCTTGTTCTGTACAGGTCTGGACTGTAAGTTTTACTCTAGCCTGCTTAGTAACTGAATACAGCTGTGCTGAACATGGGAGCTGTGCTACTGATTCCCCAAACTATGCACACTTTGCTATTTAAGTAAATTTGGTAAGTGAGAAGACACAAATTTTAGTGTCTTTAATATGGAAGCCTTTACTGTGGACATTTTTTACAAAGGATTTTTTGCTAATTTATTTGGATATGGGACAGGAGTCACTGAATTGAGATCACTTACAGCAATGACCTGCCTTTGCAAGTGGCCGAGACAATTCCTAGGGAAAAGTGGAGAGGAAGCATATAATGCTACCTCCTTGAACATATTACTATCTGCCAACAGTTAGCAGGACAAAATCTTTGTGAGATAGCAGTCACATCTTTATGTTCAGTAGCCCTCTATGGATTTTTCTTCCATAAACTTGTGCTGTTTTTTTTCTAAATCCTGATAATCTTCTAGTCAGCTCTTGAATCCATGAGACACTCACAATCTGTATTGTGGTGCTCCATCTGAAGAGCCATCTCTTTCTATACATTTTGACCTGTCTCTTCCTTGCTCCATTTGATGCACACTAATTCTTTTATTGGAAGAGCCAAGGCATAATAATTACCTATGTCCTTACTTCTGACCACTCATGGTTTTATAGACCTCTATCATACAGCCCCTCAATAGTCCTGTGAGAAAGTTAGGGAGGGACTGTTCACAAGGTCTTGTCATTACAGGATGAGGGTTTAAACTGGCAGATGGGAGATTTAAACGGGATGTCAGAAGGGTGGTGAAACACTGGCACAGGTTGCCCAGGGATGTTGTGGCTACTCCCTCCCTGGAAGTGTTGAAGGCCAGGTTGGATGAGGCCTTGGGCAACCTGTTCTAGTGGGAGGTGTCCCTGACTATGGCAGGGGGTTGGAACTGGATGATCTTTGAGGTCCCTTCCAACTTAAACCATTCTATGATGCAGCTCTGCTTTTCTGGAGATGGCTGAACACCTGCCTGCTGATGGGAAGTGGTAAATGAATTAATTCCTTATTTTGCTCTCCTTGCACGTACAGCTTTGCCTTACCTATTAAACTGTCTGCATCTCAACCCATGAGTTTTCTCACTTTTGCCCTCCTGATTCTCTGCCCCAGCAGGATGGGGGAAATGATTGAGCTGCTGTTTGGGGGCTTAGCTGCTGGCTGGGGTTAATAACATGACACACACTCATGTACTTCGTTCATTATCCTTTTCCTAAAAACTCCTAGTACCAGATTTATTTTTCCAAGTGCGTTGAGCACTGAGACAATTTCTACAAAGATTTTATCTATTATACCCTGAGGTCTTGTTCCTGAGTGATAAAGTCATATCAGCTCATCATTTACACTGAATCCCATCCGCCAGTTTATTGCCAGGCCAATCCCTTTCATAATTCTTCAAAGTCAGACTTTGTCTCTGTTATCTTAACTTTGTTTGTCCTCCTTTGCCAGATCATTGATAAATATGTTGAGCAGGATGAGCCATTGCACTTCTTGTAGATCTTCACTGGTTATGTGCCTCTCTTATGAGAAATGACTGCTCATTCCTGCTTTCTGTTTTCTGTCTTTTATCTAATCCTTTGTCAGAGAGCTTATGCTGAAATTTTTGTGTCTATATGAAAATATGTCTTTTAGAGATTATGTCATCCAGAAGAGTTGATTTTTATCTCTAATTTCTACCTGATATTGATTTTAAATAAAAGGCATATCCAGCAGTAGCTTTCAAAGGTTACTATCTGAATATAAGACAGTCTAGCAGATAGCAAGCGAACATTACCCCAAGATAAAAATCATCCCTGTTCCCCTCCACCTCTTCCTGACTTTGGAAGAATCACATTATCACAGAATGACTTAGCCTGGAAAGGGCCTCAGGAAACCATACACCCTGCTCAAAGTAGGGCTATCTTTGATGTTTGATCAGGTTACTCAGGGCCTTGTCCAACCAAGTTTTACATATCTTTAAGGCTAAAGTGAACATACATACTAAGCTGTACTATAGAGGAAGAGAGAACTGGTTTTGGACTAACTGCTGTATATACATTTGTGTTTTCTTCAAGGCATTGTTACATCCTCCTTTGGTCTTCAGGTCTAATGTACCTCTCCCATTTCACATGTGCTGCTGTATTGGCAATGTTGGTGGGATTTGGTTACCTAAATATAAGTCCTTGCCATCTGAGACACCCTAGGGTATTTCTTTCACCTTCCAGCTCACACTTCTGAAAAATATAGGTTTCCGGTATATTTTGTATCGTAATAGTCACCCCCAGGAGGATGTCTGAGGCACCAAAGTACATCTCAAATAGCACAGGTTAGTCAACTAAGCCACAATATTTCCCCCTCTCCTCTTTCCATTTGTTAAACTCACTCCAGAGAAAATCCACCTGGGTTTGGCTCTTCATCTGAAGTGGAGGGAAGACAGTTCGGTCACACCTCTTTCCTCACAATACCATGGGTGACTGGATTTTCTGTCACACAGTGTCCACATTCCTTAGAACAAAGTGATCTTATAAGATTCACAAACACTTAGATCAATGGAAAAAAAGGGCAAAGGAGAACCAGGCATTATGTTTGTCACATCACAAAATGTTCTCTCTGGCAGTGTGTGTTGCCTGTCTCTTTTGATGACATGTTGATCCACTTCTGTGGATGCAGAAGTTAAGATTTCTCCTTAGTTTTACCTCCTACTATAATGCATTGGGATAATGGATAAGGTCGTTCTCTGCAACTCATACAGCATAGATTTAATTTCCAGTTCAGAGCCAGACTGAACTCTCCTCTTGCTCACCGTGGTGAAGAAACCCTTTCAGATTTCCAAGAGACTGCTTTGCAAGGGAAGCAATCCACCTGCGTCCTGATGGATAGCCAAGATCTATCTGCAATAGCCAATATTGCTCTTAAACTCAGCAGGAGTCTAAACTTTCAGGGGAAAGCAACAAGTATAAACCTACAAAATTACAGACAAAGCAGAGGCACTAATGTGCAGAAATCTGACACTGAGATTTGTTAGACTCTGGAATCGTTTCCTAAGGTTAATGATAAAAACACCATCCATCACTTAGGTCTTCCAAAACTAGTCTGAACACCAGAAAAAAAAAAAGACACTTCAGGAAAACAATGCTCTATTATCAGGGAGATGGGCTAGATCATCTGATAAATCTTTTCCACCTCTCATCATTTGTTCCGCCTAGAGCTCTGTGATTTGTTTTTTTCTTCCAGACTTGGCTGTCTGGGAGAAGGAATTTTATTTTTGGCAATTCTCTTTTTATAACTGGTCCCTTACAGAGATTTCCACACACACCCACACCCCCACACCCCCCTCTTTTTTAGCACTATTTACTGAGATGTTCATATGATTTGTTGTAAATATTTGAAATTGTCTTTGGAAATGTCAACATGTTCTGTTAGTCCCTCACCAGAAGACCAGAAATCTTGCTGATAAATTACAAGATTTAGTTCTACACAGTAGCTGTGTACCCATCCTTATCAGTGCAGGGAATAACAGACAGAGACTTCTGTCTGCTACGGAATCAGCACAGAGATGACATCATGGCATTCCACTCAGTTCCTGATTTTAAACTGGTGTACCAAAGCTATTCAGTGCAACAGAAGTTAATCTTTATTTGTACTTATAAAACAGACAAAGCAGGACCTTACTGTGATAGTCGTCTCACCAGATAGCTCTGAGAACTGTTCCAAGTGCCAGCAACAGACCTGGCACCACTCAAGATGGACTTCTAGCAAAGGCTTTTAGGTCATTAACTACTAAAGGCAGCAGGCAGAAAAAAATGGTTTCAGAAGAGAAAAGATAAAATGCTAGGTCATTCTCTCACCATGAACCTTTGCTTTAAAAATATCCTGAGAATGGTTTGGAATAATTCACTCTAAGGCACCATTACAGTAACATGATGGACCCTAACAGCCTCATCTGTAATATCTAATAGAAAATTATCTCCCTGCTCCAGATATGTAGGGATGGTTCAAAAGTCCTGAAAAAATGGATTATGTTTTCCATTTAGTGCTTTAGACTTTTTCAAGTAATTTTGATAGTTCTCCATTATATTGTTCTCTTATTTCCAAAGTGAATTGCTCTAAGAATCTAGGTGGTTATTTTCAAAGTGACGGCAGTCCTTAACATAAAAGGCATCAAGAACCACGCATAGCTGAAGTACAGCTGTGCATATTCTGGCTTTTTTCATCTGGAAGAAAAGATTTCCACATTCATATGGTTGTTTTTACTGATTCACTTCTACAAAAAAAAAGTAAAATAAACTAACAGTGAGACAACATCTTTGCCTTCCTGGCAGAATCAAATCCTGATCTACACAGCTGGCATCCTTTAACACAGCAAACTACCCACACTAACACTTCCCAGCCTACTTGTCAGATGCTTCTTCCCTGAGAATCTTTCTTTTTTCTTTTACTCCTCTTTGTAAATATTTACCTGATAGTAAATGCCACAAATCCAAGTGTTCCTCCTCAAACACATTAGGGAAGGAGGAATTTCTTCAGAGCAATTTTACTGTCTAACTGTAATTTTCCATAATGGGGTCCTCACGGTTTTATTTGCTGGCTTTGTAACCTTCCCGCAGCCTGCCACAAAACTGTTTAAGGAAAGACTGTGATGTTCTGGATCTGGAGACAAGAAAACTCTCTGCCCAGATTCATTGATGGCAGGAGTATTATAGATCTTCTTCCTTACTTTCAAAAAGCCAAGCATAGTGACTACATGGCAACTCATCTGCCAGACTGGGCCCACCTCAACACACCATATCACAGATATTCATTCACTATGGAGCTCAGGCTTTGCAACTAAGTGCACATAACCAGCCAGGTATCACCAACAAATGCTTTCTCCCCAACTCCCACAGAAGGCAGCAAAGGGGCTGTGAATGCCATCTCTAGTATCCTTGCAGAAAATATCTGAGCAGTGTGTTGTTGCATGGTCCTCAAATTAACTACACACGAGGCTGGAAAAAAGACTCAGCAACCTGAGACAGCAGTTTCCTGATAAGAAGGAGCATTTAGCAGCACTGCTGGTTTAGTGAGCTCCCAGTCAGCACAACTTCTGGCGAAAAAAAAAAAAAATCCCTTACACCAGTCAGTTCAATAAGCCTGTTACAGCACAGCCTTCTAGTCAGGCACAAGAGTCAAAGGAAGGATTTCCCGATGCTGGCATTCATCAACAAGACCCATAACCTGAGCTGCTTCTAGTGCCTTTTGTTCCTAAGGTCTAAACCTGAAAATCTCTGTAGAAGAAATTCACTCATATGCTGCATGAGTCTATTGGTTAACACAGAGTGAGTTATGGGACAACATTGCTATGCATCTGACCTGGTGACAGGGTGGACTGAGACATAGTGCAAAGGAATTTTTCTTTGTGTTGCCCCAAGTACCAGCTCTGTTCCCACCCCCTGAAAGGGTTCTGACACCAGCAAGCACACACAAGAACCATCTCTCACACTGAGCTTCAATCACATACATTACAGAACAGAAGGAGTGAGCAGCAACTAGTGGAGAATCTAAACTGCAATAAATCACAAGAATCAGATGGCTTATTTATCTGAAGATCAGAGATGAGTGAAAGCCTGCAGTACCAACACTGCAACACTCCAGCACACAGTGGATCATTAATGGCAGCTACTACACCCTGAAACTGCAGTGTCCAGCCCAGTGCCAGGCTTGTCATTACAGCTCTGACAGTATCAGGAGAAAATAGCTGTTAACATCTCCAAAGGCAGAGCTCTAAAGCACAGAGATGTGTTTAATGTGACAGGGACATACTAACACAGCACTCAGAAGGGTAAATTATGTCTCCTCTGCCTCTTAGGGTGTTTTTGAGAAGGCTGAGGAGGCAGTGTATGAAAAACAATGGGCTCATCACCATTAGTCTTGGAATGGATGCTTTAAAGGGCTGTCATGAAGCCAGTCCTGAGCACTGGTGGCAGTTGCAGCTCTGTGGTGAAGGACGATAATCAGGACCGACCCTGAAGGCTGCATCTGAAGCTTAGGGTAATGCTGCAGAATTGAGTCCAATGCTCACCAATGCGTAATGAAGTTTAAGAGGAAAGAGTGACACAAACACTCATTTCTTGTTCGTTGACTGGGTTACCTCTTCTGAGGGAATTTTGGCCAGGAGAAGATGGTGGCAGCATCCCCTGCCAGGGATGAGACCAGAACTGCAGCAGAGGCATCTGTGTTTTGTACAGATGGTCCTGGCCTCCCTGTAGATTGAATGAGATTTGCAAATGAGCCCCGTGGCAAATATTTCAACAATGGGGGCTTTTCCAGCTGCTTCCATCTAGCAAAGCCCTGACAACACTGGCAAAGCCAAATATCTCTACACTCCCACACAAATCTTCCTCTGCCTCTTTTAGCAAAATCGGTAGAAACAGTGGTATCAGAATTCTCTTTTTTTAAAAAATGTGTCCTCCAAACATCGGCCATCCAAGCATCTATGCCTGTTTTAGCTCCAGAGTTTACTTCTTAGCATCAAAACCTACAAATTCTCTTCCATTTCTAAACACTCTGCTACACAGCTGACATATTGCTAACCCCATGCCAAAGCACAAGCTGTAATAATGCTATCAGACCAGCATTTCAGAGAGTTTTTTTCTCACTAACCTGTGTCTGACCTTTAATTGATAAAAACAGCAAAGTGAATCTGGTAGGGGAGTGATGCAGAGGCCTTATATCTCTCTATAACTTCAATTGATTGCCCCCAAAATTGAGATAAAGTGATACAAGGCTGCAGTATCTGATATAAGAAAGCACATTACTTAGCACATGAACAGAATGCTGAGGTAGAGCATGGAAAGGTCTGATAAGTGAAAGAAACAGGAGGGAATGTGGAACAAAAAATCTCAGCATTGTGGACTAATTCAGATGGTCTATCTGAATTAGTCATGCAGTTGTGCATAGATTAAAAACACTTTGTTCGATTAGTCTCAAAGCTTACCAGGGAATTTAACCACACAACTCATTAATTTCAATGAGCACATGAGTGGTTAACTACATTTGTTGACTCAAGGAAATTTGGAATCTTGATATTCCATTTTCCTTTCCAGGAGTTTCTTGTGGACTGAGAGCAGTGAGAATGAACACAAGCGCTACTACGTGCATGAGCTTATCCAAAGGATGCCTAATGTGGTGCTCTTTTTTCAGCTGCTACTGCTGTTATTAAGAAGAAGATGAAATTAGAAATATTGCTATAAATAGAAGGCCGTGCTCACGACCATGTGTTGTGAGTCATCACTGTTAATTATTCAGATGCCTTTTCAAAGATACCTGGGGATTGCAAAGATGAATGGGTCTAAAATTAGAGGCTGTTATTTAGCATTGTTACTAACATGTGTTTATGTACATAGATAGGTATCCATTTGGTTTTCTCCTGTTTATAGTTCCTCTCTGTCAATAAAGAGAAGGAACTGTATCACGTGTTAGAAGTGAGTAGTCACAGGATGCGGTGAATAATGAACTCCCTGTGCAGACTAGCTGACAAATCCCCCATGCTAAGCTTTATTGTATGTAAACTATTTGTCAGGTGCCTGTGACTAACACTGATATTTCTAGAAATTGTGGCCAGTTATTGGACAGCTGACTGGTCTAATGTGTATTCTTAGGAATAAACTGCTTTCATAGTTTTAGCACTTCCGTGATCAAGCAGGGGGGTGTCTTGCCTCTGCACACATTTTAGTTGTTGGGTCTGGGTTTGTTGTTGTGGATTTTTTAAAGGGTAGTAGCAACAACATACAGAGAGCAAGAGCAAGACTGTACAGGAGTACTGTAGGGGTGCACCCTGAGGCTGGTTATGTTGAAGAATTATGACTTTACTTGAAAAACAAACAATGTAGGGAATAGTCTCAGACTCCAATAGAGTTGTCTGTGCTGTTAAATGATTACAATAGATCCTGGCCTGTTCTGGAGNTAGGTTTGAATGGGGAGGAGAAGGAAACACGAAAACTTCTTCCCCCCAGCTCTGCAGGCTTGAAGGGGAACAGCAAAAGGCACCTTTCCACACGTATGCTGACCCATGTGGAAGCCCACACAGGGAACCAGGCTGGTGGTTGGCTGGGTTTTTCACGCCCAGTATAAATTGGCAAATTGACACTGTATAAAAGAGCATAAATAGAGCAAGAGAAAAGGTGTGAAGTCCCCACTTTGTAAGAGTTCCCACCTGGAAAGTTTCGCTGCTCTGACAGAGCCCCTGCCTGAAGAAGTTCCTCTTTGGACCATCTTGGCTTTCAGATGGCTCCTACCTTTTTTGCATGGCTCTCAGGTCAGCACTGTCCCTGCTTTTGGATGGTCCCCTGCTTCTGCAATATTCTGTGCAGCCTTGCAAGCTTGGCAAGTCCTGGGTCCATTTGAGAGAGCTGCTACTGGTGGCACCCGGACATGGCTGCTCTGAGACCTTACTGCAGCCAACTTCCTGGCTCTTACTCTGGCTGGGGAGATCTCAGCAGCTTGACTTGCCCTTGACATTGCTGAGATAGCATGGCTTCCACAAATCTCTTTGTGGAAATCTCTCTGTCTCATGGAAACCATAGTTTTGAGATATCACTAAGCTTGGTGATGTTGCCACCCACCTTGGACTTTGCCATTTTGGATTTTGTGATCAGATATTGCTTGCAGCCAGAATCAGCCACGCCTCAAAGAATCCAGCAAAGGATCATCACCAAATACCTACCTCACCATTGTGAGTAAAATCTGCTGTTTCCTTAATTCTCTGCTCAGCCAATTGATAGTGGGGTAAAAGTTGTGTTTATAGCTTAGCCTTTTCCATTTTCTGAATTCCTAAATCTCTGAATTTGTATGTAGCATCCTTAGAAGATTTTTCCCAATTGAATTGAGCCTGTAAATCAACTTAAAATTAGTTATGTATATAGTTTGGGGGTGGGGTTTCAGGGAAATAAAAATAATTCTATTTTTATAATTCCTGACTCAGCCACATTAATTCCCTGCCTCCACAACATGGCCTGATATAGATCTGAGACAACTAAGACCTTCCCAAGCCATTCCCAAGTGCAGTTCAGCAGTTAGCACCAGTCAGCAAACATTCCTGGAAGGCTTTGTTCACAAAGCCACACAGTTTCAGAGATAGAGGGGCCATCAGCAGCATCGATGTGAAATGTCCCACATCAGTTGTTCTCACTCCCTGACAACACAACATTATCATCTACTAATCTTGATGTAGCTGCTGTGCCCAGGAAATCTCCGCACTGTGCAAATCTGCTTCCCAGATAGGTGGGGCACCACTTTCTTCCTATCCTCATTCCAGGCCCCTGGAATGGTAACCATTATGGTGACTTTACCTGCACATTTCTCTCTCTTGCTCCCTGTGGTGGAAGTCAGCTTGGCCTCTTACTAGGTCTACATCCAGCCCCACAGCTCAGCGCCCGATGTTGCAAAGGGAACTCAGTGCAGCAAACCATCTCGCTCTCAGTAAAATTTTTACTAACTCCCCCTTCCAAAACTTTGTGTCTTGCAATTTATATCTCCTTGTTTCATAACACTAATATACAGTACGGTTTCACACAGCAATCTGGGACCTGCCAGCACCTCATCTCAGTTCTAAAGTGCCACCTCTGAATGCCGAGAATCATCAACCCATCTTCACTCAGCTCATTAGCTCCAGCAGTCAGAAAACAGCTCTGTTTGGCTCATTATTTCCCCCTGCTACCATCCCCACAGCAAATGCCATCTTTCTCCCTTCAGAGTACAGCCTAGATGAGCCTTATCTCAGATGCACCGATATCAGTAATAAAGGATAAAAATCACAAGCAAGCAAGCACAAAGCAGTATTGCCTGCTAACAACTACTCTGCTGTCTGATAAGTTGTGTGGACCATAGACACCATAATGGCACTGTTTGGCAGCACACATTTTCTCTGAGATCACAGGGCAGTTAACGCGCTTGAACATGTAATTTGACAAAGAATTTGCTGAAATCCAAGACTAGTTGCAGTACAATTTTCAACTTTCTCAATGTTAAAAAAAAAACAAAACAAAACAAACAAATCTTGCTTTCACATTTGTAGAAATGCTATTTACCATGTACCTCCAGAGGGCCAGAATTGCCTTTGCTGCACAACATCAGTGGAGCTCGAGGTGAAGGACACTGTGTAAATGTCAAATCTCTGACCCACATTCTCTCTACTCAGCTTCACCTTTTCTTCTCCAGGCCAAGAAGAGAGTGTGCAGAAGAGGAAGAGATCAGGCATCTGCAGAGTTCTCCATGCACATACAGAAGAAGGAAAATCAGCTCTCCTCACTGCCTGGACCACATTCAATGTCTGGTCACGTTCTGAGAACTCAGTTAAGAAAGGTCTTGATCTTCTACACATGTAACAGAGTCTTTCCCTCATACCAGTTGTTCATGTCTTTAGGAGGACTGGTTTGAACTTCTCTCTGCACTCTGTGTAAGGAAGATCACTGTGCTGCCCAGAAGCTGCTTAACCTGATAGAATGTCAGAAAGCCTAGGAGAACACCTGTGTCCCCCTCTTTGTGCAATACTAAATGATTGTGTCATGACCACTGAAGTCATTGGCAAGAACAGAACTTCTACAAAGAATCATTGTCACCCAGTCAACACAGACGCAATGTTGTGCTTTCTTACAGCTCATGTTAGTCAACAAAATCCATCAAGTGGCTAATGTATGGCTTGCAGTGGGTGAGGTAATAGTAAAAGCCACGTGGCTCATTTAATCCCTCACCTATGAGGCACACACCAGTGGGTTTAGTGCTACAATCTCTCCCATATATAGAAATGCCAGGTGCCAGGTGTTCCACTATCAGCAGGCTGAGGAGTGCTTTGCTCTAACTCCACTTCCAGTGTTTGTGCAGAGATACCCTATTCAGAGTCATCATCGACAGAGGCTGCTGGCTGCTTCTCTTCACCAATGAGGATCCTGAAAGGCTCAATACAATGAAGTAACAGAAAAGGCAAATGTGTCTGTGCCTCTCTCTGCCTTTTCCTGTGAACAGAGCAACTGACCAATTTGGTACTCATTTCCCTACAACTTTGAAATCCATGCCATTGAGCAGGGTTTACTTCTGGGGCTAAATTCTTATCTTGCTACCCAGAAGCAAATTTGGTGAGCCTCCATGAAAACTAAAGGGCTTTACCTACATCCTTATTCAGGAGAATAGAATTTCTCCTCAGAGGTTTTTATAATACCAATTATACAGATATAAAACAGATTTTTTTTTTTTCCTTATATTTTCTTTTCCTTTTCCTTCCTTTTGTTTCTTCTTTTCTTTGGAAACTCTGACCATTTGGAATCTTCTAGCAATTTTTTTCATCAGAACAATTTAAAGGAAGCAAATCAGTCTGTAAGTTGCTGCAGATTGTTGCTATAAATTATCCCAAAGCCTTTGTGCCAGCATATTGATTGCTTTAAAGTCAAGCAAAAATAGATGCATGGCTTAGAAGACCTGTAAAAAAAAAACCTCCAAAATGCTCTAGAAGAGCAAAGAGATTATTCATCTATATCATTTAAAAATGTAGCTTGTAGGTACATGGGTATGATTAGTGGATAAGTGCAGCTCTGGCAGGTTGAAAATTGTGACACATGCATGCAGTCTACTGTCTGCCAATACCTCAAATTAACTGATTGTGTAGCAGGAAGCATTTCTGATTAATAACAGAATATTCAGGTAAGGATTTTTTGTTTGCTGGTTGGTGGGGGGTTTTTTGTTTGGTTTTGGGCTTTTTTAAAATTTGTTTTGTTTTGTTTTGTTGGAAGGTATAAGGAGTTGAATTGTAGTCAGATTTTATAACACTAGCAGTTTCAAATATTTGTTATAACAGTTACTGTGACTGTATTCTTACTCCATAGTGAGATGGTTTATAATGTATGTTTTGTAATTGTATGGATTGACAGTGTGCTGTACCCAGACTTTCTTCCTCTCTCTGTCGACTTAGTTGGTTGCTATCTCTTCCATGGTAAATTAGCACTTATTAGTTCTGATAGATCCTGTCCTTTCAAGTTGTTTCTAATCTGACTTGGTGTGTGGATTAGGAGGAAAATGTTTCTTGAAATCAGAGTTGAGAGCAAGCCCTTAGATGCAGGTTTTTGACTTATATGGCCATTGCTGGTTGTTAAGTTGCTTTGCCCGCTGGTGCTGAGCCACTGATGAAATTAACAATGAGTAAGAGCTTGTCTGCAATTGCTCAGAAAGAGCTGTTTCTAACCAACCTCTACAACTCAGCCTTGTCAGCTGGTGAGTTATTTTTTGAGTAACATCTGAAAGCTCTTCAGCAGCCTCAGTGGAAAGAGGCCAGCCTTTGTGAAGAAGTCTAATTTGTCTAGAAATGTCCTCTCAGCCTCACCTGGCACGTCTACAAAACTGATTGGCAGCCCAAGGTGAAGAGATGAGGAAAGAAATTCTGTCTCTACTCTTACATGGTCCTTTCTGTCTGGTGTTCTGGTTTGAGGATAATTGGAATATTTTAATAAGAAAAATTAGATTACAGGCTGTGAAAAGAAAACAATGGTGATGTCTACTTCACTCATAGGTTTGCTGAGATGTATAAAAGCAAGGACACAAACATAGATAGAAGAGAGTGTCACTCTGTCTGCAGGCTCTGTTGGTATTTGTCTCTCTCCTTGGCTTGAGTTTCTGTATTACTTTTAACTTGTATATAGATGTAAATATTTGTAGTATATTGTAAATATCTGCTTGTATATTGTGCCAAGTTGTCAATATAAAGCTTCATTCCTTAACTTCCACTCAGCTGAGTCTAGTCTGGGTGAATTCAAAAAGGGGGGGGCGGGGGGGTGGGGGCTGGTAACTCCTGAACCATCACACCTGGAGATGCCAATCAGTGGTTAGACATCATCTGCATGCAGTGGGAGCTCCAATGTCTAATGCATGTGGAGATGCCAACTGTACATATGACCACCTGGAGTTGTCATACCTCAAATTTCCCTCTCATGAGGAAACATAGGGACACCAAAGAATGATTAATCCAAACCCACTGCCTAGGAGAAATTAGATGAGTCACTATCTGGAGAAACTTTTATGTGTGTGCTGACTCGAGAGGGCACCCATCTTCAGCTGGATACCAGTTACTACAGGGATAAAATTAGATGAGAATAACAGTATCTCTGAAGTTCACTTAACAGACTATCCTAGCAAAAGCTGCAGCCAGCACCATCAGTTTCAGAGGGAAGGAGCAAAAAAATTTGCCCAGAAGGAAAAGTTGCTGCCTGTCAATATATGGGGAAAGAGGTACGACTTGCATGAAGATTAGGTTTGAGCCCTTCTAAAGAAACTCTCTGACATTAATACTGTCCTCGATTCAAACAATCCATTTCTGAATTTCATTACACTCTTTAAAGTTTATATTTTATGGTAATGAGATCCTCAGGCTAATTGTGCTTTGTCTGAGGAAAAAAATCTCCTTGCACCCTTTTTTTTCTGAATATATTTGTTATGTCAATTGAAGAGCTTCACTTCCCACAATTTTTTCTTTAATAGTATTGCTAGCTTGAATACTGCAGGTCTGACATGGATGTTGCATAGATAAGGGGAGAAGGATAATCACAAATTGGGAATTTGTGAGATCCTGAAAGATTCTCTAATATCAAGTGCCCAGGAAAGGCTCTTTATTGAGCATTCATTTGCCTGTCTCCTTTGCTCAGTCTCTACTGATTCTACATGCACTCGCATGTATTTTTGTGTCTGCTCTGATTAAGGGCATGACTGCTGGGCATTGGTGAGTGCACATTGCCTTTTCCTCTGAAGCCCACTTACCAGATGGATTTACCAATGTAGGGAGTCTGTAATTTTTTTTGAACTGTGGGTTTACTGTTAAGCTGACCACACTGACACCTCCGAAGTGCTGGGATATCCTCCCAGGAAAGGCCAAGAGATTGCGGTCAGAACCAGTTCAGCTGGTTCACTGCCACCAATTAAACAGACTGGCATTTGTTTTCCTTCATGTGAATGTGTTTAGTGGGGCTCAAAATCATTCAGGAAATAGATGTTTGAGCTAAAATATTGCATTGTGCTGGGGATTTTTGTGTCACAGAAGGGTTTTTTTTGGCTTTCAAACCTGGTTGCCTCAGCTGTGTAAGTGTATCAGGAGGGAAACTGTCAGAATAAAGTTGGGCATTTGATAAGGAAAATTTTCAAAGTAAGATATAGTAACCTTTATTAGGTTTAATAAAGTTGCAAGAAGGGTAAGCATTTTATGCATTCTTTACAGGAGTTTACTTGCTGTGTGTTCTGGTCTGATTTTGCCTTGCTTCTCCCACCTTTTTAAGCTTCAGTTTCTGCGATGCCAGCCAATTACCTAATTGTGCTTCCTTAATCTTTTTTTGTGTTGATTCACTCAAGAGCAGAGATAGTTAGACTGCAATAGATTATTGTGCTTCCAGAAGTGTTGTTGTAAACCATATGATACTGCATTGTGTCCTCCCTTCAGCATATTCTGGCATCACTGATAACAGGCTATCGCTTGTCCCTGGGCTGTCAGGATTTCTGTCATATTTAACATTTAGGCAGATAATCTTTGGAGCATGGTCGCACAGTGACATGCTGTGGAGCATGGTCACACACAGGCACTGAGGAATGAGTCTGCTTCATGCCGAGTAGTGAAACCTGAATGGGATCAACCTCTGAATTTAGATCTAGAGCCCACAAGTACTGAATAAGCTTGAGGCAGTTGTAATACTGCCCAGCTCACAAAGACACTGCACTCCAAACCAGCCTCTAGTGCTTGAAGAGAGTACGTTTCAGTTCCTGCTGTACTCTTATGCATTTGGATTGAACAAAGCCATATCTAAAGCTGACATCTCTAGAGTGTGGGTGTGTCTAAGAGGGACATTGCTATTGGCACCCCTGGCCAGATGCTCCAGCCCTACAAGCCTGGCTGCAGTGTAACGAAAGGACACTCGTGGCTGAGTTTGCCAAGCTGGTTATGAAAGAAGACAGATAAGCAAGGATCTGAAGATTACTATGGTTTATGATTGTCACAAACTCTTGAAGACACAAGTTAGTTCTCATTTATCTGCCTCTTTGACTTTGGAAGCATATCACCCATGTGAAATAACAAACTGACCTTGTTTTGTCTACTGCAGCCAAAAGCAATGTGCACAGTGTGTTTCTCTTAGGACCCAGGCTGCTGCCTTAAAAAACTCACACTCTAGACTTAGATTGATACAAAGAAACCTCTGTGCAAGACCTTTGCCATTCCTGAAAGATAACTACCAGGAAGCAGTCAGCAATTGAGTTTGTTCCGTGGCCTCTAGCTAATCATTTTTCACTGTTTGATCTAGAAAGGCAGTGCAGGATAAGCAAAAAAGACTGGAGGAGGGGTTTCGGAGGAGCCTGCGGGCCAGTTTCCCCCCCCCCACATTCCTGTCCCTGTTAGGGTTTCAGCGGCTTTAGACAAATGGTCAGATACACTTGAGTGCACAGCCCTGCAGTACAAAGGGGATGCTGCCCTCAACATGACTCTTGTGTTTAGGCATTTCCAGGAGGAGGAGCAGGAGGCATAAGAATGTGTGAACTGTTTTTTGTTTATTCTGGTTTTTTTTTTTTTTTTCTTTTGCTTACCGCGTTGTATAGTTAGAAAAGCTCTCAGCCGCACATCATGTTTTGCCAAACTGCATTTCGAATCCACTTGCGTGGTCGGCAAGGTCGTGTTCCAAACACTGCGAAGATCCAACTGGATCGTTATGGTCATCTTCCTTCAAAAATAGTCGTGGTTTCCTTAAAACTGCAGTGCAGGCATCATCGCTGCAGCCCAAGTTTCGGCTTTGTTCACGTAAGGAATGTCGCTAGGGTTGTGCGACTGCAAATGAAAGCAGGGTTTGGCCAGAAAGAAGCACTGCTAACTCCACCTGGCCCGCTGGTGTCAGCCCCTGAGTACTGCAGGAAGACACTGCAATCCTTAAGACAACCCTCTCTTTGCAACGTGAACCTGCAAGCAACTTGTGAGTGCCACACTTCAGAAGCCTCTAAAAAACACTGAGAGGGTGCAGTGAAGTCTGAGAGTGCCTTTGTGCTCAGCAGTGGCTGGGAACAGTGAGAGGATATGAGCCATTCCTCTCCATTTTCGCTTTCTTGGTGAAGCGAGGCAGGTGTCAAATGCAAACAAGGGTCATTTCCTTGCGCTTTCTCCGTAGCAGCTGAGCTGTGGGCTGACATTTGAGTGAAAGGACAGGCTCAGTTTGCCAGAGAAGTAGTTGAAAACTAAAGTTATTCAGTTGAAACCAATAAAAAGACTGGGATCAAAATCTGGCATTGTGCCCAGATGCGGAGTCCCTTCTGAACAGAGTAAGGAAAAAAATAGCTGTGGATTGCAGACAATGTCTGCAGCAGAAAGTGGAATTTGCAAGTGAAGCAAACTTCTCGTTTATAAAGCTTTTGAGCAACTCTCTCTCAGATGTTTGCAGCATCTTTAAATAAACACCTAAAATGTAATGAGCTTACGCCTTAAATGAATGAGTGGGGAAATTAGGGCATGAGCTATTTGCATAGTAGCCAGGAGATAATGACTAGTGATAGACCAAGCAGAAGAATAGTATCTATTGTTTCCAGCAAACTAGTTTTCATAAAACAACATGAACATCCTGTGCTCAAAACACTCACATCAGCAATGCCCAACAATGATATGTAGCGAAACTATTAATGAATCAAGTACGTGGTGGGGGGGTGGGGGGGAATTCAATCCTAGACAAACTGAAGAGGATTAACCTAATCTGCAGTGTATCTGTATGCTCAAAAGGCCTCTCTGCACTGTATATCTTTCTATCTAGCATTAAGTAAGTGCAAATATATGCTGATGATAGACACAGGCTTTTAATTTCAGAACTACTAGATTTTTATGCATATCTATATGCACACAGAAATGTAGCCCATTAATTAATGACCTCCTTAGGTCAGGAGGCCTGCAGTAGCTAGGGACCCCATTAGAGAGCATGACTATGAGTAGTTCAAGGTTTAGTCTAACAGAGTCCGCTTGGAATATGCAGTAGGTGATGCAATTAGTGACTAGCAGAGGAATTCAGCCTTACTCTGGCACTGTGTGAATCAGTTCTCTTGGTGTGAAATGCAGCCACCAAAACAGAGATCTCTGAGACTGTTTTTTGTTTGGTGAAACAATAATTAACTTGATATGAGAAATAAAAGCTAAATAAAGCAATGATGGCTAAGTGGCAAATGCCATAAGGAGTTTTAGGACAGTAGAATGGTTTAGGTTGGAAGGGACCTCGAAGATCATCCAGTTCCAACCCCCTGCCATGGGCAGGGACACCTCCCACTAGAACAGGTCACTCAAGGCCTCATCCAGCCTGGCCTTGAGCATCTCCATGGAGGGAGCAGCCACAACCTCTCTAGGCAACCCATTCCAGTGTCTCACCACCCTCACTGTAAAGAACTTCCTCCTAACATTCCATTTAAATCTCTCCTCCACCAGTTTAAACCCATTCCCCCTTGTCCTGTCATTACAAGACCTTGTGAATAGTCCCTCCCCAGCCTTCCTGCAGGTCCCCTTCAGATACTGGAAGGCTACTATAACATCTCTCAAAGCCTTCTCTTCTCCAGGCTGAAAAGCCACAACTCTCTCAGTCTGTCCTCATAGCAGAGGTGCTCCAGCCCTCTGGTCATCTTCATGGCCTCCTCTGGACTCTCTCCAGCAGTTCCATGTCCTTCTTGTGCTGGGGGCTCCAGAACTGCACACAGTACTCCAGGTGGGGTGTGAGGAGAGCAGAGTAAAGGGGCAGAATCCCTTCCCTTGCCCTGCTGGCAACACTGCTCTTGCTGCAGCCCAGCACACAGTTGCTGTCTGGGCTGCACTCACACTGCAGGCTCATGTTGAGCTTTTTCCTCAACCCAGACCTCCAGGTTTTTTCTTCAGGGCTGCTCTCAGCCATTCGGCACCCAGCCTGGATTTGTGCTTGGGTTTGCACCGACCCAGGTGCAGGACCTTATACTTGGCCTTGTTGCATGTCATGAGGTTGGCCTGGGCCCAACTCTCCAGCCTGTCCAGGTCCCTCTGGATGGATCTCTGCCCTCTAGCAAGTCAACTGTGCCACACAGCTTGGTGTCATCTGCAAACTTGCTGAGAGTGCACTCGATTCCTCTGTCCATGTCACTGACAAAGATGTTAACCAGCACTGGTGCCAGCACTGACCCCTGAGGGACACCACTTGTCACCGGTCTCCAGGTGGACATTGTGCCCTTGATCACCACTCTCTGTGTGCCAGCCAATTGCTTATCCAGTGAGTGGTCCACCCATCAAGTCTGTGTTTTTCCAGTTTGGTGAGTAAGGAGGGAGCCTAAGCCTGCTAGATCTGTTTCATATCTAAGCCTAACCTCTTGTCAAAAAGGATGCTCTTTGGTTGGAAATTTCCTGGGAAGGTAGGCAAAAGTGATAATGAACACCAAATCAGTATTTAGACTTTAAGTCACATCAAAATTGGGAGGTTATCCTGGGGAAGAAAAAAAGACAATTTGCTTTGTCTCACATTTCTCCCAGCACAGTTGCCCTGGGCCACTGCTGGAGACATATGCATGGACTGTCTGTGCCCAGGGCTGGGACCTTCTGCTCCTGTGACTCCTTACAAATAACAAACAGCTGCAAAAATGGTGCTGATTGGCTTCAGAGATCCAGAAGGACAGGTCTCAATTACACTCAGTTTATCTGAACTTAGTATTACACCAACTTAAGCAGAAATCAAGGCTCAGTGTCTTCAACAAGTCTATGAACACCAGAGACTCCACTGCTTCTGAATTTCCTAAAACTCCTCATGAATTTGCCAGGACCTCTGTGCCAGTGAGAATGTTGTAAGGTGTTGAAAGTTTGCCTGAATGCTCTTTTTGTCCTCCCTGTCAGTCTGTGTCACACCAGCAGATGCTGGGAGCAAAAGGCCAGGCCCCATGTGGTCTTGGCTACAGAAGCTCCATGGCAGCAAGCAGAGAAGTGCCAAGCTGAATCACTTCATGCATGGGACTGGAGAGGATTATATGTGTACATTTTTATCCTGCTGTCCAGAAAATCTACCTGATTTATTCTTTGTTTTAGTTTCCTCTTTCTTTTTACTCTTTCAAGGTCATCTTTTGATGGGAAACAAGCAGCTAGATAATGATGTGATGTGTGTGGCAGAAGAAGGCAAGATCAGAGGTGCCATAATATGGCTGTAAACACAGAGGCAGAATATTATTTTTCATCAAAATTGGTGTGTGCTATTTAACCCTGCTCACCTGCTCTGGCCACTTCTACCAAAAAAAGGGATCCTCTTGACTTCATAGAATCATAGAATGGTTTAGGTTTGGAAGGGACCTCAACCTCCCACTAGAACAGGTCACTCAAGGCTTCATCCAGCCTGGCCTTCAACACCTCCAGGGAGGGAGCAGCCACAGCAACCCATTCCTGTGTCTCACCACCCTTACTGTGAAAAATTTCCTCCTAACATCCAATTTAAATCTCCCCTCTGCCAGTTTAAACCCATTCCCCCTTGTCCTGTCATTACAAGACCTTGTGAATAGTCCCTCCCCAGCCCTCCTGTAGGCCCCCTTCAGATACTGGAAGGCTAAGGACTTCTAGACACATCTTCCAACTCCGTGCATTCTATGATTCTATCGCCTCCTTTTCATGTCTCTCTGGTTTCACTCACTGCCATCTTTCAACAGCTCTGGGAAAAAAACACTATTATCCTCTTTTAATCCAGTGTGAAATGGGCAGAGGTCCAGACTCTCAGAGCTACACAGGCAGCTACCTCTACCTTTGAAGACCCCATACAGATGTGTCTGTATAGAGTGACAAGAAAGGTTAGAAATTGTTCTGGGAACTAATACCTGAACAAGTGTATGATTCACTCTGCTTGACTTCTTGCAGTAGTGGCCCCTTCCCTGCAATTACCCAAGGGGCAGACCCCCAGGTTTTAGTTTCAGTGGGAATATAATTCATTAAAGAAGAGACAGCTGCCTCCTGTGCAAGGCAACTCCATAAGCAGGCGAAAAGAGGAAGCAGGAAGACTGCCTACTTGCTCTTGAATTTGCTGCAGGTCAGGTTGAACCTTCAGAACCTAACAGATATTATGACTGGTGTTCTTTTCTCATATGAAGGTAGGAGTGTAAAGCACATACTTCTACCCAATACATAGTTTTAGTGCTCTGAGCAGTCAGGTTTCAGTGACTTATTATGAGAAAAAGTGTGTGGGCGTGTGTCTCTTTGTGTGAGTGCTTGTAGGAGAGTGCAGTACAGGAATATAATAAGGAAAAATGTATAAGATGAGTAAATCAGCTAGAATAAGCTGACTAGGATGGGAAGAGGTCAGAGAGGGTCCCAGAACACAGCAGTTAGGCTGAGTATGTCGAACTGGGACTGGAAACTGTCTTTGACTGCTCCCATGCCCAGGGCTAGAAGGCTTAGCACATTCTTGTAAATATCCAGAGCTGCATTCAAGAACTCTCTCTCCAGCTTCTCCTCCCATTTAAAACTGACTATGATAACTGAGTGTGTGGCAGTCTATACCACTTATGTTTGTGTTTCAAAACATTGTACCTAAACTTGTCACAACTGGCCAAGTTGGTGAATTACCATTTTATCCTCCTAGTTCATATCTAGGTGGCAATTTCTTTTCTTCAGTTATTCAACCCAGAAGGAGTGCTGGTAAGATTTTCAAAGAGATGGTCTTGGGAGAGCCTTGCCCTTAGCCCATCAATATCTCATCTTGTGCACCATGCAAGTACTATACTCAGAAGGAAAGAAAGTAAAAATCATCTATTCTCCCTCATACTTCTGTGCCACAGGGAATCAAGCAGTGAAAACTTGCATTCCAGGCCCTTTAAATGAATACCATCTCTAGGAGACTTATCAAACTGGGCTGCTTCTCCAGTGCCTTAGGCAATTAATGCAACTTCTTTATATTCTTAAGGATCCCCCACAGCAATCTCTGACACAGACACACACAAACACACATATTCAAAGGGGTTTACTCTCCTATCACTTGATGTGTAAGGATAGGCAGATAAAAAAGACAAAGTTTAGCAAGATCACAGCAATGATGACAGCATCACAGACATGCTGATGTCAGGGGTTCATACCTGGCATAGCTGAATTCAGGTAATATATCCTACTGCACTGTATTGCAGACTGGTAAAGGTACATGTACATGCAGAAACATCATGATATATGTAAGGATATTTCACCCCTTTGTGGCATAGCACAACCACTGAACTAGGCTAAACTCTCCAAACAGCTTGTAGACAGCTTTGTTGATAAAGAAAATAGAAAGGAAGTGCTTTCTAAATTATTGATATCATATATTGTATATCAACTTTTGACATGGCTGTCTCCCTGCTGTTTTTCACTGCATGCCATATAATTCCTTCCTTTCCTGCCAGATTTCAATCTGTTCCACATAACCCTTGCTATTCCTCAAGCAAGGGAATTCAGCAGCGTCATAGATTTTGTACAAGAATTGCATTTCACAAATCATTCCTGCAGTTAGCTTCCTGGCAAGCATTCACTTAACATGTTTTAGCCTCTCACATTGATTCTCAGAAGTTTGCAGGTTTCAGCCTCAATAACACGGTCCTATCTTTGGATTAAAAAAAAAAATAAATTAAAAATCATAGAATCAGTCAGGGTTGGAAGGGACCACAAGGATCATCTAGTTCCAACCCCCCTGACATACCCAGGGACACCTTACCCTAGATTAGGCTGGCCAGAGCCTCATCCAGCCTGGCCTTAAACACCTCCAGGGATGTGGCCTCAACCACCTCCCTGGGCAAGCCATTCCAGGCTCTCACCACTCTCATGGCAAAGAACTTCCTCCTCACATCCAGTCTGAACCTCCCCAGTGAAATGTGGAGAAGTCAGATCTCCATGAGTCTTGAAGAATGAACAAATTTTTCAGAAGACCTCAACTGCCTTTAAGCCTATATGCAGGATTCAGATGTTCAAGAGTGCCCAGTACCTTAATAGCTCCCTCTATAATCCTTTTAGGAAGAATTTGAAAGATCACATATTGATTTATTTGGAGTCTCTGGACCAGTAGTAAGAGTTGAACTTTCTGAAAAATTCAGCTGTATTATATCAACAAAGTCTACTAAAGAATAAATATTACAGCCTGAAACTAAGGGAAAAAAAAAAAAAAAAAAAAAAAAAAAAAAGAAACAAAGAAGAAGACCTAATATGGAAACTTTTTTGTTACCCTTTCTGTTTCACCTTGGATCACCACTGCAGAGAATGTAGAAAGGGATGGAATTGAGACAGTTCCCTAACAATCCAGGCAAAATGCTGGGGCAAGAAAAAAAATGGATGCTGTAAATAGCAAATGTCTGGAATTCAATTTTAAGTATTTTTGTGAGTAACATTTCAGACAAACAACTCAAGAAGTGTTCAGTGCTGCCAGGTTTAGTGAAACTCTTTATGATCTCCTGGCTACCATCTCACTGTATAACCTAAAATTACTTGGATGACCTACTCATAGAAGCACATTTTTCTCCTGAGATTTAAGTGACTGGAGAGACTGTATTAGATAACTGGCTGTAGCAGAAGAGATACTGAAGAAATAATGTGGGGCTCTGTTGCCATTTGTGTGGGATACAGCAAGTCTAGCTAACCACATTCTGGAATGCTGAATTCAGACTGGGATCAGCACAGAAAAAGAATCCTAACATTCTCCAGGGACCTTGCGCACTCTATGAGAAAAAAATACTGGAGAGAATATCTCTATCCCTACCAAGGCAGACAGCAGTGCCTATGAGATTGTCTGAGGCCTGCATTAAGGCTGATCTCTGAGACTGCTACCAGACCTTGTCAGTAGTTAAGTGACATTGCCATTTCATTGTGGAGAACTAATTTGCTCGGTTCAACCCAGAGCTGGACAGAGAGCCACCAAAAGCCTCTGAAAGATGAATCTGCTGGGAGAGCTCAAATTGCACTAAGGAGAGATAAAAGCACAGGAGGGATGCATCTCTTGCAGTAGAGCCTGGGGTCACACCACTGACTTAGGAGGTGGAAGCACAAATCCTAGACATTTTTCCACTGAATACTGTAAATGACACTCTTAAGTCTTCCAGCAGTGATGAAACCATCCTGTGATAATTCCATGTGTGGAGCATTCCTTGATTTAGCTGATGAGCAACCACCTTGGAATGAGCAATAGTGTCTGCTTCAGAAAAAAAACACACGGTTTCCATTGAAACACAATCATTACATGTGTGTTGGTTTGAACTAATTGGAGGATTTGAATGAGAAATTAGACTACAGGCTGAGAAAGGAAAACACTGATGATGCTACTTCACTCAGGTTTACTGAGAAAGAAAAAAATTAATTGTTTAAGAGTTGTAACCCAAACATAGATAAGACAGACTGCTTTGGGCTGGGACTGCTACTGCATGGCTCTCTCTCTCTCTCTGCTTTCATAGCTGGATCTGAATAATTTCACTAACTTTCCTGCTGCTACTCCCCCTGGCTGATCTACCTCCACTTATCTGCTAACTAAGACAGATGGTGGTAGGGTGGTTAAAAACCCCCTCTTAGGGATTTTGATCTCTGGGAGGGGTGTGGTGTACCTTTTTACTGTATATTTCTGTAAATATCTGTTATACATTGTAAATACCTGCTTGTATATTGTGCAAAGCTGTAAATATAAAGCTTCATTTATTAACTTCCAGCCAACTGAGTCCTAGCCCGGGATATTTCAAACTGTGGGTGGGTGGGTAACTGCCTAATCACAACAACATGAAATACACTTGCAAGCACTGGAAACAGGTCCCCAAACCCAACACTGTTATTCTCGAGCCCCATAAAACAGGCTACAGGATCAAGATCCTCCTGGCTTCACAGGTGATCCATTTGTTTTCTGCACTGGGCCCATCTCCATCAGAGAGGAGTGTAGTCCTGTCCCAGCCAACAGGCAAAACGTAGATGCGGATGCTTCCTCCTCTTCCTTCTCAGACAACATGCTGGGGTTTGTGGGACAGTTTTAGGCCTGATGCAAGTGGATAAATGTTGTTTTGTTCTACTAATCCTCAAAGAGCCTATGTTATGGCTCCTCAAACAGCTGAGACAAAATGAACCAGAGGGGAACAGCCATTAGTGGAGGATTCTAAGTAAGCCCACAAGATAGAGTGAGCTTCAGTCACTCAGTCATGCAAAACACCCACATCGTTTATGGAGGTACCATGATGTCTCAGCAAGGGAGTTGTAGTGCGTGGTCTGAATAAGGCCAGATGAGGACATGAAAACAAATAAAAATAGCCTGGATGTGAATAAATGTAGCACATAAATAGAGGGAAATGTAAGCATCATTACCAGGGTGGACAAGATTCTAAAACATTTCAGATGTACTGGTTTGGGGTGGGGTGGGGTGGGGAATTTAATTGATTAAAGGACAGGAACCAACATAAGAATAAGATAAGAATATTAGGCACACTGACCCAAGGCTTTCCTTGTTCCTTAATGGAGGCTGCTTCTTCCATTTTTCTTCTCTTTTTATGCTTTTCTCTGTATCAGTGGTCACTTTCCCCACCTCTGCTTACACATCCCCTCCCATTCTAATTTCTTGTCTTGAAAGTGGAAGGTAGTTTTTTTTTTTCTGCTAGTAGCTCCTTCATTCAAAGTACCTTTAAGTTCATTGACAACTAAGATCTAAATTAAAAAAAAAGGAATACAGCCTGAAGAGTTGTAACAAAAAATGCCTAATGGCTTCTGCAGGATGTCAATTAACCTTCTTCATAAAGGGAAAATGGTTGATAACTCAGTGAATATTCTAAGCATTTCAACCCTAAAAGAAGTTAACTATTTTACATGCTGTACCTGTAGAAATCCTCCACTGGCTTTTTTCCTCTAATATCTGTAAGATAAAGACAGTATATATTCTTAGCACATAAGCAATAAACAGGAAATATTCCAAAGGACCAAATCTTATGGGATGCATATTAGCTCCCACAATAAAAGAACACAAATCAAACCCAGCAGCTAAAGTGCAGATGAGTGAATGATTATTCTAAGCCTCTAATGAAATTGTACTGTGGAAGGCATTAGATTGATTAGAGCTTAGCTGACTGACAAAACTGACTGTTCTGTCCACCACTAGAATCAATCTGCCTAGGACTATTTCCTTGTGAGTGTGCAATGGTGTTTGCATCCACATGCACATGTGCTTGTGTGGTTTGTTGCAAATCACTCATTGCTGTCTCTTTATAGTGTAAAAAACAGTCTCACTTGCAGAGCTTCATGCTTAAGATTTTGTACACTTTCAAGATAGGACACCTGAAATCACTCATTTTCAGTCCATCTCAGAGTAATTTCAATTAACACATTTATCAGCTTATTTACAACATGCAGAGAGAAATAAAGATCTTGTTAAAGAATGAAGCAAGATGAATCAAGCCTCTCACTTGGATTAAAAAATGAGGCAAGGCTAAATCATTACTGCAAGTTAATACTAAAGCACAGGGAGAATTAAAATGAAGACTGGATGTTTATACCACTGAGGATATTTAGAGAAAAAAATAGTTAGGATTATAAAGAAAGCAAGATCAAGATCTTACACTATATAGACATTGTCAGTTCCATTTGCTTCAGTAGAACCCTGCCAACAGCCTTTATTGATGGATGTGACCTGCAGTCTCAGACCCTGTATATTTTGGATATAGATCCAGACCAAGGTTCAGAAATTGCTCCTGGAAACAAAGGCAAAGTCCTGCATGTGGGTTGGAGTAATTTCAGGCAGCAGGTAGGCTACCATCTAGCTGACTAGGAATCATCCCTGCAGAAAAGGACTTGTGGTGCTGATAGACAAGGAGATGAACATGTCTGCCAACCAGCTTCACAGTGACAAATGCCAGCTGCAGAATGGTCTGCATTAGCAAGAGCACAGTTGACAGTTTGAGCAATCTGATTTCCCCCTCTATTTTACATTTGTGAAGAGTACATGTCTGGATTCCTGTGTTCAGTTTTGGGCTTCCCAGTACAAGAAAGTTATCAATAAAGTAAAGCAAGTTCATCAGAAACCCAGGGAGGCAGTTAGGGACAAAGCATATGATATACAAATAAGGCCCCAGAAGCTGCAAGAAGCTGTTTAGATGCAAGAAAGAAGGATAAGGGGAATCAAGTTAATATTTTCAGCTATCTAAAGAGATTTTTAAAAAATGAGATGAAGCCAGACCAAGAGCTGACAGACACAAGATACAGCAAATGGAAATTAGAAACACCAGTTAGTTATAAGGAAGCATTCTTCACAGTGAGGGTAGCCAAACATGACAACAGAGACCCCAGATTGGCTGTGCAGATCTCCATTCTTGGAGACAGTCAAAGACAACATGAAGGCCCTGAGCAACCTGATCTAACATTGATGCCATCCTGCTCTGACCTCTGGAGGTCCATGAGAATCATACCTTTGTATAAGTTTAGAAAATAATATAAATGAAGCGCAGGAAGAAAATCAGGAATGTCCCATCACAAAACAAGATTCAAGAATCAATGAATATACAAGGCAGACAGAAAAGTGATACCTAAACTGAATACTAAGTCAGACCCAAAGAATCATCATTTGGTTATAACAGGCTTAACAAAGACAAACTAATCTCCCTTTGGAAATGGAAGCCCTGCAGGCTTCTTGTAGTGAGGTAAATGAAGACAAGAATAACCTTGAGCTCCAGTCACACTGGAGCTTACTTAACACATAGCCTTCTATTGTATATTGCTGCAATTTGTATGGCTAATTATATAGAACTACAGTTACACATTGTGGCTAATTGCTGGAATATACATCCTCTGAAGCCGTTAGGAGTGTTACTACTGACTCATCTGAAGAGTTTAATTTAGCCAGCTGAATTATCTCACTCATCTTAGTAGGATCATCTCAGCAGGCTCTTCTAATGTTGCCCTTTGGAGGAGCTTCTTTCTGTGCAGAGAGCTTGTGGGAGACTCACTTAAGGCAGATGCCCAGTGCTCTGGGAAAACTGCCCTTTGCTTCATGATAAAGACAGGGTTGGTAATAATTGCCTACCTCCATATTTGTTGTGTAAATCACTTGATATAAGAGCATTTTAACAACAGGAATATATCTATTCCATTTGCCAGAGTATAAAAACAGCCTCACTGAAAGGTTGGAAGGATTAATTGGTGGAAGGATTGCTGATCATTAAAAAGCCAGCTTTTCAACAGTATAATTTAATGTGATGGGTTTAGGGTTGTCTGAGTATTCTGACAAAGAAACGGTGTTTAAAGGAGCTCCAGTTAATTACAGTTTGAAGAAAACAGGATAGGCAAAACCCCCATATAAATATTGAATGAAGGAAGCTAATCTGCAGTAAGATGGCTTCAATGAATGTGTCAAAATGTGTCCCCCATTAACTGTATGTGAGTCTGTTCAGCTCCCTGCATCCATTTAGGATATCAACACCATGGTTGCTAAACTTCCTATGTACCAGGCACAGACAAGGGTTGGGTTTTGGGTTGTTTTTTTTTTTTGTTTTTTTTTTCCAAGACAGGACAGCTCTTGCAAAGGCCTCAATGTGTGCAAGCTTGAATGGGATGTTATTCATCTCTTTAAATTAAGTTGTGTCTGTTGGCTGGGTTCCCGTTACAGTCACCAGAGATCTGGTCAATACACCCATAAGGCATCAGTCAATTTATTCTAGAGTAGACACCCACATTTAGGTCAGATGAATCATTCCCTAAGTGTCATGGATGATATTGACTGGTTCTCCATAAACAGCAGAAGCTGTCTTAAAGGTAAACAGATTTTAGAAACCTCAAATTAAAAAAAATAATCCCACTGTTGGGTCCATGCCACATGCTCCATCATAAGGAGGAGTAAGGCTCACAGTGATAACCTTGGGAGGTTCACATTAAGTTTCATGACAAAGGAGGAACTCACATCTATACAAGTCATCCACGAGCACTGTTTCAGTGCTGACCTCACTACAAATTTCATCTGCCACCTCCTCTGTACACCTTTGCCTCTCAAATGGACAGAATGACATTCCACTTCTGTGCTGCTTTGAGGCTTATTGGAATATTTGAATGAGAAAAATTAGATTACAGGCTGTGGAAAGAAAATAATGGTGATGTCCACTTCACTCATAGGTTTACTGAGATGTATAAAAGCAAGGACATAAACAGAGGTATGCCAGTGTTGCTCTGTGTCTGAGCTCTGTCTGTTGGTTTCTCCTCCTCTCTGGCTTCTAGCTGGATCTCTGTAACCCAACTAATCAGTTCAGCTTCTAACCCCCCTCAACAATCTTTCCAATTCATCTCGCATGTAAGGCAGATTCTGGGATAAGATTGGAGGATGGGGAGAAGGCGGAAGGGTGGTTTGGAACCCTTCTTGGAGGCTGTGATTTCTGGGAAGGGCATTGTGTTTCTGTATTACTTTTAACTTGTATATAGATGTAAATATTTGTAGTATATTGTAAATATCTGCTTGTATATTGTGCCAAGTTGTCAATATAAAGATTAATTCCTCAACTTCCATCCGTCTGAGTCTAGTCTGGGTGAATTCAAAAGTGGGGAGTGGGGGCAGATAACTCCTGAACCATCATAACATAACAGACTGTTCCCTCATCTCTGTAACAGCAACCTCCTGCTGCATCTTACAGGTTTTACCACATACAATCTATTTTGCTTCAAACTTCTTGTTGCTACTGTGATATGAGTAATAATGGAGGAGCCACAAGAGCTAGTCAGGAGAGCTTTTAGTCCCAAGAGTGATTGCCCTTTTAACCAAGAATAGGATGTTTTCATATTTCATTTCTTTCTTTTTGGTATGTGTTACTTCTGTTGCTGCTGAAAAGAACTGATTTATTGCAACGTGTTTTCTCTTGTTAAAACACCAGAAGCTTAACCCTTACTCTATCCAGAGTAAAGGTAACCCTTCAGGGTAGATAACAAATATTTTAATTGAAGGAGGAAGGAAAAAAAATCATGTCATGGAGGGATAGCAGGAACTTTATTTCAGGGTAATGACAGCTGCTGTCGTTCCTGCCATCAAATAACTGAACTCAAGCTGCATATAAATGAAGTCAAATGAAATACAGGTGTCCACATCATGTATATCATCTTCACTAGAGTGGCAGATCAGTCCCCTCATCACAGAGTGGTGGATCCTGAGTGGTCCCACTGATAGAGATGGTCACGCAGGGACAAGGTTAAGGTTGGTTAATGGCACAATGGGGAGGATCTTGCACTGCACCTTCCCTCACTATCTCAGTTTTGGAGCGGATTTCCAAATTTAGTACTTTCAGAGTAGTATGCTTCTCCAGGGGTAAACTTTAATTTATCTGCATTGTAGACCACAAGAGGAATTACATGTTGGTTAAGTGAACAGGTTTCCTACTAGGCAGCTACTCCACACCTGTCTTGAAAGAAAATGACACTCAGGGAAACTGAGTCATGAGTAAGGTAAATCTTTTATACACCTTTCACTGAGAATTTTGCAGTGGGGAACTCTTCTGTGTCCTGGCTCTCCAAAGTGACACTAGCACTCTGGCCATGGACCATCCTTATTTATCACAAGAATCCAGACAACTGGTTGCCTTCTTCTCAGAACTACATCAACACACACCTCTCTGTACAGTGCTTGTGGTTTTTTCAACCCTTATTTTCCCATGTGATCTGAAATTCTCTTGGCTCCCCATTATGATCCACAGCTTTTCATATTCCCTAGATCTCAATGGAACAAGAAATAAAATGTACTCTCAGCAGTAATGGCCAGCATAAACTAGAAGTGATTCCTTCATATGCAGAGCATGAAATACAAGCTTGAATTACTTCTTTGATCTCACAGTTGACAATAGACTAGAAGAAGTGACTGACACACTAGAAGTCTGTGCTGCCATTCAGCAAGATCTGGGCAGCCTGGAGAGTCAGGCAGAGGTGAACCTCATGAAGTTCAACTGTAGAGTCTTGCACCTGGAGAGGAAGAACTCCACACACCTGTAAAGATTACAGGCTGACCAGCTGGAAAGCAGCTGTATGGAGGAAGACCTGAGAGTCCTGGTGGACAGTGTGCTCTTGTGGCCAAGAAGACCAATGGTATCCTGGGATGCATTAAGAAGAGTATGATCAGCAGTTCCTCCTCTCCTCTACTCTGTCCCATTGAGGCCACATCTGAAGTATTGTATTCAGTTCTGGACTCCCCAGTTTAAAAGAGACAGGGAACTATTGGAGAGAGTCCAATGGAGGGCTACAAAGATGATTAGGGAACTGGTGTATTTCTCATACCTTCTGAGAGGCTGTGAGACCTGGGCCTGCTTAGCCTGGAGAAGTCTGAGAGGGGATCTTATCAATGTTTATAAATATCTACAGGGCAGATGTCAAAGAAGGATGAGGGCAGATGTCAAAAGGATGAGGCCAGACTCTTTTCAGTAGTACCCAGTGACATGGCAAGTGGCAATGGGTGCAAACTAGAATACAGGAAATTGTATTGCAAAATTATGGATTAAAAAAACCTGGCCTAGCACTGAAACAGGCTGCCCAGAGAGACTGTGGAATTTCCTTCTCTGGAGTCTTTCAAAACCAACCTGGATGTGTTCTGGTACAACCTGACCTAGGCAAACCTGCTTTAGCAGGCCAGTCAGACTAGATGATCCATAGAGATGCCTCCTAACCCTTATCGTTCCACACTTCTGTGATTCTGCAATGGTGTAAAATGCTACCAAGCTACAAAATTGATGGTGATTATATTAAAAAAAAAAAAAACTGAAAAAAATTTGTTAACCTATGAAAATAGAACACACCCCTGAGGAGGATCCTCTCAAACATTTCTAATTTAGATGGGGTTTTGTCCTCTAATGGTACCGCAAAACATACCTAAATCCAAACCCTGTTTTCATACTTATGAATGACTGAAATAAAAATTACTTTTACTAACAAGTGATTATGTAATATTAAAACACCATTATCATATTTATCTGTTTACCAGCTGGAGTTCTAATTGAAATTTGTTCAGAACTCATAATAGCATTAGGTCATGTAATGCTTACAGCATTAAGCAATTATTACATCTGTGGCTTTTGGTTTTAATTAGCTTTTTTTCAGTTATCTGGGAGAGATAGAACCTTTCAAGACCATAATTCACTGTTGATTACAATGGAAAGAGAACAAACTGAGTCATCTTACAGAAAAAATGTGTGACTGTAAAATTTACATTCCTGACTCTGAGGTTGTTAGGTCTGGCTGTATTTTGATTTTCTGTCACTCATTAGTTATGTTAATAGGGTTTTGATGGCAATGAGGTGCTGGCATTTGCACAGCCAGGGATCCAATTTTACTTTTTACAAGAAAGAGATGAGTGTGTACTGTGTCTTACTTTTCCAGCGGCAGGACAGATGCAAAGTACTGAAAACCAGACCTCTGAATCAGCCATGCAGTTGAACATAGCCAGAGGTAAATTTTAAAGAGAGTCTCAAATGCAGCCATAGTTCTGATTCAGAAAAGCCTTTCAGCATGTGCCCTCAGCATTCATCCCAGCCTACAAACAGACACGCACAATCACTCACCTGCTTTAACTTACGCTTCTTGCTGAGTCTTACCCTATGGAAAGCGCCAGCTGTTACAGGCAGCAAGCCCACATCAGGCCCTTCTTGTGCCCTCCTCAGTGGGTAACTGGCACTAGCACCTCATTAGTAACTGACTTAAGCAGCTCCCTCAACTAGAATTGCCCCTGCTGCCCTCTTCCTTCAAACTCCAGCTTAGCTTATTGTAAATACCCATGCCTGGGAGAACAGACAAGTAACTCCACAAGCCAAAAAAGGGAATAATCAGCCTTAATCCGCTGGAACAAGCGGCTGCTAAGGGACAGTGAGCAGCCTCATTTGCCTTCCTGCTGCCACTGGGAGCCTGGGGCACATCTATGGCCCAGCAAAGCTCCCAACCCCACGCACACTCGCCATTCCATTCCATGCCCATCTGTGCTTTTGAACAACACACAGGGAGAAAGAGGAACCTGAACACAGCCAGCCATGGGAATCTGGTAGCATCGTTTGCAGTCAAAGTGCTTATGAAGATGAATTAGATGAGATTGGTAGGCTGCGGCTACAGGAGAAGAGCAAGGTCATTTGTTTCTAACACACATATGGGAGCGTGAGGTACAGAGTGGCAATAGTAACTAACCAAGCCTGATGAGCTTACATGATAGTGATTGGTACCCCCAGAGGGGTTATAGGAATTGTATAAATTGTAGAAAATAGGCTCAGAAGGGAAGTTGAGATGTAACATAATCCACCCCCCTGCTGAGATGAATCAAGGAGCAAATTGCCCCTAAGATACTTTGCCTGTAATTCCCTTGCTCTGCTCAGAGCCAGAGGAGTTTAGTAGTTTTCCCATGTTCAGTTGAAAAAATAGCTTTCAGGAATTGAAACAGGGATTGTAGAAAATTCAGGGTGGAATAACAAGAATGGTCTAAGGTCTAAAATACATCTGTGGCATTCAGGCACTGCAAACGAATACCACCACTTAATACTACTTACAGGTGAAAATATCTAGGCTGTGGTTCAATGTACCTGACCAATTTCCTACACATAGGAAATTACTCCCCTGCTCACTATGCCTCATTGTACCCAAACAGTTCCCCTCTGTTGACCTGAGCCATTGCTCCAATGGCTAAGTCTGACCTGAGTTATATTGCTTGTTTCTGGGAAGACAGGGAGATGCTTTTTCCCTATCACTAAAGGAGCATGAGGTACCCTGTTATGTTTATTATTAATAGGTTATTAATTATTAATAATAGTTTAATGAATATTTATTTTTAGTAATAATATTCAAAAACTTGGGAAAAGTCCCTGAGATTCTTTGGATGTTTGGCCAACAAGAGGCAATTACACCAAGGTCCTTTATAAACACAGAATTAAAGAGTTTAAACAGCCAGAATTTGGAAGATAGGCACCTGGTAACGGAAACTTCTAACTGTGCTGCACTCACAGACACGATAGATACAGATTATCCCGGTAGAGGAAGAGGAAAGGTTTGCCTTGCAGCTGGCTGGTGCAAACTGCAACGCAGGCTGCAATCACCTGGCTGCTGTGAATAGACCTCCAGTCCTGGTGAAAGGCAGCAGGAAAAAGGAGACAACAGTCTCTAAATCACCCCTTAAATACACTGTTTTGAATGGTGAAACTGGCCAATAGACACTAGAATTCATTGTTTTGGCCAATGAATTCAAAGTCCTGTGCCTAGGTGTCCACCCTTGCACTTGAGGGGCAGCACAAGACACCTAGCTTGGTCGTGTGCCATGCATTTAGCCTTCCCGGCTTTCTTGGGCCAAACCCTCAGTGTTTTGCTCACACTATCGACTCCATGGACCTTGCTACAGGAGGAGGAGAGCAGGGGTTTGAACTAATTTGGCAGGATTTATGCCCTACCTGGACATACCCTTACCAGGGCACAACCACCATGGTCATTTCCAGTGCCCCTTGTGAGCATAGGAACAGAGTACCTCTTACTGTGGCTGAAACATTTGTTTCTCTCCTTGGGTCAACTGGTATCCAGAGGAAAGATCCTCAATGGTTATTCCAGATTGAAGGTTTTGGGCAGGCTGTCAGTTTGTGATGGAATGTGATGCTCATATCCACTTGTAAGGGAGGTTTCACATGGTAGTACTTCCATGCCAAGCTCTGCTTTCACTGACCTAATGGACACTGACGTGACAGTCCCCCATGACTTTGACAACAGAAGACTTTGTGTCATTTCTTACTGGTAGTTCTTAAAAAGCTATGTGAGGTTAATTAAAAGAAAAAAAAAAAAGGCATTGGCTGAGTTCTTTATGTTGGTTGCCCTGCAGAATCTCTGGTGAGATCCAGGCAGCCTGTGCAGGACAGACACCTGTGATGTGGAAGATCCCAATTTCTTCCTGATAACACCCTGCACCTTTGGAAGGTCACATAAGGATCAAGTCCCATGTCAGACATGTGCCAACCAAGAAGATGCAGACACTCAGAGGCTCAAGACACTTGAGATCACATTTCCCATGACACCACACAAGCTTGAAGTGGCTACACAGGGGGGCCTGGGAGTAGAAAGCTTTAAAGTGATGACAAGATGAGACAAGATTCACTGGAGGTAAACAAAGCAGTGAGGAAGGCAGTTCCTGCCTACCAACACAGCAGCTTCCATCAAGGACAGGATGGGCAGCAAACACTAGTGCTGTCACAAGAAATCTTTCCTGCTCTTTCTCTGGACTTTGTTCTTGTTCTTAACCACTGATTTTTTTTTTTTTCTTTTTTTTTCAGTGAGAGAATAGTGGGCAATAAGATTCTACAGTCATCATCTAAAGTGTGAGAGTAATTCTTATTTTGGATTTAGATTTGGGCCAGCTGATGCTGGACTCAAGCCTGTCCTTTCCACAACAAAAGACAGTAACCCAGCTGCCCAAATGCTGCTTATGCTGGGTCTGCTTGGGATTTAGCAACATTCCCCCTGGGATCCACAGAACATTTTTCAGGCAAAATTTCAGCAAGAGTGAATGCATTGCCATAAAAAGTGCTGTCTCCTTTCCCATATTCTGGTTATTAAAAAAAAAATAAATATATATATATATATCCAACCCAGTCTAAACATCAATGCAAAACCATTAAAGTGATGTAATGAAAATAACTCTGGCCTCAAGACTCAGAGATTTTGGTGAGACTAGAACAGGGATTTTATTGCTTCCATTTTTACCTTCAGCAGCCTCAACAGGACTAAAATAGCTCCCTGCCTCCTCTTCCCACTGTGTCAGTAGGACAGAGCCATGCATGAGGATTCACACCCTCCCTAATGTTGTGCCTCCTTAGACACAACAATACCTCCATTAGCTTTCTCTCCCCTCCCACAGCAGGAACAGTGTGGATCAGCCATACCACAGCCAAACTGAGAGACACGCAGGTGGATTTCTTTTTTTGTCTCAGCTCTGTCCCTTTTCTCCTTTCCCTTTTTGGAGGAAACGCAGATGGCAATCACTCCCTTTGCTGTCTGAGAGTAACTAGACAAAAAAAATCCCCACAGCTTGCACAGTTTTCTGAGCTGCCTTCTGCTCACCTCCGTCTCCTCGTTTTACTTTATCTGCTTTCCATATTCTCCATGCTGCTATTGGTTCTGTGGAAATGAACACATCAAAGACATAAGTAGTCCTTTTTGCACTGCTCCTATGTCCTCTCTCCCCCCCTCTTCCTTTAACATTAATATTAATAGTTACTGTACCTTTCTTCACTGTTGCTTTCTTCTTAATCCTTGAGGGAATATGCCTTTTCTTGGACTTTCTACTACAGCGAATGACTGTTTGAAGGAATGCTAAGGCATGCTGGGAAGCACAACACTGGTGATGCCTGCGATACAATATTGGGCCAAACAGCAAAGGTATTAAATGCTGTTGTATTTATTGGAAGAGTCAAGCACGCTTTTATCCCTGCCACTTATGGCTGGGTTTTCTTTTTTTTTTTCTTGTTGCTTTCCTAGAAAAAATGTCTTTTTAATCAGTTAAAAATCTCTAAGGAAAAGGAAAAAAAAACAAAAACAAAAACAAAACCTCTTTTCTGTGCTCTTGATGTTTTTCCACAGGGCTGCTGCCTGAGGAGCAAAGAAGCAAATGCTGTTTCACATCTGTTGCAAAACCACACACACAGACACACAGACAGAGATGCACACTACAGGGACACCCATCACCCGCACTCCCACCGCTGCTATTATTAAAAGCACCGAGCTAATGAGCTATCCTGCCCCGCAAGCTTTGCCTGCCTGTTGCTAGTCCCTAGGGCTGAGAGCTGAACTCCTCACGCCTGCGTCAGCCCAGCTCCCGCATTTGTATTCTGTGATGTGGTTGTGTGTCTGGAGTGGTAGGAAGAAATCCCTCCCGGTTTGACTTCGCTTACAGACGTATAAGGGCAGTACAGCAGCAGGCGGTCAGCATGACGCTTGTGCTCCGTGGGGCTGTCTGCAAGCCACAGAGAAGGTTCCAGCTAGCATCACAATGGAGCCCAAAAGGCAGAAGGTGAATTTCTTGATGTCATTGTCACAAGAAAGAGGTACTGTTGTGATAATAATTCAAGAGAAATATTGAGGTACTGGAACGTGTCCAGAGAAGGGCGACGAAGCTGATGAGGGGCCTGGAGCACAGCCCTGTGAGGAGAGCCTGAGGGAAGTGGGGTTGTCTAGCCTGGAGAGGAGGAGGCTCAGGAGTGACCTCTTTGCTGTCTACAACTACCTAAAGGGAGGTTGTAGCCAGGTGGGGGTTGGTCTCTTCTCCCAGGCAACCAGCAACAGAATGAGGGGGCACAGTCTCAGGTTGTACCAGGGGAGGTATAGGCTGGATATTAGGAGGAAGTTCTTCCCAGAGAGAGTGTTTGGCATTGGAATGGGCTGCCCAGGGAGGTGGTGGACTCACTGTCCCTTGAGGTGTTCAAGAAAGGACTGGATGGAGCACTTAGTGCCATGGTTTAGTTGATTGGATAGTGCTTGGTGCTAGGTTGGACTGGATGATCTTGGACGTCTCTTCCAACCTGGCTGATTCTATTCTATTCTAATGAAACTCACTATAACTCTCAGAGTGACTTATTCCAAGCATGGCTTCTGTTTGGACAGAGGTAAAAGTTATTATCTGCTCCCGTCTTGAGACTACAAATACGCTACTTTTGAAAACAAGGATTTCTTTAGTGTGCAGAACCAGACCATACATCTGAGGCAGGAGGGATTGGGGCACCCAAATCAGACTCCCATTATATTTCTTTTGGAAAATATGCTGCAGTTGTACAGAGCAGTGAGTAATTCCCTTCTCTCTCTCTCCTCTAGATCTGCTGCTGATGTAAAACTAGTTTTTGTTATAGCTAATCAAAAGACCCCCATGAGCAGCAGTGGGTTTGCATCAGCTGGAGAAACAACTGAGGGAGGTCAGGAGGTGGAATGATGCTGGCTTTCCTGTTATGGCCCAATCCTATCTTTTCCCTTTCTTTCTCCAACGAAGCCTTCTGAAGGCTGATAACCACAAACTAGATGGCCTCTAGACTCAGCATAGAATCATAGAATGGTTTATGTTGGAAGCGACCTCAAAGATCATCCAGTTCCTATCCCCTGCCATAGGCAGGGACACCTCCCACTAGAACAGGTTGCTCAAGGCCTCATCCAACCTGGCCTTGAACATCTCCAGGGAGGGAGCAGCCACAACATCCCTGGGCAACCTGTGCCAGTGTCTCACCACCCTCACTGGAAAGAACTTCCTCCTAAAATTGCGTTTAAATCTCCCCTCTGCCAGTTTAAACCCATTCCCCCTTGTCCTGTCATTACAAGACTTTGTAAATAGTCCCTCCCCAGCCTTTCTGTAGGCCTCTTTCAGATATTGGAAGGCTACTATAAGGTCTCCTTGAAGCCTTCTCTTCTCCAGGCTGCAGAGCCTCAACTCTTGTAGCCTGTCCTCATAGCAGAGCTGCTCCAGCCCTCTGATCACTTTCGTGACCCTCCTCTGGACTCGCTCCAACAGTTCCAGATTAGCCTGGGAAAACTTCTTTTGCTCCAATCAAAATGCTGTAGGAATGGAATGTGATGTACTGGTACCAGAGCTCTGACTTGGGAAGAAAACGAGTAGGCAGGGAGAAGAATACTCTGAGCTATGAATGGGAAAGAGACACGAAGGACTTGTGCAAAAGCCTACTGCACCCAGAGCAGCTGCAGATTGCAGAGACATGAGTTATAGCCTTTTTGGAGACTAGGAAGTCTCACACAAGAATAGCCCCTGTGTCCAGCAGTGCCAGTCTCAACCACTTCAGCTCCAACCAGCAGCACCACAAGGCTCTAATGGAAGAATGGGAGATTGTTTCTCACAAAAACCAGAAGAGTAATTAGTTCTAACAAACAAAAGGAGGCAGGGGAATCTACTTGCTTGTCATAATCAGCAGTTTGTTGTTTTTTTTTTAAAGCATGCAGTGTCTTCAGAGTCTAATAGAGATGCCTTGTGTTTGAAAACATGAAGATTATACAAAGTTTCAGGTGGTGATTGCAGGATGCTTTTGAGATCTCTGCAGGAAACCTAATTGTAAAATTCAAATAAGGTCACAAGTTTTGCTGCTTGTCTGCAAGATTCTCCCTAAGGTCTCCCTGCTCTCTCAACTTAGGAGCCTAATTAACCCTCTGCACCTTGTTGGCAGGCATGGAATTTTAAGTAATTATGGGGCTGTATGGTTTCCTTAGCAGCATGTCAAACTGTTCATGTCAAACACTTCATGCCACGCTCCAAGTACTGGTATTTGCCTTGTGCTTCTTTGTTCAGCGTGGCAGAGTGGTCAGCTCTCCACACAGGCAAAACCTAAACTGAAGGGATCAATTTATAGACAGTCTTTGGACCAAGAGGGACAAAAATTTCCCTAGGGTCACTTGCAGGTTTCTGTAGCACTCTAGAGCTTTGAGTATGAGTTGTCCTTAGATGTTTTAAACTACTTCACAGGCATTAGCTATGCCCATTGCATAAATACAACCCTGCCTTAACCAGCTCCCCTGAGCAACATGGATGATGTGTGAGCTTTTCTGCATGTTCAGCCAGCAAGGGACAGCCTGAGGAATCTACACTGTTCCCACAATTCTCTCATTAGAGAGCTTGGATTGAAAGAATAAAAACAGAAACCAAGAATAAAGAGCTTGGACTGAAAGAATAAAAACAGAAAAAGGAATCTAGAAGTAGCAAGCAGAGCTGCAGGAATTGGACAGGAGCTTCAACAGAATCTGCTGCAGAAGTTGCCCTCCCTGCACTTGTCTTTCTTTTGCATCAGTGAATCCCCAACTACCCTGCAACTTGGTGATGAGAAGAGGGCATCGTTGCTGAACCCACCACTTTTTAGACACACACTGATGGTCAAGGCTTTTTCATGGAGTTGTGCTGGTTTGAACTAATTGGAGGATTCGAATGAGAAATTAGACTACAGGCTGAGAGAGGAAAGCACTGATGGTGCTACTTCACTCATAGCTCTACTGAGAAATTTTAAAAAATTGTTTAAGAGCTGTAACCCAAATATAGATAGGTGAGATGGTTTCTGACCGCTGTGGCTGTTCCTGCAGGCTTTCTCCTTTTGTATCTGAATCTGAGTAATTCCACTAACTTATTTTCCTGCTGCTAATCCCCCTGGCCAATCTACCTCCACCTATCTGCTGCAGCAAACAAATGGTGAGATAAGATTGGGGAAGGGGGGAAAGTGGTAGGGGTGTTTAGAAACCCACTCTTAGGGATTTCTGATCTCTGGGAGGGGTCTGGTGTTTCTGTATTACCTTTTTACTGTATATATCTGTAAATATCTGTTATACATTGTAAATATCTGCTTGTATATTGTGCAAAGCTGTAAATATAAAGCTTCATTTATTAACTTCCAGCTGACTGAGTCCTAGGCTGGGTTATTTTGAAATGTGGAGGAGCAGCTAACTGCTAAACCACCACAGGAGTGCAGTAGTCACAGACTCAAACCTCCATAAGCAGAGAAGGACTCCAAACCTTCAAACTCAACTCCTGAGTGGGTACTCTCACCACTACCTCAGCAGGCAAAATGGATGTGGAAGTATTTAAGGAGTTTCAAAACATATCACTTTAATTTAAGAAAGAGAATCAGAAAAGTGAGAAATCTTGTGAGTTTAACAGGTAAAGCAAAAGCCTCATACACAATTTGCTTGGACTGCAAGACTCTGTCATTCAGGCTAAACATGACTGCTCCACAAGCAACAGGCTCTTCTAGTAAAAAACCAGACACACAAAGACATGAAAGATACTAGATCATCCTTAGATCATAGGAGTCTTGCAGTCTTAGTCATTGGAGTCTCTCTGTCTTAAAGCCAATGATCAGGATCAAACTTCAAGTCAGAATAAGGAGTGCAACGGGAGGTAAAAATCAAGTGAAGTATTGAGTACTGAGTCGAGAACACTTTCTTAGCTGGAGCAGGATAAAAGTATGTCAAGGGGAGAAGAAAATTGATCTCAGTGAGGATCAGCCTACACTTGGGGAGCTATGTTTTCCCAGTCTGGATCCTGACCTTTCACTCCTAGCCAAAAAACATTACCTTAAAATCTGTGCATTAAATCTTCACAAAGGGAAGTCCATTCTGTCGATCTGCGGAAATGATGAGAGCCTAACATCAGTGGAAAATGGCTCAGAGGAAATCGTGATTAATTTCAAAGTTCACCTGTGTTGAATAGAAACAGACACTCAGCTTCACTGCAAAACATCAGCCGCCAAAGCTCGGTGGTGTGAGGAGTGGGAAAGAAGGTCTGGCTTTTCACAAAGGCCCAATTTATTCAAAGCCAAACAGAGTGTTTAGCAGGCTTGCCACTTTGAAAAGGGGCTGGTTGGGCAGCGTGCAGCCAGGTTAGCTTTGCAGCCACACACCTGCTAACTTTTTCCCAGCAAAAGAAAGAAAAGCTCTGATTCTCCTTTCATTGACACCTGTGTAAATAATGTGGTCTCTGCAAGTCTGTGGAAAGAATCCAGCTTAGATGAGAGAAAGAGCTAGTCCAGAGAGAGAGAGAGAAAATTTGTCATCCTGAAACTCTGCTCTGCAGGTGTTTCTGCTATTACAGATGTCTCGTACAAAGCCCCTAGCAGCATGTAATTTAAATCCAGTCAGGCCTAAGTATGAAGTGTTGTAAGACACACCACTGCCTTCTTCCTCAGCTCACTGATGTGCTGAGCCCTTGCTGCATTCTGTCAGGAGGCCTCACAGCACTCATGGTAAATGACTGAGGAGGGATGCCTCATGCAAGCTCATAAGACAAATTATATTAAAAATTAAAAGTGAAAAAGCAAACACTTCAACTGGGACTTGAAAGAATAATAGCTGCATTGTGTGCTTTCCTCTCACAGCTTAAGTTCTTATGGCTCAATGGCTGCTGGAAATACCAAGGGTTTGGTTTGGCAAATCTCTTGCATGCAGAATCCCTGCGAGTTAGGAGCACTCTCTCCTAACAGCTATTTTTACCTGCTCTTTTCACTGAATTTCTGCTTCTTTCTTATCGTTGCAAGACTACAGACACACCAACAGCATATGTGGGCAAGTCCCAGGTGGCATTTTTTTCCCCCCAGATAGGTACTTAAGTGACACATAAACCCGAACAAAACTGCAAATGCTCTAAAGCTGGAAATCTTACTCAGGTTCCCATCTGGGACCCATTTCTCTTGAGATACTGTTTTTCTGTGCTTTGTAGTTTGGAAGCAGTTACAGAATGGTTTCTGCTTTAAGCTTTCCTGTCTTGGGCACATCACAGTCATGCATTCCTTTGGCCATAGATAGTTTTACAAGGGTAAGGCCAGGGCCTCTCTTCTCAGCTGCAACACACATCATTAGTAAAACTGAACTCTCCAATCAATTGCTAGGAACCTTGGGCTTCCACACCTATGGATGGCTGTATTGGTCAGCCCCCAAGAACTGGCATCATCTCTCTGGCAGGGGGCAGGCATAGGCAATATAAAGCATAACTCTTTTGCTAAGGTAACTCCAGGGTATATACTGGATCCCAGCCTTCCTAAGCCTGCTGCAGGGTGAACATTTAACTTTTGTGCAGAGCCAAGCAGGCAATCAAATGTTGATATATTTTACCATTAGATCTTCAAGAAATGCGTCTCCAAAACCATTAGAAAAGCCTTCACTTTATCTCCTATGGTGTCCAGGGAGACAGAGCTGAAAACCCACCCAGAGCCCTGTCCTGTGCAGATACACAGGGCTGGCAACGTGCATGTCCTAGTCTGGGCCATACTGACCTATCACTGTGGTGAAGCCTTGCATCTCATCTCTCAGCCTTTAAGGTTTTGTATCTAAGGGGCCTAATTTCACTGGAGGTGCTGGTGGCAGGATGAAAATACCTGAATTCCCTAGGCTCTTCCACCCTGAAGGGTCACCAGAGTTGTGTGTGCCTTTCTGAAGAAAAGGCTCATCTTCCTGCCAGTGATGGCTTATCCTCATCCCTCAACAATTTTTTTCCTGGTGTTTGGGGAGAGGATGAACATTCCACACCCCCAGTGCTCTCTACTGGCAAATCTCTTCGGCAAGAGATTTGCCAAATCAGGATCAAGTTTGCTTGTGCTTACACTCAGCTCAGTGCTGGAATTGCCATCACCATTAGGAAACTCTGCACCAGATGTACACTGAGGCCTTTCCCACTTCTTTTTGTGTGGTTACACAACATCTCCCTGCCCTTGAAACTAGATTACCCTAGCACTTATTTAGTGAGAGACTAGATCACAAGACTTCTATCTGTGCTGAGGACATAGCCTGTGCTAGTTTCAGAAGCGCAGAAAGTGTGCTAGTTTCATGGGGACTCCTCGGCGCTAATGAATGTACAGTAACTAGCTGAAAGTATTCAGTCTTCAGAAATTGCCTGCAGCAAGGTCCCTTCCCATGATCTTCCTCTCTCTGAAGGAGACAAGCTGTCCTCTACCCATGGGATTCTGCTGGAACTCCTCCAGTGAAGGACATTCTTGCAAGAGAAGCTGGTCATGTAGGTCGCCTTGTCCATTGACTTTGTCACTTGCCACCATGTTCCTGAGCATCCAGTCTTGCACAAAATCCAAGGCCCTGATGTAACTTTATGTTTTAATGTGGATTAATTGTGTATAAATTGTGTATAAAATTAATTGGATTAATTGTGTATAAAACAGTGACTAAGCATTCACCAGAAAACCAGGTGAAGCTGGGAGGAAGCGAGCGTAGGATCTACCCTTATTTTAAAATTCAATTAGCAGCACAACCATGATGAACAGGCCTGTGGTCATGTAGATTTAGTAAAGTCATTAAGATCTCAGATTGCACGGGGTGTTATTTCCCCTTATTCTGCCTTTTGCTGCCCACCCCCCCCGGCCCCACAATCCTACCTCTTTTCAACCTATCACAATTACAAACAGAAACAAATCACCGGGGGTTAAACAGCCTAAATTGGATTACAGTCACACTGTTCAGAAAATAGAGCATCATTGGTAATTGCATTCCATTGAATAAATATTTCTACTATAGTTTACATCACATTAGCATTCTGACAATGATTATTCTCATTGTAATTTGCCTGTCCAAGAATAAATGTAACACATAGCTCAGAACCCAAACAATTGATGTGTTCTGAGACTTTTCTTTTTTTTTTTTTTTAAAGATTAAACAGCATCCTTGTTGGCCATTAATAAAACCTTAGATAAAAAAAATCCCAGATCCATCTTCTTTCAGTATTGCTGCAGTTATAAGCCAAATAATTCCAGGCTCAAACATTTTCCTGATGAAATCTGTAGGAGTTCTGCTAATCCCTATTACTTCAGGACTCTCAACATTTCTCTTATATGTATCACAATGGCTTCCTAAATTTGCTTATTCCAAAATATTTATGGACAGACTGTGATGCCTCTTTTGATATCACAGGATTTGAGTCTGAAATGAGGCTGGCACAATTAGGAGTAAATTTTCTCCTCAATCAACTTCTCAGGTATCTTATTCCATCTTCTGGATAAGTTTGTCTAAAGTCAGAAGTCTCCACACCGCTCTCCCTATTGACCTTCTTTACCGTGACCACTGATGATCACCAACCACTTGGATTTTGTTCAGCACCTGCTGTTCTTCACTTTCTCAGGGAAAGAGACAATGCCCTTACAGGTAGATAAAGAAAACAAAATAAAACACACAAACAAACAAAACCAAATAAACATACAAAAAATAAAGGCAAAGAGCAATTTAGCCTGACACCTCACTTAGCTACATGTGGTCATGAGAGGCACACCGCATAGAATCATAGACTGGTTTAGGTTGGAAGGGTCCTCAAAGATCATCCAGTTCCAAACCCCCTGTGCCATATGCAGGGACACCTCCCACTAGAACAGGTCGGTCAAGATCTCATCCAACCTGGCCTTGAATACCTCCAGGGAGGGAGCAGCCACAACCTCCCTGGGCAACCTGTGCCAGTGTCTCACCACCCTGCTGAGACTGGAAAGAACTTTCTCCTAACATCCTGTTTAAATCTCCTCTCTCCCAGTTTAAACCCATTACCCCTCATCCTGTCATCACAAGACCTTGTGAATAGTCCCTTCCCAGCCTTCCTGTAGGCCCCTTTCAGATACTGGAAGGCTACTATAAGGTCTCCTCCAAGCCTTCTCTTCTCCAGGCTGAAGAGTCCCAACTCTTGTAGCTTGTCCTCATAGCAGCGGTGCTCCAGTCCTCTGATCATCTTCGTGACTGTCATCTGGACTTGTTTCAACAGTTCCACATCCTTCTTGTGTTGGGGGCTCCAGAACTGTACACAGTACTCCAGGTGGGGTCTGACAAGAGCAAAGGGGGAGAATCACCTCCCATGTTTCCCAGATTCTTTGTTCCTCCAGCTAAGTTTGTTCCTGAGACCTCCGATGTTGTCCAGAAGAATTTAAGGGTCTCTGGCTCATCAGGCACCCAGATGACTGGTTCTAGCATAAGCATCATCAAAGTTCATGGGCCCAGCAAGCTCTGGTGTACTGCTAAGACGATAAGAGAAGGCAGGGAGAAACACTGGCAGCTAGACAGACAGAAATGCCTCTTTACTCCTTGCTGTCGGACTCAAGAAAAGCCACAATAACCTACTGAGTACATTTCTTAATGCAGCACCTAGTCCTCTCTTGGAAGGAACACCCAGTGGCTGGATATCTTACATTGGCTATTTGTACTAATTATCCCTTTCCCTTGCCATAGGTCTAGTAATTAAATATGTCCCAGGGACATTACATTACCCTTTTCTTTCAGCCACTCAGCAGCAGTAGTACAATAGCACTGTTCCAACTGTCCCAAGTGCCTATATACTTGTCAAGCTAGAATGTTCTAGACACTGACACTGGCATCTTTCCAGGAGGATATCTTAGTGACAATGACTTCTTACAAGTAGCATCTTGCATGGAAAGCCTTTGGGAAGAGATGTTAGCTTTTCTGCATAAAAGAAAAAAGACTGTGAGAGCAAAGGAAGAGGAGACTAACATGAAACAGCAAAGGTAAGGATGATGACTAAGACTTGAATTAGCTGCCTGTGCATAAGTATAAAGCTGAGAAGTTGGTCATTGTTTACAATCTGAATGTAGTATTTGAATAAGGCTATCAATAATGGACAGCCTCTGGGAGGCAAAACCTACCATGGCTGGCATTTTCCAAAGAATTATGGGACCTTGGAGTCCAATTTCTACGGGCCTCCAGCCTGTAATCTTGTTGATAAATCACTTCCATATGTAGGATTTCATTGAGAACGACCCACATTTTACTGCCAGTACCAAGTGCACAAGAAAAGAACAAAGCATGCAGCAAAACTGTTATGAAACTGGAAACTGGGAGCAGTACAGGCCTGGATGAAGATGAAGTACTGCAAGAGGCTCAGAACTTTAGCTCTTTTCCTGGCAGCTCACACCCTAGATGCCAAAGACAAAAAGTGGCTGTAGGCAGTGGTGACTGAGAAACAGACATGGGACACAGCACCACACAATTGTTTTCAGCAGTGTCTTATTCCACTGTTGCTGGTGGAAAGACCTTGTAAAATTATTCCTATTTGTTAGCACCATGTGTGATCTGAGAAAGTCAGAGAGGAAAGGAATAGACAGAAGCCATTACAGTAGTGTGGTGGTTTAGCAGTTACCTGCCCCCCCACCCTTTGATATAACCCAGGCTAGGACTCAGATGGCTAGAAGTTGATAAAATGAAGCTTTATATTTATAGTTATGCACAATATACAAGCAGATATTTACAATGTATAACAGATATTTACAGATATATACAGTGAAAAGGTAATACAGAAACACCACACCCCTCTCAGAGATCAAAATCCCTAAGAGGGGTTTCTAACCACCCCTACCACTTTTCCCCCCTTCCCCAATCTTATCTCACCATCTGTTGACGTAGCAGATAGGCAAAGGTAAATCGGCCAGGGGGGTAGCAGTAGGAAAGAGGTTAGTGGAATTATTGAAAATCAGCTACAAAAGTCAGGGACAAAGGAGCCACGCAAGAAGCAGCCACAGCCCAGAGACGCCTGAAGCACTCTGACTTATCTATATTTGAGTTACAACTCTTAAAACATTTTTTTTTTTCTTTCTCAGTACAGCTCTGAGTGGAGTAGCATCATCTGTTTTCCTCTCTCAGCCCATAGTCTAATTTCTAATCCAAATCCTCCAATTAGTTCAAACCGGCACAAGTAGGCTCCATCCATGCAGTGGCACCAGAAGATCACAGGATGTCAGGGGTTGGAAGGGACCCAATGAGATCATCAAGTCCACTCCCTCCTGCCAGAGCAGGACCATACCATTGAGCTCAGGTCACAGAGGAACACACACAGACAGACCTTGAAAGTCTCCAGAGAAGGAACCTCTCTGGGGAGCCTGTTCCCAGTGCTCTGTGACCCTTACAGTAGAGAATTTCCCCCTTGTGTTGAGGGGGAACCTCCTGTGCTGCAGCTTACACCCATTGCTTCTTGTCCTATCACAGGGAGCAAGTGAGCAAGTGAGAAGAGCCTGAGAGCCACAAATAGCCCTTTCATGCTACAGAAACAGATCATGGTGTTTGGAATCTGCTAAGCACAGGGAGGACTAGTCCAGAGGACTAAAGTCAGTGACACTAATGACAGTGCTGCCTGAGGCATAAGGACTGCATCCTTGAGTTTCCTGAAACACAAATACCCACTGTTTGTTTTGTTTGTAAATACATTTTAAGCTCAAGCCAAGGCCACATGTTTGAAGCTGGAGGAAAGTGGGGTGGATCTATTCTCCACAGTCATGGTTCTAACTTCTGCCAGGTTTCCAAAGAGATAAAGCAACGCCACAACCTCTGTGAATATTAGCAGAAGACTCTCCTCTCCATTTAAGCAAAAGGCTGGCTATCCCCTACTTCAGTAATTTCACCAGTCTCCTTCTGGTGAAACCTAGCACGAGTCAGTTCAGTGATGACAATAAAAGCTGGGGCCATGCTTCCCAGAATGGGAGATAATGCAGCACTAATTTCATCCTGGTTTTTAAAGAGGTGAGCTAATATCTTTGGTCAGGAATTTACAAAAAAATGAACTTGGTGCACTGACCCAAGGCACACCAATTTAGAAGCTAGAGAAGAGATAAACAGAACCTATTACATGGCAGAAGCTTTTAAGTATAGTGAGAATGCTGATATCTGACATCGGAGTCTTGGCTCAGTAGCTGCAGTTCTCATAGAACCACCGTGTGCAATTAGACGCAATCTGTGATGTGTATTTCATAATAAGGCCAGAAATACCTCAGCACGGTTACTGACTTCATTCACAAACTACAAGCATGATCTTTCCAGGTCACAGTTAAGGCCATTGTCTAGCAACAGCAAAAATTTAAGTACCCTGACAGGTACTTAAAATCTCCCCAAAGCTAAGTTAATTAGATTCTATTTAGCTTATGACATTAACCTTGAGGGAAAATAAAACACCACAGAAGTAAAATGTGAAAAAAATCCTGTTTCAGGAAAGCAAACCTCATATGTCTGACAATGGGGGATTTTTTTCCTTACCATGCAAAAACAAATCACACTCTAATTTTTTCCTCAAACACAGTAGCTATTTTCTGTCTGCATTTAAAACAGCCTAAAACCCGAATATGTTTGTGTCAAGCAGTGCTCTTCTCTTCTCTTCTCTTCTCTTCTCTTCTCTTCTCTTCTCTTCTCTTCTCTTCTCTTCTCTTCTCTTCTCTTCTCTTCTCTTCTCTTCTCTTCTCTTCCCTTCCCTTCCCTTCCCTTCCCTTCCCTTCCCTTCCCTTCCCTTCCCTTCCCTTC
>VWZI01016728.1:221628-234140 GCA_013396835.1 Psilopogon haemacephalus | reverse complement strand
CCCTTCCCTACCCTTCTCTTCCATACCCTTCCCTTCCATACCCCTCCATACCCTTCCCTTCCCTTCCATATCCTTCCCTTCCCTTCCATACCCTTCCCTTCCCTTCCATACCCTTCCCTTCCATACCCCTCCATACCCTTCCCTTCCCTTCCATATCCTTCCCTTCCCTTCCATACCCTTCCCTTCCCTTCCATACCCTTCCCTTCCATACCCCTCCATACCCTTCCCTTCCCTTCAATACAAGTTTAAAATATAAACATTTGGACATGATTTCTCCACAGCTATTGCTAAAATTACATGCAAAACTGATCCTACTGAAGCACAATTTACTTGAGGCACCTTTGCTCTACTTGGCTGAAGAAGGAACAATGATCCACGTGCTGGCTTATAAACCATTTCCAAGAAACAAATACTTTAATCTTAGCAACAACAAGGTTTGGAATCTCTACCCAGAAGCTTTTAACAGAGAAACCCTTCTGGAAAAGTTAAAACCTAAGCAATCAACATTTCAGAGGTTACTTTCAAGAAAGCTAAAGGACCTCAGACACGCATGGCACTCAATGACTTCTTTCCAGCATGGGAAATGCTACCTGGCTGCTCTTCCTCACAGCCACTGAATACAGCAGTGCCAAAGAAATCATATTGCTTGAGAGCCAGGATCTCACAGCCTTGCTTACAAGAGTAGCATCTTCTCACAGTCCTCTTTACATCAGTAGAGAACAGGGACTGGCTGTGCCCTTTAGGTTTGCATTTATTTGGGATTTGTAATGCCTCTCTTTCATAATGGCTGCAGCTATTTAAGTAGTGCTGAGCTTGGTTTTTGGGCTTCAGTATATCAGTATCAATATGTCAGAATTTCTAATGGGGAAGAGAATTTACAAAACCCTTGACCAAAAGAACATCACTACTCAAGCCTGACAATTCCATTGTGGGGCATTGCCAAGGTCTCCTGGGTACCACCATGTATTGATTGTGGGCGATTGAAGAGGCAGAAATTATAAATTATGTAGCTTTTATAATTTTAAAAAGCCCCACCCACAATCTGTGTGTGAATTGGTTTAAGTTTGGATTCTAATTCGGTCAGGAAAAGTCTTCACAAGGATGCCTTTTCTTGTCATTCAGGAAAAATCAGAAAAAATGGAAGTTTTTGGCATGAAACAGCTTTGCCCTACTTACAAATGGGAGACTGTCTCAAAGTCTGTGTGAGGTTTGTGTCTCCAGGTCCATGTTCAGGTCCATTCAGGTCCCAGTGCAGGTCCCGGTGAGGGTCCATTCAAGTCTTTCTCCAATCTGTCCAGCTGCCATATATATACTGAGGCGATTTGTTCCCTCCCTGTTCAAGCCCATGGAGGGTGGGAGAAGGCACTTCACACGTATTGTACTAAGCCTCAGGTGACAGAGGTGGGGAGGGAGGAAGACCGTTTCCTGCCCCATTCACACCTCTGGTGGGGCAGTGGACTGGGGTGTGCCCTGTCACAGTTCGCACCCCATTCAACGCACTGTAGGAGCGCCCCGCCCCCTACAGTTTGCACCTCATTTAAACCTCCGGTGGGGCAGTGCCCTGCCCTGCCACAGTCCACCCCGGTGGCAATGGACAGATTTGTGTAGTATTCTGCCCTGCCCTGCCACAGTCCACCCCGGTGGCAATGGACAGATTTGTGTAGTATTCTACCCTGCCCTGCCACACACCACAAAAAATAATTAAGAGAGTGCTATAGTGTATATACACAGTCCTATGAACTACATTCATTGAAGGAGAATCAGGGAAGCAGCCTTGTGATTTGTCACCTGTTCAGATGATCTGGGATATCTGCAAGGATAAGGAAAGTTTTTTTCTCAAGCATCTATAGACAGGGACTTTTCCAAGCAGAGAAGTATTTCTACCTTGAAAGCCCAGGAAAAACACAACTGAAAGATTTAGGCAAGGAGATCCTAAGGCATTTTACCTCTTCATGGAGTTTGAAATTGAGCAGAAGATTCTATCTAGTTCTTATTGAAGCAGACTTGAGAATGGAGTTGAAAAAACCTGAAAATGTGATTCACGGATCTGGTAGGTATTATTAATAGACAGATGAACTGTGTACTGTGAGAATCACAAAACCATAATTTGGGCTGAAAGAGACCTGAAAGAGGCCATCTAATCCAACTCTCTGTGCAAAGCAGGTCTACTTGGATCAGGTTGCTCTGGGATGTATCCACTTCCAGTAACACTTCCAAAGCTGGAGCTCACACAGCATCTCTGAGCAAATTATTCCAATTTATTTGACCACTTTCTTGATAAAAAACAAATAAATTAAAAAAAAAAATCTTAGTATTTAAAGTGGAACTTGGGTGTGTTGGCTCTACTACTGTCCTTTTCACACTGGGAAGCCCAAAACTGAAGCAGCACTTCAGATACAATCTCAAAAATGCTGAAAAGAAGAGAAAGATCACCTCACTGGACCTGTTGGCTTACACTCTTATCAGTACAGCCCAGGATGCAGCTGGCCTCAAAGGACATGCTTGAAATATGGCTGTTACACGGCTTTAATTAGTCAGCACTGGAAACCTAGAACTGGCAATGTTTCTCTTCTACACTTATAAAGGAAAGGAGACTGTAAAAAGGTCAACAATTGTGAGAGCAAAATGGAAGAAAAAAAAAAAGAAAAAGAAAAAGAAAGAAAAAGGCATGACATTTCACGAGACTCAAGAATCTTGATGAGTTTCACTAATATGCAAAACTGTTCTGTGCAACACATGCATGGAGGCACTTCTTCAGAGGACCCAAAATCAGACTAATTTCCCATCCTTCCTGTTGTCACCAAGGTATAGTTCATGGTATCTTGTCTGGAAGACATTACCTTCACCTGGATTCTACCTTTGAATAAAGAAATGGCACAAACTGCAGGAAATGTTTTGCCTGATCATCACCAAAATAACACCTTCCTACTTCTGATTAGATACTCTTAGGATCGTTAGACTGTAAATGCTAAAAAGGGGAAGCACCCAATAGAGTTAGACCATTGGATCATTGCATCCCTGGAAGTGTACAATGCACATGATTTCATTCATCTCCCCTTAAAGGCCACTGCAGCCTTTTCCTCAACTCAACTAAGAATTGTATTTAGTTTATAACAACAAAAAGAAAAGACATTTCAGGTGACAATCTGCAGCCTTCTTTATATTGCCAGTACAAAAGCTGCATTGTAAAATAAAACAGCTTTTCATTGAAATCACTTTGAGTTTGAGGCAGAGAAGATTTAAGCAGGTTGTTGCAAACATGACAGTAAGTGGTTTGGCCCCTTAGCAGGGTGGCCTTGCTGCTTTTCCAAAAAATAGTGTTCATATTTTCTCCTGCAAATGATTTATCTTTACCCACATGATGTTATCTCCTTCATGTGGAACCATAAAACACTTAAATCAGAGCAAAAGAACACCATGCCACACAGAAAGAGCAAAGAAAAGGGATTTGGTGTGGAGCTGACAACTTGAGCATGCACAGGGACAGCCTGGAATTAAGTGCTGTCTGTAAGCATGACCATCAAGCCCAGTCTGCACTACCATCACATGTGAGGATGGAAAGCATCATCAAACCACTCTGAGTACTGCTGAGCTGACATGAGTTCAGAGCCCTGCCTTGAGCCTCCTTCCTAAGCTCTGACAGCCAGCAGAGGAGGAAGAATTGGAGTGGTCAAGGGGCTTCCTCACAGCAGCTGATGTGATTAGTCAGATTTCTACCTAACAGAAAGTTCAGGGAAGGAAGGAGAGAGGGCAGGGAAGAAAAGTAAAATGTTGTCCTCATTACCCAGTTGAACAAACACACATAACCAGGCAGGATAACATCTGCCTCCCTAGAAAGGCAAACCCATACAGCTGTCAGTTCCAGCAGGTATTACAGTCATTATGATAGCACACACATCATTAACTAGAGAGCACTTTATAAATCCAACTCAGCAGTGCCATTCAGCAGGCCAGAAGCTTCCTTGACAGTAGATTCTAGTAGAAATAGTATTTTCGTCTAACTAGTTCACAGGTTTGAAGGAATAACCATCTGGTCCTTGATCTCATCCCACAGGCACTAACACAAAGGGCTCAGTGAAAGACAAGGATAATATCAATACTTCCTCAAACCAGAAGCACTGTAGCATTTTCTCATGCTCAGCACAGTGGCATTTCCTTGTGCATTCTGCAAAGGGGCAGCAATTGTTTGACATGTCAGCCACCATACCTGCTAAAAAGTTGAGTAGGTTGTCTCAGGGCATGTGTCTAATCAAGGTAGAAATAAATGGATCTTGGTTGCTGGCAGCAAAGAAACAATCCACGGGGGTGGACTTCAGCCAGCCTGGGTTGGGCTAATCCCCTGCAGCCTCCAAAGTCTCAGCAGCCTCATTAGCAAGTAACAGGAGAGAGATGCTTGCAGCCAACTGAAAATCACCTACATGAAAGGTGTTTGGAGTGCATGCTGCAGGTAGATTGCTGCACATCATTTCCAGAGTCAGGCCTGGGGAAGGAGTCAAGGACCTCTCCAAGCACTGTGAATATCAGCAGGATTACTCAAATTTGGACACTCCTACTGCTGGAAAAAAATACAGCACCTGCCTAGCTGTTTTTGTCTCTGTGGGCCTTATTAGCAGGCACTCTGAGCAGCTCAGGACCTTAATGGGTTTATTTATCTTCAGTGCAACAGGTAGGAGCAGTTCTATTCACAAATGGAGACCAGACAACTGAAAGCACAGATTCTCGCATTTCATTTCTTTAATGGTTTGTAGTCATTGCTAAAGCATACTTGGTGCTCTCAAAGCTGTTATATTGCTCTCATTCGACTTTGCTGGTGCCTCGGTCTGCTGGATTGTTTGAAAAGCTGCCTCATACTGATGCCACTTTCAGCTCACAAACTTCCTTGAGCCTTGCCTCAATGCCAGCACCCCAGAACAGATCTTTCAGCTGCATTTCCCTTCTTGCCTTGCTCAGTGTGGTACTTCATACTCAGACTAGACTCAGCCATCTGGAAGTTAAGGAATGAAGCTTTATATTTACAGCTTTGAATAATATACAAGCAGATATTTACAATATATAAGAGATATTTACAGATATATACATTAAAAGGTAATACAGAAACACAATGCCCCTCCCAGAGATCAGAGTCCCCAAGAGGGGTTTCCAACCACCCTTCCACCTTTTCCCCATCCTCCAATCTTATCCCAGAATCTTCCTTACATGCAAGGTGAATTGGAAAGATTGTTGAGGTGGGTTAGAAGCAGGAATTGATTAGTTGCGTTACACAGATCCAGCCGGGAGGCAGGGAGAGAGAGGTCAGCAGCCAGAGCAACCCAAGAAGCTCTGCCTTATCTATGTTTAGGTTCTTACTTTTGTATTGGTCAGCAAACGTATGAGTGAAGGAGACATATTCATGTATTCCTTTCTCAACCTATAATCTAATTTCTCTTATTAAAATATTCCAATTAGCCTCAAACCAGCACACTCAGGAAATCCCAGTCCCATAAGAACACTCATACCACATCTGGGGCAGATGCAGCCCAATGTAGAAGGCGAGTTGTGCATTGTTCCCTTTCTACTCTCCACCCACCCTAAACTAGCCCAAGGCCTTCTCAGGTGCAGTTTTGCTGTATACAAACACCACAGCTGCTCCCCACGTGGCACTGCAGCCTCAGCAAGAGGGGATGTGTTCTGCTCTGCTGGATTTGGAACAGGTCCAGAGGAAAGTCTTAGCCGTCACCTTTGCAGGTGGTTTGAGGCTTTGTATTTGTGTTCCTTTCAATCGGCTGGTAAGAAAAATACTACTCCCAATCTAATGGGTGAATGACAAGGTGGACTACTTGCTCAAGTCCTGCTCCTCTACCCTACCACTGACCTGCAAAGATGTGTGTGTGGAGCAGCTGTGGCCAGTACTTCTAGGTCAGCAACCATCCAAAGAACAGATAAAGACAGTAGATCCCAAAGATCCCCAGCTGTTACCACTTTGTGGATTGCCGTGTGTTCTGACATGATCAGCCTCATATTCTGACACAGGTATCACCTTCTGGGGAAGGAGCTACATTGCTCAGAAACTCTTCTGTCAGTCATAGACTAATAAATCATATTATCATAGAACAGTTTGGGCTGGAAGGGACCTTAAAGATTACCTAGTTCCAACCTGTCATGGAAAGGGTCACCTTCCACTAGATCAGGTTGCTCAAAGCCTCATCCAGCTTGGCCTTGAACACTTCAGCAAGGACATATCCACAACATCTCTGGGCAACCTATAATCACATCATAAATTTGCTAGAGTAAGGGATATGTTTATCTTGCATTACTTTTAGTACTTAAATGTTTTCTTAGCAGCATAGTAACAGCCAAAGACAAGACTCCTTCCCTCTACTAATGGATTCTGAGTAGGTATTGCATACCACTAGCAACTATCCTTCATTGAATGCAGTAGTGCCAGCCTTTCCTGGCTGAATACCAAAGGACAGGCAGTGCTACTAAGACAGGCAGCAGTTCAGTGAAGTGCTAAAAGACACATTAGAGGGGCAGCTTTTGGGAAAGAAGTTAACCGTGGGAGAGAGATGAGGGATGCAAGGGACTAGCAGTTCTCATGCTGGAAAGATTTATGTGCTGTCCCTCCTTCCTTGTTATGTTTGAAATAGTCACCATTTTCTAGGAAAAAAAAAAATTAAAATCTCAATTTAATTAAGCTTTGCATGCTGCTTAAGTCAATATGACAGCAATTCCTAAGAATCCAGGGCCTCTACTGTCATATGACTTGCTTAATTTTCATTTGCTGGAATGCACCAATTAAAATCTTGTACTATAAGAGCTTCTTCTGAGATACAGCTTGGATGCCTCAGCCAAAAACTCTGTGACTTTGGCAATCTCAGCAACTTATTTTGCCACAAATCATATTTGGTCACAAATTAAAATCTGTAGTTAACATGAGACATGAGCTTTTAGTGAGCTTTACAAAAACCCAGTTTGCTTCTGTGATAAACGCAGCAGTTAGATTTTCCCCCTCTCTATTCTCAAGATGCAGGACTCTGATCTGCAGCTTCTCTCACTTTTAAGTCCTGCATATATGGTGGACCGTGTTACATGGAATACAAAAGATCATCTCTTCAGAAGTACCTCTTTTAGGTGTCATCAAAGGCTTACAGGTTAAATGCAGATAAAACCTTCCTGGCACCAGAAGTTCACTACATCTCTCAAGTCACGTCAAATAAAAATCTCAGCTTTTAGAAATCATATTTGTCAACATTTTGAGGTGCATAAATTTTATGGTTATCTAAATTCCCAATATTTCTCCTGGAGACACAAGCAGAGCCAGCAAGTAGTGCAAGCTTATTTCACAAATAAGCCCAAATACAAACTAATCATGTTACTTCCTAGGTCATTTCAAGAGGCCTGGTCCAACAGAGGTATGAGTACAGCTCTAACAACAGGAATCAAAGAGCAGCTGATGTATAATAGCATCTTGTTTACAACAGTTGTGCAAGGCATGAGACCCAGGCACCCATTGCCTTCTTGAGAAGACAGAATTAAAACTCTTCTGTGAGCGTGTCCTAAAAGCAAAACTTTTAGATCTTTCTGGCGAGTCTGTCTGAATGACTCTTGATTAAGACTGTGAGAGATCTGAATATTCATTAGAAAGGGCCTCAAAGCACTCTCATCCCCTTCCTGCATCTGATCTTAACAGTCGTTGTCATTCTTTTCCTTTTCTTTTTTTTTCTTCCCCCAGCTGACTGAATGGGTATTTAATGAGCCCATACAAAGCCGAACAGCTTCAGCAGGACAGAGAGAGCACCACTGCTCAAAAATAGCTTACAGTCTGGTGGCTTTCAGTACTCTCCTGGGAGATATAGGTTCAAGTTCCTTCAGTGAGATGAGAGACTTCAACCTTGGTCTTTCATACCCCAGGGAAGCAATCTGAAATATTAATGCTTTTTATTAAATGACGTGGCACTATTTCCTCTTGTGTGTGAGAAACAGCCAACCTCATTAAAGCACTTAACCTTGGGAGAGTATCAGGCTGTGTAACATGAATGAAAGGAAGCACCATTTTCTAATAGCTGTTAGGACAATAACTCCATGTCCCACTCTCTACCGGCTACCTCAGGCATGCCAGCCTCAATGAATCTCATTTTAGATGGCATTCCTGGCATTACAAGAACTCAGGGATGTAACTTCCACTGGAGGACAGAGGCAAAAAACGAGATGTTGCAATTCTGAATCTAAATTTCCTTGGTGGATTTAGCTATGGCTGTCATGGAAGAATATCATCCATCAAGGAGCTCTCAGGTCACACACTTCCTTCAATTAAGGACGTGACTGATCTCTACAGAACTCCATGTAAGAACCTCTAGGAAGTGGTTTATTCCTCCAGTGCCCCTAATGCCACCATGGTGCTTAAGCGCTCCAGTTTGCTAGGTCTGTGATGCAGTAGAGTGCTTACATGCCAAATGGAGCATAGCTTATATTACTTCTCATAAAACTCTATGGCAAATAAAGAAATGGTAGCTGTTAAACAATTCAAGGGTGTCATAGCCATCAGCTGCATGAATACCTGTGAAACACAACATGCTTACAGAACATGGTACTAAACCTTCTCTTACTTTGAAGTACTGATCCCTGAGAAAACATATGAGCATATAACAAGAAGATTATTTCTTCTCATACTGGGTATCTTTTAATGACAGTAACAAGGAGAACACAGCATTTCACACCCAAGTAAGGATGAACTGTGATTTCAAACCAACATCACCTTTCTAATCTCTCAAAGTAAGATGAGGTTAAAAAAAAGACAGCATTGGAACAATGAGATCATATACCACTGGAGCAACAAAATAACAGGCATGTAATTTTCAAAACTAGAGAGCTTAATTTTGAAGAAATGAGAACTAGAGCTACCAAGGTCTCTGAATCATATTAGCTACATACTTAGAATAATAAATTGCACCTGCTCTGTAGATGGTCCAGTCTCTAAGCCAGGATGGACATTTCCCTCTGTGTTCTCTATCAAAGGAATATTTAGCTTTGTAGCTCTGTATTTCCAGAGTCCTGCATCATGGCAGGTTTTTTTGGCCTTAAAAGTGAAATTACTATTTAGAATATGTGTTAGGGGCAATCAAAGTTTGAAGCATCTCAAATATCCTACATGTCAGGTAGCAACCCACTAGAATGGTATTTTTATGACATGGAAGTGTAGAAAGGTATTGCTGCACTCAGCAATGGATTGAGAGTATATGGATGTGCAAACTCACCTAGGAAATTGTTGGAGAGCTGTGTAGATGTGGTGGTTTGGCAGTTACCCACCCACCTCCCCCCCCCACACACACACTTTGAAATAACCCAGGCTAGGACTCAGTTGGCTGGAAGTTAATAAATGAAGCTTTATATTTACAGCTTTGCACAATATACAAGCAGATATTTACAGTATGTAACAGATATTTACAGACAGATACAGCGAAAAGGTAATACAGAAACACCACACCCCTCCCAGAGACCAAAGCCCCTAAGAAGTGTTTTTAACCACTCCTACCACCTTCCCCCTCCCTCCCCAACCTTATCTCACCATCTGTCTTATGCAGCAGGTAGGTGAAGGCAGGTCGGCCAGGGACATTAGCAGCAGGAAAGAAGTTAGTGAAATTATTCAGATCCAGCTACAAAAGGCAGGGAGGAAGAGCCATGCAAAAGCAGCCACAGCCCAAAGTGGTCTGACTTATCTATGTTTGGGTTACAACTCATAAACTTTTTTTTCTTTTTCTTCAGTAAAGCTATGAGTGAAGTAGCATCATCAGTGTTTTCCTTTCCCAGCCTATAGTCTAATTTCTCATTCAAATCCTCCAATTAGTTCAAACCAGCACAACAGAGCAGAAGGAATCTGTTCTCATGTACATTCACCCATTTCCTTGCAATCTCTGCAGGGCTTCGGACGGCGGAGCTGCCTGGAGTGGACCATCCCCACAAGCACACTTTGGTTTTGTCTGGGGTGGTGCTTTTACTACCAAAGAGGATCTACAAAGAACAAATACTTTTACGAGCTTGATGGGCAAGTTAATGGGTCCTGGGAAAGACCCCAGGGAGCTCTCTCATTTAACAATGTGGGCATCCCTGTTGACTTCCGTGGCTGTTCAAGCACAGCTGTAACTTGTATTCACAATGCTCTCTCTGTGATGTGTACAGAGCTGAGTTTCCCAAAACTGGGTAACAAATGCCAGGACACTGAGTAAGGAGCTACTGGGGAGCCTTCAACAGCAAGATCAGAGGTGTGTCTTAAATCCTACCTTACTGCAGCTTGGGCTCTTGGAACAGCAACTGCACAACAGTTCCTCCCTCCTCTCCATATCCACATACTGGATTATTTTTAACAGATAAGCACCAAAGTTTTTTGGTTTTTGTTTTTTTTTTTTTTTCAAAAGCTATGCAAGAGGTCAATGCTCTCTCTAAAAGCATAGTCACTGAGATAGCATTTCACTGCCACCAGCCTCCATCTCTTGTGCCTGTGGAGTTTAGCTGCTTTGAGGCTTAGAGGTTAAGCACACAGAAGTTTAAAGCATTCCAGTTTTAGGCACCAGCCCAGGTGATATATAGGCACTGAAATTCCTTTGTGGATGTTTTATCTACAAGTGCTGTATGGCAATATATGTGTGTTTTACGACACAAAAATACCAATGGTTTCCATTCCTAGAAAGCAGACGACTGATCAGAGAATGTGGATTCTGAGGAGCAGACACTGAAAAGAAACTCAAAGAGATCAAAGAGATCAAAGCAGCTGACAAGGTGCAGAAAATTAAGCACTGGGGTGAGTTGAAACAGACACAAAGTAATGACAGGAGATAGAAGGCTACAGAAGCGTGGATGTGCATGCACACACAAGTGACTCCTCTGGGCAACAGTGAGCTCTGCTGCACTCCTCCACACATTGCAGCAGATTCAAAAGCAAACACAGCATTCAACAACGAGCTGCCAAACTATTCTAGACAAAATATAAAACTGCTCCAAATATAGTAAGGTATGGTGCTGAGACACAGCTTCCAATACAAAAGGGAGAACACAAAATGTCACTTGTATGTTCAGTCTAGCTCCTCCTTTTAGGATATTCTCACCTCTACACGTGCCCATCCTCAATTACTGAAGCCATTTCACAAAGCTGTGACTATGAAGCAAGGCCAAATTTTGTTCAATGGCAGCTATAGCAGAGAGGAACAGGCAATGCTAAAATATGACATCTATGTTAAACATATTTGGGATCTCCAATCCGGCATCTGGAGCACATCGTAGGTTGGTTGAGGGTGAAAGGACTATGTGTGGACTGTTTGAAATCACACCAGAATGCAAACTGAAGTACGTGTGTCAGGGGTGTGTGTTTGGGAGATTGATTTCAAAAGCACAACCCTGATATGCTTTTCAGTTTTCTAAAATGTTCATTTAGATATAGTCGTAGGTGAGGTCATAGGTGAATCCAAAACAAAAAGCTGCTGATATAGCTGCCTCTCACCTGCTGCAGCTGCTTGCAACTGCTCCAACCCCCTCCCCAAGCACACCATAGTGTACATCTCCTTAGTCCCAGCATTTGTCCCCATCCCAAAGGGCAAGTCTATATTTGAAACCACAGAGGTGTATATAATCTGATGGAAACAATCTTCAAGTCTGTGGGCAGTGCCTAGCACCCTTGGTAACACTGTGCTTGTTCATTCACTCACAGCTGGTTAGTGAATCCTCAGAACAGCAGTGTGCAGTTGGGTTTATAAATTACAATACAACAGACAATGGAAATATGCAAGACAAAATTAAAGACATTACTCCTGGTTTCCATAAATTATCTTTGTAGTCTACTGTAACAGCACGGCTTTGCCAATGCATGTTAAAATACTACAAATAAAAAAAACACCTAGTAGACTAACTAGGCATTAATGAAAAAGCAGAATATTGTTTTGTGTTCTCCAAAACACAGAAAGATATTCCCACCAGTTCCAATAATGACTTTCCAGGGGAGAAGAATCATAATCTTCTATATTGAAAAACGGAGTGATCTCTTGGAGTCGGAAAGAAAAGAAATTAATAAAACTAATTATGTGCTCTGCGCATGGAGGAATCGAAGGCACTAAATCAGCCCAGGAGAACTGGGCTCTTTGATTTTGTTCGCTTTACAACTTCCCCGTTATTATTTACGGCACCGAGGAGGCACCTCCCGGCGCCCCCGCGAAGAGGGGCTGTAGGCGGCCGTTTCACTGCGTACTGCGCGCTCCTCCGCGGGCAGCGGCGCAATCTCCGCGATCCCGCACAGAGGCATTGCATTGCATTGCATTGCATCGCCTCTTGATGCTGTCCCGGGCAAACTCCTGCTCACATTAATTCTCTCAGACCAAACTGGAGGGTTGGGCTGCCTTATGGCACCGTTCCCTTAAAGGCGCCGCGTGTGAGCCCGTTCGTGCGAGTTGCTGTGAGTGAGCTGCACGCCTGCCACCGAACAGTTTTGCAGCCGCGGCGCCGAGAGCCCGGCAGCCCTCCCGCCGCTTGCAAATCAGCCTCGGCGCGGA
>VWZI01016728.1:160657-221588 GCA_013396835.1 Psilopogon haemacephalus | reverse complement strand
AAAAAAAAAGAGCTGCCTCTTTAAATGCTGGGGGCTGAACCCTCGCCGGGGCGTCCGCTGCCGGATCCAGCCTCCCTCCTCTTGGCCGTGCCTCCCCGGTGCTTGTTGTACAGCCCCAGTGCCGGCAGCACGGCGCACGGGCGCTGCTGCTGCGCGGGGAGCGCGGGGCCGGGCCGGGGCCATGATCCAGCCGCGCTGCACGCCCACCCCCCGCAGCTGCGCCGCCGCACGCCTGCCCTAGAGCCGCTGCCGGCACAGCGCAGCCTTCCCAGCTGGGTAAGTTTGCAGCCGCCCGGTGCCGGGGGAGGGCGCGGGGGAGGAGGAGGAGGAAGCGCACCTGGTCGGTAGCCCGAGCCCGGCTCAGCTCGGCTCAGCCCGGCTTAGCACGGCGGCGGGCAGTGCGCGCCTCTTAGGGGACGCCGTTCGGCCGTCCCTAACTCGGACCTCCGGACCAGTCTCGTCGTTTGCAACCCCCTGTAACAGGTGGCTCTGTGTTTGGCCGCTTCCTCTCGGCGGCTCCTGTGCCTTTTTCCTCTTCGCTGCCGCTTAACAGGTGGCAGTGCCGCCTCGCCTTCCTCCGTGCAGGTAGGGGAGGTCCGCACTCCTCTGCGGTCACCGCTGTCCATCTCCGAGGGGCTTTCGCAGTCCCTGTCGGCTCTTACAGAGGCTCTGTTAAAGCGGGGAGAGGTAGGGTGTGTGCGGGGCCGGGAGCGGCGTCCTGCCGCCCCGCCGCTTTTCTTGGAATCCTCTCACGCAGTGCCTGCCCTCATGGCCCCGCTGTATGTCTCGTTGCAGTGGGTATGGGGAACCAGGTGGAGAAGCTGACCCATCTGAACTACAAGGAAGTTCCGACTGCTGACCCGACAGGTATGGACAGAGATGAAGGGCCCAGGATCGGGGTCTCCTACATCTTTTCGAATGATGATGACGAACTGGAACAGCAGCAGGATTCAGTGCAGGACCTTGGGGGTGAGCACCCTGCCCTGCAGCCCTACGATCCCCAGCTGCACGAGGTGGAGTGCTCAGTCTATTACCGGGATGAGTGTATTTACCAGAAGAGCTTCTCTGAGGACACGCTGCCAGAGGAGGGCGATGAAGGCGGTGGGGGCCATCTGAGCACCTACACCCCAGAGAACCTGCTGAATAGATGCAAACCGGGTGACCTGGTGGAGTTCGTGTGCCAGGCCCAATATCCACATTGGGTGGTCTACGTTGGCGATTTTCAAGTTGTCCACCTGCATAGGCTGGAGGTGGTGAACAGCTTCCTCACCGATGCCAGCCAGGGCAGACGGGGCCGCATTGCCAACCAGCTGTACCGCTACAAGCCCCTTAGCCCTGCCATGGTGGTGCGCAATGCTCTGGAGCAGGTGGGTTGCAAGGACCGGGACTTGAGCTGGAGAAACTCAGAGTGTTTTGCAGCCTGGTGCCGTTATGGCAAGCGGGAGTTTAAAATCGGCGGGGAGCTGCGCATAGGCAAGCAGCCCTACCGATTGCAGATCCGGCTGGGCGACAAGCGCAGCCACACGCTGGAGTTTCAGAGCCTGGAGGATCTGATTATGGAGAAGAGGAGAAATGACCAGATTGGTAGGGCTGCTGTGATCCAGGAGCTTTCAAGCCACCTGCAAGCTGCAGAGGAGGAGGAAGAGGAGGAGGAAGACCATCATCATCCAGGTGCTCGGACTGCTGTGGAGTAGCAGCCTCAGCACCACCATGCTGCTTAGCCTGGGTGATGGGGATTAAAACTGAAGGCTGCGAAATTGAGCTGTTATAAGCCCTTTGGGCCACTTCGGTGCAGCTTCATTCCAATCACATGTGAAAGGAAGGGGGAAAGCTGATTAAGTGTCTGTGCTTTAGTGCTTAACTCCTTCAGTGCTTGATGGTAAAACCAGTGACTTATTTGTAGAGGATAAAACTCAGGGCAATTCTAACCTTCTCCAAGCCTACCTTTTTCCCTTCTCTGCCTTCTTGGTGCATAGCCTTTCCCTCAACCATCTGCCAGTAGGCCTGACCCTACAAGATGCTAAATGCCTTCAACATCTACTTATCAGCTGAAGTTAAGAGTATTTAATACTTTTAAGAAGGAGCCAACAACTTTCAGGACGTGGCCGTGCAGCTCAGAGTGAGATGTGTGAGGGTGTTTTCTCCTCTTCCCGTTTCTCTTCACTTGTGGCTCCTGTTGGTATTGCAACAAGCTACTTGGTTGGTACAAAGCTTCATGGATCTGTATCTAGCCCCCTGGAAAAGGTGTAAGGGAAAAAAATCACTGATTTTAGTGAAATAGGTTTACTATGCTGTCCTAATTGATAAGAACATGCAGATGGGCTAGGGGAGCTTGTCCTTGACTATCAGTGTGTGGCTTTGAGGACAGAAGATGTATTTATTGGTGACCAGTCCCAGGGGAAGAGGAAGTTTACCACTCTGATTAAGGAGTCTGTGCATTGGTGTGTGCTGAGATTCATACAGGCAGATACTAAGCTATGCCAGTGCTTTTTACAAGCTTCCTATTCTCCCTGAGAGCTGATGGCGGAGCTCTCAATTATATTTGTAGTTCACATCAAGGCAGTAGAAGCAGGTTGCACATGTGCGAGAGTTAAGTTTTGAGGAAGGTGGTCCCTTGGCTGGGTCCTCCTGGCCATGAGCATGTTGTAGGTTTTGCACTGCAGTAAACACAGCTGTGATTGGGAGGGAACAGAGGCTGGAAGGCATCACAGGCAGGGGATTTTGAGTGTTTCTTTTTCCTTACTGTGAGGCAATTTCCTCTTCGTTAGGGATTTTATGTTTCCCTTTTTAGCTAATTTTTATGATATGAAGCTGAGCTATAGCATTAGAGAAAAGGAGAGGACGTGCCTAGAAAGTTGTTGCACAAGTCCTCCATTAAACAGGATGGGAGGTGGAGTGCGGTGCTGCCTGCCTTGACTATTCCCTGAACTTGTTTTCAGCTCTTGAACTGGTCTCCTGGGCTGCACTGTCAGCTCTTTGTCCTGGGATCTGCAGTGTGTGAACAAACACTGATTTGGAGGCAGTTTCTAATGCAAATTTCCTTTCCCTTAAAGCACAATAAATACGAGGTGGACCTGAAGATAAGCTTGAGTTCATGTAAATAATGGAATCTAACAGTGTGATGTAATTTGACACATAGTTAACATCGTCTTCCCTGCAGTTGTTTACTGTTATACAAATAGTAAAGTACTCTATGTCCTTTCCTCCCCTGAGATGGGAAAAAAAGTCATTTAGGTAGATGCCAGCTTTTGATTACTTAAGACTACATGAAGCAGTTTTGCCATTATGATCCAAATATATTGTTGTGTTGTGTTTTCTGCCTAAAATACACAAGCTGGGAAAAAGCCATGAAAGGCTACATTATCCTCAACTTTGGGAAGAAAAATAACTTTTAAGGTTATGCAAAATACACCATATACAGTTTCCTTAATGCTCACGTTCTCATTTTGGGCTGTGAAATATCCAAATCCAAAGGAGAGTTTAGCACCAAGGTCCCTTAGAGTGCTATAGCTCAGGTGTCTGCACTAAGCTGTTTTTTTTTTTTTTCCCCTCTGATATGCAATTGAGTTAAACTCAAGTTACTGTGGTTGTCAAGCAGATGTGCAGCCTTGCTTTGAGAGCATGAACTCATATGTAACTGTAGTAGGGTTAATATGTGGATGTCTGCACATGTTTTTATACAACTACTGGTAACCACTAGAAGCTGAAATGATCACTGAAATAGTAAAAAAAAAAAGAAAGAAAAAAAAAAAGAATGAAGGAGAATCTCTCTGTTGTGTTGACTGATACAACCGAGATCATCTAGACAGTGAGTAAATGTCTGGCTCTGCTTTCTTTCATACTGAAACCTTGTACATAACAAAGTTTATTTCACTGTGTAATATAGGTATGTAAAATACTATTTTCTTACAGATATTTTTGAAAGCTAAAAAAAAATCCCTTCATAACCTTGCATATGAAAGTAAGTTGGTATGCACATTGTATTCCAGTCCTCTGAATGGGTTTATTTTTCATTAGTGATCTAAAGTATATTCTAGCTCATAAAGTGTAGAAACTGCTATAAATGTCAAAGATTATGTATCTACAGGGTACTAAACAGTAAACTAGTTGTGAAAATATTTTTCCCTTGTGTCTGGAACATCAGAACTGTGACACTTGGCCATTTCTCACCTTCAGAGATACCCTGCTTAGTCTGGCTTTGTTTTCTGTTCCTTTTTCCATTTTTTTGTTTAATAAAAAAAAAAGGACCAAATCTGCTTGGGAATGGGGAGCAAAGCTTCTTTAACTAACTGAAATCGTGTTTTGTGCTTGGTGCTTCTCTGTACCAGTCATGCCTTTTGGGATAAATTCTCATGCAGGCATAAGGCTTTAGCTAGGAATCCTGGAGCTTGCTTTGGATTGCTAGGATGGAGAGTTAAGGGGGGAGCTTGCCTGACAACAAAAGCAGGCTCTTGCATATATTCAGCTGTGCTATGAAACTGATGTGCTTCTCTGACACCTGGGATACAGGTGTTCAGTACTTAAAACATGGCTGCTTGGAATCCTTAAATTTCTTTGCAAGCTATGCTTGGGGATTTTTCTGTCTCCTGGCATTCTATTATATGTAAAAGTAGAAGAGGGTGAGGAAGCCTGGCATTTTTTTATTTAGCCTAGAGCAGGGCTGTCTCCATACAGGGACTTCTTGTTCCAGCAGATAAAGATGCAGCTGTTGAATCTTTAACAGGCAGGGCCTTTTTCCCTACCTGTTGACTGGGCAGTGTTATTTAATAGGTGCTACTAAACACCACTGCAAATATTTCTAAGCAGTCTGTTTTTAAAGCCATGGGCCCATAACAAGCTGGACGTGAGAACTCAAATTGCTGTAGAAGCACACCGCAACTGCTTAGTGTCTTTGCTGTATTTAGTTGATGTCACCCCGACTAGGCTGGGATTTCTAGAGCTTGATTTTGAAGAAAAATGTCTCCCAGGAAAACAACTTTTCGGGGCATGTGTCCACTTCAAGACTTTGGTGAAGATAAGAGAAGGTTCAAGAACCGATACAAGTGCTCTTCTCTGCAGTTTTTTCTTTAACATACAGAAATTCAGGTGTGATCATTCTGCAGAGCTACTGGATCAGCAAAGGTCCTAAGCCTATAGAGAAGCTTGAAGTTGCAAGTAGACCCTGAAAATCAGTTAGGCTATTCATGTGCTTGAATTTGAGCGTATATTTACACTTCTTTGTGAATAAGGGCCTGGAATTTCAAGCTGAGTTATCTGGTGGAAATGTGGAGGATCTGAGGTTGCATAATCACCAGGGGGGAGAACAAGTAGTGCTGTGAAAGCTATTTCTCAAAGGGCCTCTTGTCCAAATAAAGCTCATGGAATCCAGCCCAAACTTTGGCCTCAGTTTCCCCCTGGAAGTCCAGGAGCTGTACTGATTTCAGCTGCACTGATTTTGGTGAGAGGTGTGTTACACAGCAGTTGTAAACTAAGTTGATGATTGTGCTGCAAGATGTCTCTGACATATTTTTGTCGTGTCACGTCATGCTTGAACTTTCCCTTGAGTTTTTAACATTTAAAGTTAATGTTGTTTGTTTTAAAAGCCCTTTTATTGTGCAAACAATCATCTATGTGAATTTACTCATTTGGGCATACCTGCTGCTACTGATAGGATGGCTGCTATGAATATCATTTTCCACATGTTAAGGTTGGCAAGACTGAGTCTTGGATGTGTAAAATGTAGCTCCAGCTAGGAGATGTAGATGAGCAGTCTTTATTTCCCCAGAGTACTGGTATGTTGGATGCAAATAACATCTTGGAGAAGGCTTTTTAGTAAAACTTAAAATTAGCCCTTGATTAATTTTAAAAACACAATTTAGACATTCACCTTCCATGGCAGTGAGCAAGGACATAAACTGAAGACTATTTCAAGTTAGTTCTGATGCTGCATGAATGCAAAGTATTGATTACTGCAACTGAACAGAGCTCACCTGGCCAACATAGTAGGCAGTTTTATGCCAGGCAGGAAAATTACCCAAAAGTTAATTGAAAAACTGTATTTTCTTACTTGGGAGAAAAAAGAATTCTTCAGAGTGAAGACTATGGAAGTAAATTTTCAATTGTTTTGTGTAAATGGAACCCAGGCAAAGTATTTTTTTGTCATGTAAATTCAGTATTCCAGTCTCAGTTCTCAACTAGGCAATATTATGTGATGATTACATTTCAGAGTTTTGCACTTAATGATGCCTCTCTTTGTTTCTCTTCTTCCTTACTTAAGTTTTACTAAAGGTCTGTCCTTGGTTGTGTGAAGCATGTTGTTGACTGGTTTCCCACCTGTGCTTCTCTAACAATTAGCAGCGCCAACCATAATTGTGACAGCCGTGTAGGAACAAATAGTATTTTGAAAGCAAAATTTTAATTTTATATCAGAGACTAGTAACTAAGTAGAGCTAGGAAGTGCGTTGTTTCCAACAGCAGTTTCTGTTTATAAGACATCTACTGTTAATTGAGTATGCGTTGACCGCTCTTGTGAATCAGTGCGCGGTAATAAGGCCAGGTGTACTGCATAGTGGGCTTAGACTTTCAGATGAGAATTTCGTCTTTTTAAACCATGGATTGGGAGAAATCAGGGTGACTTCAGACACCAGTGGTTTAGATGGTTCTTTGGCATTAATTCTGAATTAGAAGCTTTTTTTTTTGTTTGTTTGTTTTGTTTTTTCTTTAATGCACATTTGAAATTCATGATATTTGTAACACTTCATGGAATCATCCACAATAACAAGTGTAATGACAAAATGTGATTTATTTTATCCCCCCATGTGTTTTCTGTAAGCTGTCTTTTGTCTGTAAATGTTGAATTGTTAGTGCAAATATCTTCTTTTCCTGAGAAAGAAGTACAGATCATTGATTGTACCATTTCCTTCAAAATGAAGGGCATTGCATAGTAACTAAAAAGAAATAAAAGATTTATAGTATCTTTTACAAATTTTCTTTCTTCTCTTTGTTTTTTATTTGATTAATGTGATTTCCCCAACTCTTTGGAAAACTAATGATTTTTTTTTTTCCCCTGATCAAAGCAGTTGCTGTTTTCACTGAACTCAAATATTGTATCAAAATCTAACTCTTTGGTTGTGCTCTTCCTCCAAAGAGAGAGGACAAGTAATCTCTTCATAAGACCAGACCATCAGCTGCTTAATAGGCAATGGCTGTATTAAATCTCATGGAGATCTGGCCCATAATTTTATTGTAAAAGTGGAAAATTAATTCAGCAGAAGATCGTATAGTATTAGTTGGCACCTGGGCTTGCCTTGCCTGCCAGTAACTGCTAAAGGAGCAGATGCAGTGTCTGAGAGAGAGAAACGTGAATACATTGAAACTCATGGGGAGTTTTTGGAAAAAATCTGTGCAACTGTTCAATTCATGGGGTGGTGTCTCATGGAAGCTCCAGAGGTGGAGTGGGATCTATGTTCTACCCACACCAGCAGCAAGGATGTTTCTTGTTGAAGATGATGTGGGTCATTCATTGTAGTAAGGTGCTATATGCATTGGTAGTGGTGCTTGATTTGTCAAAGCTCTGCACCTCCACGATTACAAAAGCAGCAACCCAACAACCAAACTATGCTTTTCTCCCTGAGATCCTGACCAGAAAGAGTTACCTGAATCTCACACAAAAGCACTGACTCAGCTCAAGCAAAAATACTTTGAGCAAAACCATCCTGAGGAAATGTAGCTGTAACAAGTAACTGAAACTACTGGTGGAGATCTTAGCTTTAATCTGGGTTGCAGCTGTCCGTGACACTGTTCTCACAGGTATGACAGAGTGAGACAAATTCTCATAACAGAGACAGCAGTTTTAAGGCTCAAGACCACAGGTGGGATTCCACCAAAACATTTAATTTCTAGCTCTGGCATGGACTTGGGTGGCTTTAAACAAGGTACATGATGCATCCAGCTGTGCTGTATGGGACTGCAAGAGTGCCTGTATTTTCAAGTGGCCTATGCTAGGTCTGAAAAAAACCCCATGAACAACCCAAAATATGAGCTGGGTGATTGAACCAATATCTGAAAATCCATGCTCATCAGTCACATTGGCACCAGAGGCCTCTAAACTCTGAAGTATGATTTTTTTTTTTTTTTTTAAATTACTATTATTTTTTTACCATACTGTTTTCAGAATCTTGAGGTTCTGGGTCCTTTTCATTTAGGAGTTTCTCTAAGTACATGAAATAAAGCAGTTTATGCCCACTGGGAAAGAGATACAGCAAGCAGGGTCCTACCTCATGTCCCAGTGTCTTGCTCTCAGAACATATTTGACCACAAACACCAAAGAGCTTCTCAACATTTATGATGCCCTTTTATTTGAGAACAAACCCAATCTAAAAATAAGTTAGTGTAAATTGCATCTATAGGAACGTGGACTGTGATGAGGCCTCTGCACTCCTGGCTGGTTAGCCAGAGCTACTGGATTTCTGCAGAGAGGTTTGCTCCTCAGTTCCCTCTTTTCTACACTGCAGATCACTTTCAGCAGAGAATAATTGAAAGCCTTCAGCTGACAAAACTGTGGAAGTGATAGGTTGAACCCCCTGTCATCCCCAAACAGAAGAGGAAATAAATTTTCAGTCTTCCTCCATCCTGAACCTCTGCACAGATCTCTGGGATACTATCTACAGGAAGGCAGCCCACCACTAACATCTGCTTTGCCTTTTCATAGCATCGTAGAAACGTAGAATGGTTTAGGTTGGAAGAGACCTCAAAGATGTTCCAATTCCAACCCCCTGCCATAGGCAGGGACACCTCCCACTAGATCAGGTCGCTCAAGGTCTCATCCAGCCTGGCCTTGAACACCTCCAGGGAGGGAGCAGCCACAACCTCCCTAGGCAACCTGTACCAGTGTCTCACCACCCTCGCTGGAAAGAACTTCCTCCTAGCATTCCATTTAAATCTCCCCTCCGCTAGTTTAAACCCATTATCCCTTGTTCTGTCATTACAAGACCTTGTGAACAGTCCCTCCCCAGCCCTCCTGTAGGCCCCCTTCAGATACTGGAAGGCTACTATAAGGTCTCCTCGAAGCCTTCTCTTCTCCAGGCTGAAAAGCCCCAACTCTCTCCTCTTAGCAGATGTGCTCCAGCCCCCTGATCATCTTTGTGGCCCACTTTTAACAGCAATGTGGCCTGAGTTTTAATTTGCAAGAGTGGTTTTCCTTATCCTTTCTTCTTAAGAGCCCTGTGGCAGGAAGCAGTTCATGTTAGCCAAAAGCAGTGGTGTGCAAGCACTAGAAGGAAGTCCAACTTCTTCTCATAAAGGCCACCCTGCCAGCATCTGGGCATAGCCAAGCACTACAGTCCCTCAGGAGCTCAGAGAGATATCCTGATATTTCAAGGATGGTTCCTCCAGGATGTAGGGGACCATATCCTGAAGCATGTCACCACCATTTCTGAGCATCTCCATACATTATTCTCAGCAGAGCCCCTTTTGTGCAAGCTGGTGCATCTCTTGGCCACACACTGCTGGCTGTGTGCTAGGCCATGCAACTATGTAAGCTTCTCACTAACACTTGCTGAAAAGGTGCTTGACTCTTCTGGTCAGGAACCTGTCAGATAGAAGTGAAGAACTCAAAGCACTCTGATCAATAGGAGCTGGCACAGCTTGTTAGAAGGGTTTGGAGCTTGGTAGAAACTCATGTCAGATGGTCATTTGTTTCTCTTTGGGTCACTAAGAACTGTGGTCTGTGCCTCTATTTGAAGCAGAATTTGTTGCTCAGGTCAAGTTAATCAGTGGCAATTAATTAGGATTATTAAGAACCAAGTTAACTAAGGGTCATATAAATGGCCAGGGTCTCTCTATTTTTTCCTTACTCCTATGCTTCTTCCATCTTGTCCTATTCAGAATAAGCTCTGCTCTTCTGTACAGCAGTTAGAGCAATGAAGTCTCAAGGTGTTTACATAGTATTAATCAAGTCAATTACTAGATGGCAGAGGAAATGAAATGGAAGATGTCCTGGACCATGAAATAGATGACTCACATTACTAGAAAAGGTTTAATTGAGCAAAACAGGTAAACAAGTGTACCTGGCTCACCACAGATATTGTACAAAAGAAGATGAGCCTCCAGGGAGAGGGATCAAGATACCCTGACAGCATACAGGGAAATCTCTGCAGTGCTTATGTAACTTATATCTATGGAGAATAGGTCTCCATAAATGAGTCCTCCAGCTCCTGTAGAAGGCAGCTGACAGCACTCTACAGTGATAGAGCTGCGGGTCATGTCCAGTTGGGAAAAGGTCCTCTTTTGGGAACCCCAGCATTGTGTGCACAGAGAGGAATGTATCCTTGAGACCCAAAAGGGTTGCTTTATGAAAACAGCTTTGGTGCTGTGCTTTGTCCTCTTTGTGTTTTCTGTGCTTTATTCCTCAGCTCCTCAAGAAAGCAATGCACCTGCAAAAGGGTTATGTAGAAGAGAGAGATGTCTGATTGTGGGGCAGACTGTTGTGCACATCTGGTCATGGCATTCTGTGCTGCAACCTGCCTTCTGGGTTCTTCAGCCCTCACCGCAAGCCAAAGAAATGAAATGCCTGCATCCAGTCGTGCAAATAAATGGGTTGCTTGTGTCCGGCTGGAAAGTGGTTTCAAACCTCTACTCTGCCTCATATCTGACTTGTCATATCGGAGCAGAAGAGCACTGCCAACAGCGAACACCTTCAAGTAGCTGCTAGTCTTGCAGTTACTCTGTTCTCTGGAGCAGTGGGACACCAAGGATTCAGCTCTTCCAGCTATTTGGAATTCTCCATGAGAGTGACAGACCTTATCTCTTCCATGTTATATGTGCACCACTATAGCTCTAAGTAAGCAAAGAAGACCAAGTCCCATGGTGCTCTGTTCAGTGTCAGGCTATAACCTGACCTAATTTTCAAGGCACAGAAGTACCCACAGCTCTTGGACGTGCACACATGCATGAAAGATGACGTTTAGAGGTGTTTGACCTCATCTTCTGGGCCCAGGAAGGCTAGGCTATCACTACCTTATGTGTCAGTAGGCCAGGCTTTCTTGAGTTTACCATCATGATTACAACCTACAGTTATGATTAAAAGATACCCAATAATTGGAATCATAGAATAGAATCATAGAATCAGTCAAGGTTGGAAGGGACCACAAGGATTATCTGATTCCAACCCTCCTGCCATGGGCAGGGAAACCCTACCCTAGATTAGGCTGGACAGAGCCTCATCCAGCCTGGCCTTAAACACCTCCAGAGATGTGGCCACAACCACCTCCCTGGGCAACCCATTCCAGGCTCTCACCACTCTCGTGGTGAACAACTTCCTCCTCACATCCAATCTGAATCTCCCCACCTCCAGCTTTGCTCCATTCCCCCTAGTCCTGTCACTACCTGATAGCCTAAAAAGTCCCTCCCCATTTTTTTTGTAGGCCCCCTTCAGATACTGGAAGGCCACAATAAGGTCACCTCAGAGCCTCATCTTCTCCAGACTGAACAGCCCCAACTCTTTCAGTCTGTCCTCATAGCAGAGATGCTGCAGCCCTCTGATCATCCTCGTGGCCCTTCTCTGGACACGCTCCAGCATGTCCACAGCCCTCTTGTAATAGGGGCTCCAGAACTAGACACAGTACTCCAGGTGGGGTCTCACCAAAGCAGAGTAGAGGGGAAGAATCACCTCCCTCAACCTGCTGGCCACACTTCTCTTGTTGCAGCCCAGATCTGGCTGTCATTCTGGGCTGCAAGTGCACACTTCTGGCTCATGTTGAGCTTCTCATTCACCAGCACCCCTAAGTCCCTCTCTGCAGGGCTACTCTCCAGCCAGTCACTGCCCAACCTGTATTTGTGCTTGGGATTGCCTCGACCCAAATGCAGGACCCTGCACTTGGCCTTGTTGAACCTCATGGGATTGGCTTGTGCCCACCTCTCCAGCCTGTTCAGGTCTCTCTGGATGGCATCCCTGCCCTCCAGCGTGTCTGCTTCACCACATAGCTTGGTGTCATCAGCAAACTTGCTGAGGGTGTGCTCAGTGCCTCTGTTCATCTCACCCACAAAGATGTGGAACAAGACTGGTCCCAGGACTGATCTCTGAGGGACTCCACTTGTCACTGGCCTCCACCTGGACATGGACCCATTGACAGCCACTCTTTGGGTGCAGCCATCAAGCCAGTTCTTTATCCATCTGGTGGTCCACCCATCAAGCCCATGTTTCACCAGCTTGGAGACCAGGATGTGGTGCAGGACAGTGTCAAAGGCTTTGATCAGGTCCAGATAAATGATATCAGTTTCTCGACCCTCATCTATTATTAGCAAAGTATTTTCTGATTATTCCTAAGGATTAACTATTTTATTCCTTCCATGCTCAGCTCTGCATTTGCCTGCCTTCAGTGGGCCATAACACAGGCTTACGCACCCAGATGCATCTCAGATCCCCAAGTCTAATGAGTTCCCACCACATGAATTAATTATGCAACAAAGCACGGGAAAGAAAGCCGTTAAATCTTAAATTAAGTTATTAAAATATTGCTGCAGAAATTAAATAGCAGCTTGTAGCCCGTGGGAAGTGACTCTGCAGGGAAAACCAGCATTTGCAGGTGAGGTGGCACGAGAAGCACTTTATTACATTCATGGAGTGGAAGGTGCTGACCCCTGCAGCGAAGCCGCGATTATAATGAGTCTCTTATCCAGCACAAAACAGTTACCCCAATACATTTGTGATGGATGCTGAGGCACTAAATAAGATGATAGCAGGATATAAATAATGAGGTAGCACACAGGCATGTGTTGGAACCAAGCCGCTAGAGCAGGATAATGGCAAAGGCAGAAGCTTAACTTACATTGTGCGGCTCCTGTGGGAAAGGGGGTGGGAGGAGAATGCCACATGGAAAGCTGATTCCTTAACTTGCAGTGAGTAACATAACTCCGTAGCCCTGTTTGCCTTTGTTCACAGCCGGAACAAGCAGAGTTGAATTACTGCAGAGGTCTAACCCTAGGTGCAAGGCTAGATTCCAGCTGAATGTGCTCCCAAATTCTACACATACAAAGGCCGTTTCTGGCTTCACATAACTAAACTCACACTGAGAAAGAGAAGAAGCTGCCGAATGCATGGACACAGATTCATCAAAGAGTTTAATCAATGCCCCACTGAAAAGGGATTTGGACTTACGCATGACTGCTCTGATAATCTGAGACTATCAGAGTATACGTTATTTGATATTTTATGGTGGCTTCCTGTTATGATGCAAGGCATAACTCTTATTTTTAACTAAACATTTTAATGTAAAATAGCTGATATCTCATGGTACAGGTAAAGACACAAAACAGGATTTTAAAATGAAGCAGTGATTTTTTAATTTTTTTAGCCACCAGTGCCATTGCTTTTAAAACACGATTCTCCTCTGTCCTCTTCTGCTGCAAAACTCAGGGCAAGAACAGGAACATCAGTCAATTTATACATCATTGTAAAGCAGTGTGTTTTGTGACAGGTTTGCTTAAGTATCCTTCACTGAGATAAAAGAGTTCCAATGAAAAATGGCACTATTGTGAATGTTCCCTGTTTCATAACTCTGTACGTGCAGATTTACAGATTGCTGAAATGCTTTACTGCTTTGATTAGATGACAAAGAATTAAGTAAACTTCTGTGCCGGTGTCAGCAGAGGAAGATAGTCATTAATAATCATGCTTTGATTTAAATCACATTACTCTACTATAACTGGTCTGGCTTCTCACAAGCTAAATCTAAAGCCCACTTAAACCAGAAGACGACTTGCCATTGGCAGTTGATGGGAACATACTGTGTGCAGCTGGTTGTTGGTGAACTGCAGCAGAAAAAATGAGTTACATATTTTAAATCAGATGGCAGCTAATGCTCTCTGAGCAATGTTGCATGGCATTCCCCTTACAACAGACTGGGTACATGAGAGCACTGGATTTCTTACTAACCGAGAGGGTGAGGGTTTTTTTCAAGTCTCTAATGGGCTTATCAGCTCCTCCATGATGACCATGGTAAAAAGGGACATCCCTTCATAGCCTGCGTTGGAAACCAGATATCCCACACAGTCACATTTATACATAACAGCTCTCCGTAATGAATGGAACTTATTTGATGTTCCAGTTGTCCCATAGTTTGCCATAATGAGGAACCAGGAAATGTGGCTGGGAGGCAGCTCTGGCTACCAACTGGCCTCAGCATGCTAGAGACATCATGAGTTTGATCTTTCTAGGGGTTTGCATTTCTGTAGCTCACATTCAAAGTATTTCCAGACACTGAGGAATTAACATAAAGCCTCTGTTCTGCTTTCAGTTATTGCTTTTCCTAAATTCATAGTTAATTGCTCTGACCAGCAGTTTTCCTTAGGGAATCATTATTAGGTCTCCCTTAGCCTATTTTTGCGATCACTTCATCTCACCTGAGTTGATGGTTTCTACAGCTTTAAAAGGTCTATTCACAGGCTTTGCTTTAGCCCAGCAGCCTCCATCTTCTCTCGGGCAACAGCAGGGTTAACTCACAGTTCAGCAGCTCTTACAGAGCTGTTTGAACGGTAGCATTGTTGCTGGAATAAAAGCATTGTGGGAAAAGAAAAAAGATTCTTCATGTAATGAAAGAGATTATTAAAATGTCTCACTCTATACACCTTTAACAACTTATACATGGAGACCAAGAATATTCCTTTGCTGTTCTCTAGGGCTTTTTCACCTGTAAGAATCTTGAATCCATAGCACACAGCACTTCTTGAGTCAAACTGGTCTTGCTATAAAGCAAGTCTTGTCTCTGTCACCTTCTTGAACCACATGAAATCAGTGTGCAATTATTTTTTTTCTCTGGAGCTGGAATTTCTGAAGTCTAGGAAACTGCACTTCTTGTGGTGAATGTACTTCCTTGTCTGACCTATTTAACTGAGAATATAATTGGTAGCAGAACCTGCAGGAGATACCAAAAATTCATAACATTGATGAACAGTCTGTAAATGCTGCAGATGCCCACAGCATCTGTCCCTTTGCCATCTGAGAGACCTTGAATAATCCATGACATTGCAACTCTCACAGGTGCTCCCATGATGAATATTTCCCCCCTGATTTCTTAGAGGTTTGAAGGTAGTCAACTGCTGTTGTATGTGTGCTCTGCCTGGGACTTCAGCCCTGCTTTTGAGAGAGGGCTAGATGAAGAATCACCATCCAGCATGAGCTCTTACATTTCTCACTGCTGAACTGGGCACTCTCAGCCAGTTCCTCTGCACAGATACCATTCCTTGGGCATGGGGACAGCTGCCAGCATTCCACTCCTGTACTCTTCCTGTGCAAAATAAAGATACTGCTGCTTCATATGCCTGGAATAGACTGCAGTTCAGGTGGCTGGAGATTATAGACATCTCTCGAAGACGCTTGCAGAAATATACTACAGGGAAACAACAGACAATAACACGGCAAAGCATCTATGTCATCTGTGTCAAGATCTTCAAAGCCAAGATGTCCTTCTGGGCCTTTTGGACTGCTTTGTTCCAGAGGTGGCAAAGAGTTGAAAGCATTTTTTCCACAAGCTTTTAATGGTGTATTAAATAATCTTCTGTTGTCGTCTTTAAGCAGCTGACATTTCTCAATGTATTAAGCTGGTGAACACTGTTATTGGCCTGGTAACATGTCACTTTACACTGCAGTAGGATTTAAGCTTTTTCTAGTACAAATCAAGAAGCTAACTGAATTTGGTCATTTTTGTTGCAGGAGACTACCTTGTGAGCCTAATGTTAGGCCGGCGAATGATACACATGGTCTGCTAGGGTTCCCTATCTGTGAGAAAGAACAAACTTCTCTCAGTATTCATCAGATCACCCTAATAGGTTCCCTCAAAGCCAGTTTGTTCATGAGAGGCTTCAACCAGAAACAATGTCAAGTTTGCCTGACCTCAACTCACTGCCCAAATAAAATGCATTGCTTAGACTTGATGACCCCTTACTCAGGAAAAAAAATAATGTATGATTCTAATAAGGTAGTAATTTAATAAATTGGGGTCACAGTCTACTCACAATATAGAGTTATAGAGTTATAGAATGTCAGGAGCTGGAAGGGACCTTGAAAGATCATCTGGTCCAGCCTCTCTGCCAGAGCAGGATCACCTAGAGCAGATCACACAGGAACGCATCCAGATGGTTCTTGAATATCATCTGTAATCTGAAAAATGCAAGGGCAATGGTAGAGGAAATTAGAGATCACCAGCAAGGTTCATCAATGAAATTTGCCAGGGCTGGATTTTTCTGTTTCCAATGTATAAGATCACAGGATGTCTGGAGTTGGAAGAGACCCAAAGAGATCATCACGTCCAACCACCCTGCCAGAGCAGGACCATACAATCTAGCTCAGGTCACAGAGGAACGCATTCAGACAGGCCTGGAAAATCACCAGAGAAGGAGACTCCACAACCTCTCTGGGGAGCCTGTTCCAGTGCTCTGTGACCCTTACAGTAAAGAAGTTCCCCCTTGTATTGAGGTGGAATCTCCTGTGCTGCAGGAGATATAGAGATCAGAGACTTCCATATTCTCTTCTAAATCAAGGATTTATGCACACAAATGGCCTATGTGCCTTTTAGGTGATTTCTATTTCCTATTATGCTGCTCTGCTTCTCCCAAAACAAAATGAAACAATTCTAACCTGTCTGCTAATTAAGTGCAAAGTTGTCTGAATTTCTTTATTAATACAGATTTTAATGTGCTCATTGAACAGGATATATTGTGCTGCCACTTGCTTCTGAGTTTACGAGACACATTTTGCTATATTTGTACTGTAATCTTTTCTGCCCCTCTACAGATGAGAGGGAAAGGCCCAGCCTATTGCTTATACAGAACATCAGTTTGTGGAGCATTTTGTACGTCCCCTGGGATTAGTGGAGCTATGAAATCGTATCATTATCATTGCCTGCTGCATTACTGAATACCAGGCAGGGCATGAGAGAATATGCATGCATGTTTCTGCAATGACATTTTAAAGCTATGCTTTTGCCTTTTCATTTCTTTACTTCCTGCATACTAATCCAGCCTGAAAGTGGTGCCCAGAACCAGAATTTCTTTCTCAGTTTTAAACAAGGATTTTTTTCTTTTTTCCCCAGGTGTTTGAGCTGTTTCCCCCAAGCCCATTGTTTACAGATAGAAGTGTTGCTTTTTGCTTAGACCCACTTATAACTTCTGAAGAGAGAGGCAGACCTGTATACTGCTGTGAAGCGAGCTGCTTTTCAGCCTTGGTCTCTACAGATGCCTTTGAAAAACAGGTTGCTTCTAGACACAGAATTCAGCTCTGCAAACACTGAAGCATGCACACAAAGTGAAACAGCAGTGGCAGAGCTGTGTTACGGTACCCAGGTCTTACTTTGAAAAGGTGAATAGACTTGGACGGGCTTCATTTTAGGCAAATTTTATTTTTCCACTTTGTTACAGCAAAACAAATTTCCGAGTTACTTAGCACCAACTTGATGGGAAATTTGTAAGCCTATTAGAGAGGGAAGTGCACTCGAAAGAATACCTTTTGACACTGTGGAAATCACTGCTCCTTTGTAAGCCTGCACCTTAAAATAATGCTCTTAAATCCAACGTTTGTAAATGAACGATTAAGTGATAAAGCTTGGCCTCACTGTTTGCTGTTGCTGCAGCCTCACTAGGGCATTGTGCTCCCTGTTGGTCCCTGAGGGCTGCACAGAAAGCCAGCACTGAGGGAGGTTGTCGATGCTTGCAGCTCCTGACAGGGTGTGACTGTGGTTTTGGACACGATCCTAAGCAAACAGTGGCGTCAAACTTTTCAGTCCTGCAAGGGAAGTTACTCTGATGCAGCCAGCCAGGCTAGGCTAGGCTAGGCAGGATTAACTCTTGCCAAGGCAAGGCAGTTTCCTCCTCCCTGTTCAAATCTGGCCATTCTTCACTCCCTCTTTCCTCTTCCATTAGTTGGCTAACCAGAAAGGCTTCAGCGCATTGACATGGTGTGGTTATGCAGGGTGCAGGAGGTTTCAAATCCCCTGCTCTCTTTGCCAGCAGCCTGAAGGTTAAAGCAATGTTAATGTTTAAAGGGTAAGGAAGCAGGCTGAGGAAATATAGTCCCAGCAGCCTGGCAGGCCTGCTGATCTGCTATATATTTCATACAGACAGAGTGGAATGTTGTTTTGACAGGTGAAAATGGGGTGGTTGATCAGGCTGTATTATGAAATGTAATTCTAGAGACAGTTTCATAATTTCTACACAACTTGTGGTTCGTGTTTTTAAACTGTAATGCTACGTAGCTCCTGAAAACCCAAGAATTGTAATGCCATTAAGCGGTGCATAATGTTAACCGTGGGAAATAGAACTCTTGAATGAAAAAAAGTAATTTGGGTATTTTCATGGAAACATGTTCTGAATTTGGGATGGTTTTGCCTATGTTTTTTTTCATGGAGGGAAATAACAGTAATTTCCCTGCCACTCTTAGGACCATTGTTACAGGATACTGCAGTAACAGTCTATATTTCATACAGACTAATGTGGCAGAGTAGAATATTGTTTTGACATATGAAAATGGGGTGGTTGATCAGGCTGTATTATGAAATGTAATTCTAGAGACAGTTTCATAATTTCTATACAACTTGTGGTTCGTGTTTTTAAACTGTAACGCTACGTAGCTCCTGAAAACCCATGAACGCTAATGCCATTAAGTGGTGTATAATGTTAACCATGGGAAATAGAACTCTTGAATGAAAAAAAATGGAATTTGAGTATTTTCACAGAAACAGGTTCTGAATTTGTGGATAGTTTTGCCCATGTTTTTTTTTTCAAGGAGGGAAATAACAGTAATTTCCCTGCCACTCTTAGGACCATTGTTACAGGATACTGCAGTAACAGTCTATATTTCATACAGACTAATGTGGCAGAGTAGAATATTGTTTTGACATATGAAAATGGGGTGGTTGATCATGTTGTATTATGAAATGTAATTCTAGAGACAATTTCATAATTTCTACACAACTTGTGGTTCATATTTTTAAACTGTAATGCTACGTAGCTCTTGAAAACCCAAGAACGGTAATGCCATTAAGTGGTGTGTAATGTTAACTGTGGGAAATAGAGCTCTTGAATGAAAAAAATGGATTTTTTTTCATTCATTCTTTCTTGAATGAAAAAAAAAAAAAAGGATTTTTTTTTTCCATTCAAACAAGTTTTGAATTTGTGGATGGTTTTGCCCATGGTTTTTTTTTTTTTTCAAGGAAGGAAATAACAGTAATTTCCCTGCCACTCTTAGGACCATTGTTACAGGATACTGCAGTTACAGTTTTGTGATTTAATAAAGAAGCCCACCTACAAATGGGCCAGAATATTATGTTGTAGGTTTTTCAAGCATCGTAGTAAGGAAAAATCTTTTGCAAATTTGAGGAAAGGATGATGAAACTGAATTGCAAGAATTTAATTTGCTGTTCTTTTTTTGCCTGAAAATAAGCCTTCCTACTGAGGTGCATGCAAAGAAATGGAGACTGAGAATATGAGTCATTTTGTATGTAATAGCCAAACGAGTTAAGTTTGTGATCTGGACATTGATCTTGAGCAGCCACTTTTGCCTTAGATAGATTTTCAAAAGTCCAATGGCCTTTTAGACTCTGCAGTAGCTCGTACAAACTCTTTAGTTAACAGTGTTTTGCAAATAATACTGAGTAGGATTTATACTCAGGCACTAAAGTACACTTCAGTATCTCTGACGGGGAAACAAAACTACAGCATAGCCAAACATGGGTGGTGCGTTTTAACAGAGGCCACATGCAAGCTACAACGAAAGGGTACGTGGAAGATAAGATTATTTATTGATAGCAGCACTCTGTATTTCACTTCTTTATGTCAAAGAGTCTACAGTGATGTAAACTAAACCCAGTGCAGTTTTGAAGTTCAGATATTCTTTTCTAGTTCCTTACAGAAGGGGCATCTGCAGTAGAATGGGCAGCCCATAAGAGACAACTGTGAACCGAAATAACGTTTCAGTTTGAGGAAGTATCAGATACTGTGAGCAGCTTTATGCCATTCATACACAGAAATGATTTACATGTTGGTGTGAGCTGAAGAAGCAATTCCAACACTCAGACCTGTGAGAGGTGGCTGTCTCAGTTGAGCACTAGCAGTTCTAATATTAAACATTATTTACCTGGCTAAAAAAACAACAGAGCTAAAATGCTTATCAATAGGTATTTTCAGAAATATGCTAAGTTCTGAATAACAAGTGGAGTGCTGTCAATAAAGAGGAGAAGTTAAGAGCTTTCTTCAGTCTCCCTCACTGAAGTCCCATGGTGGTATGTAACCCTGGGAGATTCCATCTTATTTCAGGGATCAGGCAAACGGGGCAACTAAGCCCTCTTATCTTCATGTGCCTACCAGCCACTAAATGCAATTATGATCTTCCTGTTGTTTTAAAGATATGTACTGTTGCAATAGTTTTATTGACAAGTAGACACTGCCATTGGTTTGGCTATCTTTTATCAGTACAGTCTCCCTGTATTAAATAACAACATCCATCAACAGAACCAGGAAAATATTTCTTCTCCTCAAAGAAGCAGTCAACTCAGATGTAGGCTTTAAATAAAGAGAAAAAAACCCAAACAAACAATTAAAAATTGGGGAAGCAGAAAGAGCATTTAGAAGGTGCCCATATAGAATAGAATAGAATAGAATAGAATAGAATAGAATAGAATAGAATAGAATAGAATAGAATAGAATAGAATAGAATAGAATAAGCCAGGTTGGAAGAGACCTCCAAGATCATTCAGTCCAACCTATCACCCAGACCTAGCCAATGGTGCTAAGTGCCCCATCCAGTCTTTTCTTGAACACCTCCAGGGATGGCGACTCCACCACCTCTCTGGTAGCCCATTCCAATGCCAATCACTCTCTCTGTGAGGAGCTTCTTCCTAATATCCAGCCTATACCTCCCCTGGCACAACTTGAGACTATGTCCCTTCGTTCTGTTGCTGGTTGCCTGGGAGAAGAAACCAACCCCACCTGGCTACAACCTCCCTTTAGGTAGTTGTAGACAGCAATGAGATCACCCCTGAGCTTCCTCCTCTCCAGGCTAAACACCCCCAGCTCCCTCAGCCTCTCCTTATAGGGCTTGTGCTCCAGGCCCCTCACCAGCTTTATTGCCCTTCTCTGGACATGTTCCCAGGGTCACTGTGCTGTTTTTGAAATGTCAGGCCACTTTCTTTGGCATGTGGGGCTTCCCAAATTGTGTGTGTGGGGGGGGGGGGGGAAGAGGGTCAAGTTGGAAGGAGTTTTGAGTGGCGTAAATTTACTTGTTTGACTTGCAGCTCTGAGCCAGCCATGAGAACCATTTTAGTGGAGAAGTTATGTTCTGTGAGTACCTTAGCCTGGTATCAGCCCCAGATGAAGTCAAGGAATATCGTAACAAGTTTTAAAAACAGACTTGAACTGGGATAGTTTGAGTTGTGATCAGCAGAGATAGTTTAAGATATATGTTGTTTTGCAAAGCAAAAAGCTTCTCTATGTTTTTTGTTTATTAATTTGGTTTTGTTAACAAAACAGTTTGTTGGCTTCGGGTGAGAAATGTCTGTATTCCCACACAGCAGCACAGTGTAGGTGTCTGAGAATGTAAAAGTGAAAGTGATTGGACACTGATTGGTAATAAAGGTGAAAGTACACAGTTCATTTTTGTTGCTCACAGTGGAAGAGAGAACAGAGCAAGCAATCAGGATTAAAAGCCAAGTTAATTAAATTCCAAATGTAATAAGTTACAACAGTATTAGTAGCACAAGCTAGGAAATATATTACTAAAAATAGCATTTTTTCGATCTCTCTGGGTTTCCTCTGTACTCAGTAAAGAGAGGCAAGCACATCCAGAGGGCATTTCGGTTCTTAGGAGAACTGAATTATTTTCTCATATTCTTCCTCTTTCTTTACGTGTGCACAGACACCCAGAAACACACATAAACAAGGACAGATTTCTCTGTATATACACACATGCATCTCTATGCAATATATAGATTGCATTCATTTTTAGGTCTGTATACAAACACATGTTCATGTGCTGAGGTCCTGAAGAAGCTGCACTCTGGCCTTTATCTACACTTACACACGATAAATCCAAGCATGGAACTTTGACAGAGCAAATTTCAGTTCTGCTCTCCCACTGTCTTTACAGCCATGTTGCAGTAACAAGTTTCTTCTGACTTACACTGATTTACTTCATATCAGAGCAAGGCTTCCAAAAAAAAAAAAAAAAAAGAAAAAGCATATCAGAATAATATTTATGTGTCTTTAAGTAGAAGATGGCAGTTAAAGAGTTAATACCTGGTTCAGCAAAGTAAATGCCATACCTGGGAGCTTCCAAGACCTCAGCCCTGCATGGATCATTTGAGAGGACAGTGAAAGCTTCAATCAGTTTGTGGATCTCCCTGTGTGCCCCTGTGGGACCATTTTGCATGACGTTTTCTTCTGCAATGCCTTTAGATCTGGCAGGTCTTTTCCTAAAGGCTGGGCTGTATCTTGGCACATGGGTCCTCTCCAGCATGGAGGTGGCTGTGTTTGAGCTCTGTTTTGAGCACAGTGGGGAAACAAATCTCTGCTGTTACTAATGCAAAATGCATGAAAGTTACTGAGCCATTTGCACCCTGCTCAGTGCTCAGGGAAGAAGACTTGGCCTCCCATGTGCAGGAGAACAATATTTTACTCTTGTTTGGAGTTTACTGCAAGAGTTATGACAGAAAGTAAATATATACCCTACTGAAAGCTAATTACAATCTGTCTTGAGTCTGCAGTGCTTCCTTGCATAAGAAAAAAACATGATCAACAATGTTGGCTTTATACTACTGCAGCTCATGGGTTTTAAGAGAATTCCTGGTGATGTCTGAGATTCTTGAGTAGAAAGCTCTATAGCTGCACAGTATTTTATCCCAGTAGGAGTGGTTAATATTACATTAGAGTGATTGCTGTCTTCCCTTCATGGTCTAATTAGAAACCCAAAGCAGGCTGGCTAAAAGACAGCACCAAAGTTTAGGTGGCGCACATATCCCTGAGGAGTCAGCTCAACATCTTGAGCACAGTCCTGAGATTTTGTGTGCCAACCAGCAATTTTTAAGCAGCTCTGACTGCCTTTTCTGTCACTGGGTGACTATAACAGAGACGCTGGATAGAAAAAAAGCCACAGCAGCACTGGCCAGAATCCACTCCCTCATGCTTTTTTATGAACATGACTGCAGGATCTCAGAGATTATGTCCAATTCTCCCCTCAGAGAGTCACCTGAAGAAGGAAAAGTGTATATTGGAGAATGCTGAGATACTGTTTCCACAAACTGTAGTTGCAGTTCTCAGCCTTTTAATATGCTCCAACCAAAGGAGACAGTTGTAGGTTCCTAAGTATATATTAGTTTTTTATTCTTACTGCAGCGTAAGCTTGCACATGCTATGGAAACCTATGGACACCACAGCAAATTTTGCCCTGGTGTGTGTACTTAGTTTTACACTTTAGTAACTGTGCTCGGATGCTTGAAGAGCCATCACTACTATTACCACTGAGTGGTGATGGTTACTTCCAGGGATCATAAACAAAATGGGGTTCTACCGATGGGAAAATTATAGATAGCGCATATTTTTCCTGCTTGTATGCTCCCCATTATCTCATTCTCCTCAACATGAACTTTCAATTCAGATTGCCTTATCATGCCAAAGCTTTGATGTCTAGGTAAAAACCAAAACCATTTAGCTTGATAAGGATGCTGTCTAGATATAAAGGTGACCTCTAGCTACAAACCAAACAACTAGGCCACAGATGGGAGTAGGTTCTTCTCTCTGACTCTGCTGAAATTAAGGGAAGCTGAAAAAAGCACAGTCAAAACAGACCACATATATGGTAAAAACTCTAAGAAGGTAAAGATGTACTGAGCTGAGATGGCCTGATAAATGCATCATGAGCTGACAGCCTAAGTGGCTTATCTCGATGTCACCAGTGAGTTAACTTCTTTGTTAACTTACTCCATAAAACTGGTTTCATGTGTTTCCACTATCTTTATGAATGTTTCTAACTCATTGCTGGTGTATTTCACTTTGTCCCCTTTTGATCCTCTTTTACTTTATTGATATTAATTTATTCCTGTAGCTTATTAGAATCTTTGCTGTGTTGATAAACTTTTTTTTTTCCTCTCTTTGCAGATAAAACAGTTTCTAGGGTGTGTGGAGATGTTTAGTCCAGCACATAAGCATGTATGGCATGCAGTGGTTCTCTGTGGCTTTTAGCAGTGGAGATAGCAAACTGAGTGGGTTTTTTTGAGATGTTCCAGCAAAGAAGCAGTGAAGGGTGGTCATAACAACCAACCAAAAACCAACCAACCAACCAAAAACCACTAAAAAACAAAAAACAAAATGAAAACAAACAAAAACCAACCAAACAAAACCCAACCCCAAAACCTCCAAACCAAACGAAAAAGTCGGTGCTCATCAACCAGTGTGATCTGGCCTTTCTTCTGCTACTTCATCCTCCTTTCATAACTCCTTATAGCCTGGTGTATCACTTCTTAGCAGCCAATCTCAAAACCTACCTTTTCATCTAGATTTAGACTTCAGTTCTTGATTCTTCCACCCACATCTGTGTTAATTTACCTCCCTCATGTTGAACAAAGAGCAGATCAAGGGCTGTCATTCTGCATGGCTTAATCTGCAAGTAGAAAATGTGCCAACCCCCCCAACAATTTCAGAAACTCATGGATTAGTCAGCAGAACCACTGTCCTGGTAACTGCTGGGCAGATAACACCCTTATAACTGCACCCATACATGATGAGTAATGACACTAGCTGCAAACAGATCATGTAAGTCAATAAACTTCTCAGCCCTGAAGGTAAAGTTTGAGTTCTGGCAGACTCAGAGTGGCTATGCAATTTTCTCAGCAGCATGTTAAGCAGCACCAGGAAAGAGGGGTGCTAAACTCTAGGTGTGTCTGTAGCAGGATGTTATCCTCCAGTAAATATGGGCCATAAAGTATTTGGCAGAGCTGGTTTCAGGAAGGAATCAAAAGGAGCAGGGGACATTATATTTAACACTAAATGCCTCACAAAAATCCTGGCGAGGTGCAGCATTAAACTGAATGATGTCAGAATAGAATAGAATAGAATAGAATAGAATAGAATAGAATAGAATAGAATAGAATAGAATAGAATAGAATAGAATAGAATAGAATAGAATAGAATAGAATAGAATAGAATAGAATAGAATAGAATAGAATAGAATAGAATGAGCCAGGTTGGAAGAGACACCCAAGATCATCCAGTCCAACCTAGCACCCAATCCTATCCAATGGCACTAAGTGTCCCATCCAGTCTTTTCTTGAACACCTCGAGGGACAGTGACTCTACCACCTCCCTGGGCAGCCTATTCCAATGCAAATCACTCTCTTTGTGAAGAACTTCCTAATATCCAGCCTATACCTTGACTGGCACAATTTAAGACTATGTCCCTTCATTCTGTTGCAGGTTGCCTGGGAGAAGAGACCAACTACCACCTGGCTACAGCCTCCCTTCAGGTAGTTGTAGACAGCAATGAGGTCACCCCTGAACCTCCTCTTCTCCAGGTTAAACAATCCCAGCTCCCTCAGCCTCTCCTTATAGGGCTTGTGCTCCAGGCCACTCACCAGCTTCGTTGTCCTTCTCTGAACACATTCCAATACCTCAATATCTCTCTTGAATTGAGGGGACCAGAACTGGACACAGACCTTTTTGAGGCATCAAATGACTGCTTAGTGCATGCACTGTTGTGCCATGGAAAAGCGCCAGATTTCAACACATGCACACTTCTGTAGCACAGTCAAGCACAGGCATCATCAACTTCTCTCTTTAAAAAGAACATTCTTGTTCAATCCTCATGAGGGGTTTATGTGCCTTCCTCTTTAATAATGCACAACCTTGTAGCTTGTACAGTCTCTAGGAAACACTGGCAACCTGCAGTCAGGAGAGGCAAGGGATTCTTTGGAGACAGCTGTTTTCACACATTTTTCTGTTCTTGTTGATATTCCCAGTTCTGCTGTAAGGGAAGCTGATACTCTAATGGATTTTATGTATATATTGCATTGCCTACATGTAGGCACACCATCACTCTGAGGACACATTTGTGTGCTCACACACACAAAAGGACTTAATTTTTTTTTCCAGAGCATTGTGAAATAGAAGCACTCTTCTACATAATCACCTGGGCAGTCATTGTATCCCATCTATCAACTCTGCTTTTCAAGGGTGAGGAACTTGACAACTCAGGTATCCTGTCAAGGATATGTAGAGTAGTTTATGGTTCTTTTGTGTATGAATATTCCCCCTACATATAAAGTGACAGATCTCCAGTTGACATATTAATTAATAAACCGATACTGCTCTGTAGATGCCACTGCATCTCTCTTGATTTACATCTATAGACCATCTGGTCTCTGATAATGTTATGATGCACACAAACCACAATAGTGTGGTGCAGCATTAGGTAACACTTTAAGTGTAACTATATGTATTAGCAGAGAGAGTAATAAACCAGCTTGACAAAGCTGGACAGCAAAAAAGATTAGCCTAACTATAGCCTTATATAAAGTCTGTATGTGAGCATACTGTCTTTGGTTGTTTGGGCTTTTTTTTTTTTTTTTCCCATTTTTACTGATATTTCCATCTGTGAAGTTGATTGACTTAGAATGAGCCCAAGCAGAAGTTTAGGGGGAAAAAAAAACAACAAAAAACCAACAAAACAAAACAGATATTTCACATTCCCCAAACTAGATCCATTAAAAAAAAACAACAAACAAACCAAAAAACAACAACAAAAAAAAACCCCAAACAAACACCTCATGTTACAAATCCAGCTCTCACTTGGGTCAGTGGTAGATGAATACTCTGTTTGTTATTCATACAGACGAAGATTAAATGTTATCTGTTTTGCATTCAGTCCCAGTAATTTGAGGAATGAAATTCTGTTTGGGAATAGAAGATAACACTTCACAAACAGGTTGATTAGGGAAGAAAAAAAAAAAAAAAGACAGTGAAACATAGCAGCTGTCTGAAAGCATACAGAAGTTCAAAAGGTTAAAAAGGTTGAGCTGCTATTTTCTCACAAATAAGATTATAGATAAAGATAAACAGAAAGCAATTTTCCTCACTTTCTGTGGCAGTGGAAGTTAACACCCTATGAAGTGCCTTGCTGCAATCTCAGAAACCAGGAACTATATGCCTATGAGACCTGTAAAAGATCTCAGCAGAGCACTGCATTCCAAAAGCTAGGCAGCATTGTAGACATCTTCACATTTCATAATAGAATAAGTTAAGCAGGAGTTTAATACCACAGCTAAAAAGCAAAATGAACATGTATTTAGAAACGTCTATTTAGACACCATGCTTCAGTGCAGCTGTATGGTATTAGTAATGAAATATTTCAAAGGCTTTATGTGGCAGAGGGAAACAGGAGTTACCCAAAAGATGTTTGTTGGATTAGCAATTACAGAAGCAGCAGTTTTAGAATTTAGGGACTCAAACTGGCTCAGTAAAAAAGGCTAAACATAAAACCATCTCTGAATCCTGCCCCAGGTTCTTCTATCTCTAGTGCAAGAGTTCATTTAATTTAACTTGTAGATGTGGATTGTCTCTGAGTATCACATTCATGTCAAGAGCACTATGATAGTTGGTAGATGCTTGCTAGCATCTGCTTTGAGGGCGGTCTCCACCCTCAGAGAACATATGGAAAGGAAAAAAAAGTAGTTAGCATTATTTTGTTGGGATACCCACTATTGTACATGAAAGCAACCACAACCAGCAAAGCAGTGGTGGGACAAATTAGTTCTAACAGAGCCTCTAAAGGAGCTGCAGTTTCTCTCAACATTCATATCAGCAGCACCAAGCTGAACCAGACATCTATAGAGATGGTTTTGCTCCTACCTAGTGGAATATGTCCATGAAAATGTGTTCATCTCGTTACAGCAGAAAAGCCAAAATCATGCTGTATCTGTTAATGGTGTCCCCATGAAATCAAAGTTAAAAGTGAAAAAGGAAGAAACCACTTTACAAACCTTTTCCATAGTGCTTGGGGATGTGATGTGGTGACAGACTTGGTGGAGTGGGTGAAATAACTGGACTCGATGATCCTTTCTGGCTTTCTGATTCTTTGATTCTGTGCATTAAACCTGTAGAATTCATTAACAGAACAAGGCCATCCATTGCTGTGAGAATGACAAAGGTTTTTAAATCTGCTAAAGGATGCAGTCCACAGATGTAAGGTTTCCTGGAAATGGAAAATGACAATAATTCTGAAAAATGTGGTTTGGTGGATAACAGGTGAGGGAGCCTGCCTGTGCAAATGCTGACTGGGGTTTCATACCACTGCGGTGCCATAAGAACCTGAAATTTTCCGGTGAAACAGGGAAGATTCAGTAAAATTTTACTTAGATTGACATTATCCTCATCAGAGACAGGATCCCATGCACTTGAGATGTTACCCCTCAGACATCTCACTACATATTCAACAAGGGGGCAAAGCCACAAGCATCCGTTCTCTGCCTGCCTCAGTCCCATCACAGCAAAGCTATTTACATTTTCTCCACAGGTTCCTCAACATCTGAAGGAATATTTGCCTCTGATACAGATTTGCTAAAGCAAGTTTAAACCAATCCCTACAAAAATGGAGTGGGCTATACTTAGGTGAGAAGGAAATTATGTAATCAAACAAACTCCTGGAAGATATCCATGAGTGCAAACCTCACAGGAAAACTGGTTCATTGTTTGTTGGTGGCTAGGCACCAGTGATAACTGGGAAAATAAACCAAAACCACATCAAACAAATAATCCAAACTCAATGCCAGCGCAGCAGGGTTCTCTGCAGAGCTCAGGCATAACAGGCAGACATGAAAAAAAAAGTGCTTTCACATTTGAAATAGGGAGAAAAGGTGATGGCTTCAGCCAGATCCATGAGTGAGTTCAAAGAGGTCTTTGCTACCAGAGGCCAGCCAGACTACTTGACATGAGCAGCCTATGAGCAGAAAGACTTTTGGAGCAACATGGCACATTCACATTTCCCAGCATCTTCCCAGAGCTAAAAATGTTTAATGAAACCCTGGCAACAAAGTTAATTCATTAGCTGTGTTCATTCCAAAACACAGAACTGTTCCTTGGATTATGATGGGAGGGAGCACAGCCTAAGTGTTGATTTGAAGGAGGATGAGAGTTCATTTGGATTTATTCCTGCTGGTGAAGAGGCATATGATTATGGGAGAAACCTCCCAGCTTTCTTGTTTAAAGTTTTGAGGATTATGATGCAGAATCTGCATGTAAAAACAACAGCCTCATGTGTTTCAGGCTGTGTCTCTAAATGAAACAGGCTAGGGACCATTCCCTTCCTCTAGTAAGTATAGTAAGTGTTATTAGGGAGTTTATATCCATACAACTAAATTCCCCTGCTGCAAGCCCTGGCCCCAGCACAAGATGTTGAAGCCCACAACAGCTGCTCTATGTTGGCTCCAAACCTTACCAGAGCAATCTGTGGGCAATCACTAATTGGTGTGGGCCAAAACTATGCTAAGCAGCATGCTAACCATTTAACAGTACAGGCATCTGCAGACCAGAGCAGAGCCTTTGTGCCATGATGCTGTTCTGTTTACGAGCACTGAAGTAGCTTTAGAGCCTCTTCAAGCTGTGATCACATTACTGGGAAATCAGGCTGGAGTTCGTTCACAACATGATATTTGTGACCTTTGCATCATGACCATGAGCTACTGCCAGAAGACTAGAGGAAGCCTGGTGTGTCTTCAGAGACACATCCCAAAGGTGTGGGGAGCTGATACTTGACCGCAGGATTGCACCTGTGTTCTACATTGAAACTTGCTAGAGTCATCACCAGAGTTATCAGGGTTAGTCAGCCGTTTGGTGGAGCAGAGCCTTGACCCTTGTTATTTCCTGTTTTTTACTTGAAAGAAATTGTTCCCTATGCACACCAACTCATGCATATCTGCACACACCAGCCACACTTGGTGATTCAGCTAAGTAATTCAGCATATTCTTGCGTGCCTTACTGGAACTCAGATCACTCCAAAGGCTCTTTCTACCTATCTGCACACACCAGCCACACTTGGTGATTCAGCTAAGCAATTCAGCATACTCTTTTGTGTTTTACTGGAACTCAGATCACTTCAAAGGCTCTTTCTACAAACATGCTGGACAAGGATACAAACATTGGCATGCCAGCGCTAGTCCTGCATGCTTTTGAGTTGCATACATTTCTCTGGGTGGATATTTCAACTGAAAAATACAAACTTTGCTTGAGCTAAGCAGATGGCTGTAAAATTTAGCATAACTGTGCACAGTATTATATTAAAAGCACTGACAATGTCTGGGTGTGAAAGGAACTGATTAGCAGGAAGAAGATGGGCAGCTGCCTGAATCGAACACAGTGATGTTATTTGTCTCTGTGGGACTGATTGTTCCTTTGAGCAAAGTTTTGATTTGATTTAAATCCTGGATTTAGGGAATTCGCAAGAGATGCTACACATGGAGGACTCAATGCTTACTACAGATTTTGCAGCCTCATTTCAACAGTGCTGGAGAAGGAAGCTGAATCCAACTACCTGTCTCCCTTCCAGGAGAACAAAAAATGGTGCTTTTATTGACATCATAAGTGGGCTTCCAAGTTATGTAAGTTTTTAAAGGAATTAATTTAAAAAAAAAAAAAAAGTCATCTGCAACAAGAAATTTTTATGTAATTTAGGTGATGACATCCTGCACAGAAGCAGTCAGCTGTTTCACTAAGGTGGCCATTGGGGCTAGTTCACTATTTGCAAACAAAATGGTTCCAGTTGCTTGTTCAGACAGTATCTGACTCGCATATGCCGTTGCTTGCATAACTGTCAGTTTATTTGCAAGCCAAGGTTGCTTGAATTCATAGTATTTAATTTCAGTCACTGTTTCTTTTAGGAAACATTCTGCTCGTGAAAATGGAAAGGGCTCCGTTTAATGATTAACCATCAAAACAGATTCCCACTTTACAATCTTCTCAGGAAAGGGCAAATCACTTTGACTAGCATTGTTTCAGAACACTTCGTTTCAAGAAAAGAGAATAGAACCACCAGAGTCTCTAATGCTGCCACAGAAAATACAAAGGGGAATATTTTATAGAAAGCCTCTTGTTGTGTTAGAAATCCTTCTGCCCTCTGTATCGCAGGGTGTATCACTTCCTACAAAACAGCAGCTCTTAGCCTCCAGCAATTTCTCTGCCTAGTTCTTTCAAAGCACTGGGAAAACCTTGCCCGGTGAGATTGCTTTTCTTCCTCTAGGACATTTTGATATAGGAGTGTTGTTTTATGCATCTTTATTTCAATAAATAAAGTTGATTGTTGCCATGTTTGCTTTTCTGGTTTCAGTATTTTTACTGTGTGTACAGACGGAGCTGCTAGCAACACAGAGAGATAAGGTTGCTTAATGTTTTCCATGATAAGTCTCTGTTTTCAGTTGCTTATATCTCGTTTTATCCACTTGGGCTAAAGCATTTTGTGCTTGCTTCTTGCCTCAGATGATTGATTTTTTTTTCTTCTCTCTCTCCCTGATTTTCGGTGGAAATTATTCTGTTACTTCTGAGAATCAAAAAAGAAAGAAATACATTTCTTAATGTTAATTTCCTTCTGGTAAGACCTTTTCACTTGGGACAAGAGTGTTGCATTTTGGTAGGAAAGTTGTGGTGGAGTGAATCAAATTAACAGATGCACAACTTTTAAACCATGAACCAAAAGCAAGGCCAATAGAACTACTGAGAAGAAACTATGAGCCTTCCTGCACAGCACTGGCTTTTGAACTCTGTGTTTGTAGAACAATTATTTAAAGACATAAATTGGCTTGGAATTAATGCAGCCACAGAAAACCAAAACCAGAAACTTTAATATCCTGCTTCTGGAAGTTTTAACTAGCATATATACACACATGCATGCACAAATATTCATGTAGCAGATATACAGCTTTAAGAGAAGTGTGGCCAGGAGGGCAAGGGAGGTGATCCTCCTCCTCTATTCTGCTCTCATCAGACCCCATCTGGAGTACTATGTGCAGTTCTGGAGCCCCCAACATGAGAAGGACATGGAACTGTCGGAGTGAGTCCAGAGGAGCATCACAAAGATGATCAGAGGGCTGGAGCACCTCTGCTATGAGGACAGGCTGAGAGAGTTGGGGCTTTTCAGCCTGGAGAAGAGAAGGCTTCGAGGAGACCTTATAGTAGCCTTTCAATATCTGAAGGGGGCCTACAGGAAGGCTGGGGAGGGACTATTGACAAGGTCTTGTAATGACAGGATGAGGGGGAATGGCAGAAGGAAGATTTAAATGGAACGTTAGTAGGAAGTTCTTTCCTATGAGGATGGTGAGACACTGGCACAGGTTGCCCAGGGAGTTGTGGCTGCTCCCTCCCTGGAGGTGTTGAAGGCCAGGTTGGATGAGGCCTTGAGCCACCTGATCTAGTGGGAGGTGTCCCTGCCTATGGTGGGGGGTTGGAACTGGATGATATTTGAGTTCCCTTCTAACCTAAACCATTCTATGATTCTATGATTTTATAAAGATATGCCCAAGATTTCAGGCAGAATTGCTACTACCAGTGAAACAGTTGGAATATTTTCCCATTGGCTTTGCTGGGAAAAAGTGTTGTTTCCTTGGTGAAGCTCCCCACAACCTTACATTTTGAGTTAAGTTATGCAGCTTGGGCAGCTCCTACGCAGAAAATACAGCTTCTGCTTTCTCTGCTGCCACATCCTCTGCATACACACCCATGCAGCAGCAGTTCCTGCTCTTTGCTCAGCCATTTCCAGGCCCAGACAACACTTAGATATTTGGGAATTACATACTACAGGAGCAGCTGTTTTCCACACCGTTCAGCTGAACACCTTTGACACTGGCTGGTGAGAAAGTCTCACCAGGCTGAGAGCACTTTGTCCTTGAACAGTGTGTACTATGACAGTGCATGGGACATTAGCTGTGTATGATATATATTTCTCATGAAAATGAAGATCCCTCCAAGGAGTAGTAGCTTTACTAAAGCCTGCATTAAAAAAAAAAAAAAAAAAAAAAAAAGAGAGAGTAAACTAATCAATTAAGATTTGTCAAGTAATTTGTCTAAGAGTTGGTCTACACAACTGAAATTAATCAATTAAAATAATTAGCCTTACAGTTTGTGTGTCCAGCTCATTGCGTAAACATTTACCATGCACATTTTAAAAGCTAAACTTTCCTAACTTCCACAGAGAAACTCCTCCAGTGAGATTGTACCACAAATTACAGAGTTCACGTGCTTAATATATGTCAATATATGTTGAAGTACATTTGCATAATCTATGCAAATCTATTACTGAAGAGTCTTAGCTGTTGCAAATTCCCATCTCACTCTTCAAATCCAGATCATATGCAGCAGTATGTGTTGTGAGTGGTTTGTTGTTGGTTTTTTTTTGGTTGGCTGGTTTTGGGGTTTTTTTGGTTTTTTTTTTAACTGACCAGCTCCTCCATCAGTTTAACTAAATTAGTGAGGCAGCTGAAATATGCTCCATGTAAGGCCTTGCTCAGGGACTGCTCAGGTGCTGCAGGGAAGGCACAACAAAGTGTCCAGGGGGGTGGCTGGGACCACATCCGTGGAGGTTTTTAAGGCAAAACTGGATGAGGTTCTGTCCAGCCTAATCTAGGGTAGGGTGTCCCTGCCCATGGCAGGGGGGTTGGAATTAGATGATCCTTGTGGTTCCTTCCAACCCTGACTGATTCTATGATTCTATGAGTCTATGATTATTAAATGTAGTGGTTCACTGGGGACACAGTAAGAAATCCACAGTCCTTGCTACTTGCCATTCACCTTCCAGTTAGAAACCAATGTGTGAGTCTTAGATGGTTTGGGCTTGGTCAAATATTCTCCTCGTGATAAATAGCCAGAGCAATGCCGAGAAGCCAAGAAAAATGCACCCTATTAATTATATTCTATGAATTAAAATAAATATTGGCCTCCATAAAGGCTACCATGCTTCCAAGCTCTTCTGTTCCAAGAACTGCTATAAAATATCTTGCATTAGCATGTAATTTTTTTTCATTTTTAGTGTCTGACTTGTAACATTTGAGGCTTGCCTTTCCAACATCAACTCTAGCCCTCAACAGCAAAGTCTTAGCACAATGTCATTGTATCATGGGATGATAGAATGGAATCATAGGATCATTTAGGTTGGAAAAGATCCTTAATATCAGTGAGCTGAACTATTAACCTAACACTGCCAGGTCCATCACTAATGCCCATGTACCTAAGCACCATGTCTACATGTCTTTTAAATACTTCCAGGAATGGTTACTGATCCAGTGAAGAAGTTTTTCTTAACTTCAAATCTAAACCTCCCCTGGTGCAACCTGAGGCCATTTTCTCTTGTTCTATTACTTGTTACCAGGGAAGAGAGACTGACACTCACTTTGCTACAACCTCCTTTCAGGTCCAGTATTCAGGGCCAAATAGAGACTTCTCACCCTGTCTTCAGATTAAATCCCATTTAGAGTGTCAAAACTATATAATAAGGCCATTCCATATGCCCCCAATGCACTTATCTTTCTCAATGTAAAATGGCCAAGACTCTAACTTCAGTTTCAGACCTTTTATGTAGGTATTTATTTATTGTGCTAATATTAAGTAGAACAAAAATGGTAATGTAGTATTGTGCTGCTTCAAACTAATTGGAGGATTTTAATGATAAATTAGGTTATAGGCTGAGAAAGGAAAACATTGATGATTCTCCTTCACTCATAGGTTTACTGAAAAATGTATAAAAGTTAGAACCCAAACAAAGGTAAGACAGAGCTGTTTGAGCCACACTCGCTTCTGCATCTCTTTCCCTGCATTCTTAGTTGTATCTATGTAACTTCACTAACCAGTTTCTTGCTACTAACCCCCTTGGCCAATCTACCTCACTTACCTGGCATGTAAGACAGATAGTGGGATAAAACTGGGAAGTGGGAGGAAGGTGGTAGGGTGGTTGGAAACCCTTCTTAGGGACTCTGATCTTGGGAGGGATGTGGTGTTTCTGTATTAGCTTTTCACTGTATATATCTGTAAGTATCTGTAATATATTGCAAATATCTGCTTGTAAATTGTGCAAAGCTGTAATATAAAGCTTCATCCTTAACTTCCAGCCATCTGAGTCTAGCCTGGACAATTTCAGAGTAGGGGGGAACTCCCCAAACCACCACAAGTATGTACACTGAGAGTGATCAGGATGAGAAACAGCTATCCCAGATGCTGCTAGTGGTGCCTGCTGTAACCATCAGTCTCTACAGTACCTGGTCACTGCTAATTATTCTTGAGGTGCTCAACACACAAAAGTCATCTAAGGCATGCAGCAGGGAAGAGAGCTGCAGCACAGGCCTTCCCCTGAGCTGCAGCCCTTCAGGAAGAACCTGCTAACACCCGGGTTCTCTATAGCCACATCTCCTGTGGAAAATATCCCTCTGCTGCAGTGTGGAACTCCCACTTGTGACAATTCCTACTGTGCCACGAAGCCACTACAGAACCCTTTTTGAAAAACCCAGAGGAAGTACAGCTGGTCACAAAAATAAAAAAGGCATTTGTGTCTGGAAGCTGAGCTGAAAGGCACTTCCCTGGGGACATGTGTCCTGAGGTCTTCCAGCAACTCCTGCCCTCATCTACAGCATGGAAATGGCTGTAAATACATGGTCACAGGGTAAATAGCAACAGCATCAGAGAAATGGGAGAAACAGTAAGGAAGCACTGAGAGCAAGGAAAAAGCCATAAAATGTGGTGACGGTTCCAGGCTGCAGAAATGCCACACATAGAATCATAGAATGGTTTAGGTTGGAAGAGACCTCAAAGATCATCCAGTTTCAACTCCCCACCATAGGCAGGGACACCTCCCACTAGATCAAGGCGCATTTGTGTGAATTCTTGACACCAAGACCAACTGGTCTCAGTTACACAGATAGGACCAGCAATGTGCTGTATGATTTCCAGCTCATGCAGCAGCAGTCACAGATTCCTTATTACAAAGTTATTTTGCCTATCATATCCCCACAGGCGATAGAACTAAACAAGTAGGTGAGTATAATTAATTCACTGGTTTATGAACCTGCAGTCCCACAGAAGCAGTAGGATATGGCAATCCAAGCTGCCCTTCTGCTAAAACTGAATGACACAAAGCAAAAAAAGAAAAGAAAAGAAAAGAAAAGAAAAGAAAAGAAAAGAAAAGAAAAGAAAAGAAAAGAAAAGAAAAGAAAAGAAAAGAAAAGAAAAGAAAAGAAAAGAAAAGAAAAGAAAAGAAAAGAAAAGAAAAGAAAAGAAAAAAAAAAAAGATTTAGTCCAAAAAGCCAAATGTGCTCTGGGACTGATGCTGCTCCCTCCTTTCTGGGTTCATTATCCTTACTGTAAAACATTTACCCATAACAATCAAAGCAAGGTACAGTGATTTCAAGGGAATACTCATACATCGCCTTAGGCTTCAAGTGAATATGTGTTTATTTCAGGTTTTGGAATCTCAGAATAACAGAAATATTCAAGTTGGAAAAGACCCTCAAGATCAACAAGCCCAAATGACAACCTTATTCTGCAAGGTGCACCCCGAAACATATCCCCCCCGAGCACCACATTCAAATGGCTTTTTGAACACATCCAGGGTCAATGACTCAACCACATCCCTGGGCAGTGCATTCCAATGCCCTAAGCTTTTGAGGTATCGAGATCACTGATTACTTTTAATGGAAGAGCCTAATTTGCCCCTATAAATTTCATAGTGGCAAAATAGGTATATATATAAAATGAAAATCTTTCTTTCATCACTGTATTGCTCCATCTGTTGTGAGTTGCACTCTAATGTAAAAAGCAAACCAAAAATATTTGGAGGTGGACTGCAAATTTGTTGTCCAGTTAAGTTCATTAATGTGTTGGCACTGACTACACAAAACCAGTAGCAACAAAGAAAGCTGAATTACACAGCCATGGTTCGGGTTGTGATTATTTTACATTAAAACAAACAAACAAACAAAGACAAAAGAAGAGAGAACATTACACAATGCTCAGAGAGAAATTATCCCTGCTGTGAAATGCAAAGAAAGGAAGCTCAGTGTATAACTGTCTTGAGGACATCAGGAGTACCCAGACTGGCACTGAGGATATTTTGCTAATGCCTTTCAGCATTAGTTTTTAAACACAATGATGCAAATATTTATTTATCCTTAGAGTAGCAGATTGTTAGTGTTGCATACACCAAAATATGTTTTGGCCGCAACTCAATGACAAAGACTTGTCTGAAAGATACTGATCAGGCTATGGAGCTGAAGAAACACAGAAGAGATTTAAAAATCAAGGGGCTCTGTTCTCTGAGGCATACACAAAGTACCCATTACCTGTTAACAGCAGATCATTTTCTCCATTTTAGAATCATAGAATTGTAGAATGGTTTAGGTTGGAAGAGATCTCAAAGATCATCCAGTTCCAAACCCCCTGTGCCATAGGCAGGGACACCTGCTACTAGAACAAGTTGCTCAAGGTCTCATCCAGCCTGGCCTTCAACACTTCCAGGGAAGGAGCAGGCACAACCTCCCTGGGCAACCTGTGCCAATGTCTCACCACCCTCACTGGAAAGAACTTCCTCCTAACATCCCATTTAAATCTTCCCTCCACCAGTTTAAACCCATTACCCCTCATCCTGTCATTACAAGATCTTGTAAATAGTCCCTCCCCAGCCCTCTTGTAAGCCCCCTTCAGATATTGGAAGGTTACTATGAGGTCTCCTTGAAGCCTTCTCCAGGCTGAACAGCCCCAACTCTCTCAGCCTGTCCTCACAGCAGAGCTGCTCCAGCCCTTTGATCATCTTTGTGGCCCTCCTCTGGACTCACTCCAACAGTTCCATGTCCTTCTTTTGTTAGGGGCTCCAGAACTGCACACAGTACTCCAGGTGGGGAGAAAAGATATTTTGAGGAAATAGATGTATTGATTACCTTGCCCTTGGCAAAAGGGTTCAAAGCTGCCTGAACTGTTTATTTGAGTACCTCTGTATATTCTGTATACAGATGTAGTCTAGGAAGAAGTTCAGTGTTCGTCTTTAATTGCATAGTTTCAAAAGCCTCACAACACACTTCACCTGCACATAGATATGTTTTACACCGTAACACCTGAATTACACATATTAGACAGAGGTTCTAGTGAAAAAAAATTGTGGTGTCACAATTGTAATTGCTGAGTGCAAGTGCTTCCCAGGCTAGAACTCCTCATGCTATGCTTAGCCAAACCCATGGGAAATGCAGCTGAGACATGACACAGATCGTTACCCACCAAACCTCCCTCTACCTCAGCATTTAATAGTTTTACAAGTTACTCTGAAGCTCTCTTAGTTATGTTTTTATTAGCCATCTGTGATGAGTCCTAATTAAACATAATGCTGCTGCAGATAACTGTTGAAAAAGGCTCCACCACCCCTTCACCCTCTGGAGTATTGAAAGGGTATAAGTCTGCAGTTACGCTTGGCATAGTCCCTGTAAGGGTGCCAGGGAATTTATGGTTTATCCCCAAGACAGGATTACCTTCCACAAATGTGCCGTGCACAGGTTTCCTATTTGAGTTTTGCCATTCCTTGAAAAATCAGGAGATTTCCCCATGGGCTGAGAAGCAGTTGACAGCAGACTGGAGAGGAGGAAGGAATGCAGTGACACGTCAGAATAATGTCATGGGCTAAAAGTAACTTTTGCTGTTACCATGCATTTAGATTAGGCCCCTTTACTCTGCTCTCATCAGACCCCACCTGGAGTACTGTGTACAGTTCTGGAGCCCCCAGCACAAGAAGGACATGGAGCTGTTGGAGTGAGCCCAGAGGAGGCCACGAAGATGATCAGAGGGCTGGAGCACCTCTGCTGTGAGGACAGGCTGAGAGAGTTGGGGCTCTTCAGCCTGGAGAAGAGAAGGCTTCCAGGAGACCTTACAGTAGCCTTCCAGTATCTGAAGGAAGCCTACAGGAGTGCTGGGGAGGGACTATTCACAAGGTCTTGTGGTGACAGGACGAGGAGAAATGGGCTTAAACTGGCAGTGGGAGATTTAACCTGGATGTTAGGAGGAAATTCTTTGCAGTGAGGGTAGTGAGACACTGGCACAGGTTGCCCAGGGAGGTTGTGGCTGCTCCCTCCTTGGAGGTGTTCAAGGCCAGGTTGGATGAGGCTTTGGGTGACCTGTTCTAGTGAGAGGTGTCCCTGCCTATGGCAGGGGGTGGGAACTGGATGATCTTTGAGGTCCCTGCCAACCTAAACCATTCTATGATTCTATGATCTTTGGTTATCCAACTTGCATTTCAAAAAGTCATCACACCTTCTTTAATAGGAAACACTTACAAAACCTCCAACTAATAGCACTACTGCCAAGGTATCATAATGGAAAATGGCAACCACAAAAATGTATGCAGATGTTAATGGGAAACATAATACTGTAAGGTGGCAAAACTTAATGTTATCAAATCCATGAAATTAGTTATAGTGTTATCTGTCCAAAATTACTTTTAATCAAGAGACTCCACATTTTCATTGCTAAGTAGTCCCCTATCATCATACTGAAACAGAAAGAAGAATGTCGGAGGGGTCCAAATTCAGCTGCTGGAGATGAAATGGAGTAAGGAGCACTGGTGTGCACAGAAAATCTTATACATAGCTTCATCATTAAAATTTCCCTAGCATGAGCAGAAAAGTTATTAAATTCCCAATAAAAAATATTTAAATGTCATTAAAAAGTTTCAGTTCCATCATAATTCTCCTTAATGGTAAAAATTTCAGTGCTGGTTCTCAGTTCCGAAATTGCATTTTCAAAGAACCCTGTACTTTAAGTCTCAAATTGCCTAATTACCATATTTATTGCTGGATTCTGTTTTCTAATCCCTGATGACTTTGTCAGATATATTTATGCTCCCTTCATTTTACTCTCGTGCAAGAAGGACATACAGGAGTTAGTGAGGGTGGCATGTTGGAACTCAAGTCAAATAGATGGCTGTTATCACACAATATTAGTACCTGTTTAGCTACCTGAGTATTACAGACTCTGCAAGCTACACACACCTGTGCATGAAAAACCAGAGCAGTTATTTTCAGCTTAATATTTACCTGTGTTATACTCAGAAAACAGTCATTATAATTGATGTAAATTAAATCTCAAGAGTAAACCATCCAGTCTCAAGTTGACAGAACCAAAAGGAGTTTTATTTCGATTGAAGAACAATTCTTCTACTTCTCAGCTTCCTTTAATTAGAGCATTCCTACAGAAAATGTAATTCAAAGGAAGAGGCGGGATAAAATATTAATAAAGGCAAGCAACCAGGCGGTACAAGAGTAGGAAAATCTTGAAAATGCTCAAAGAAAGGGTCTAGTCTCATTTAGGTCCTGTAAATTTAGGAAGGGCAGAAGGAGAGGAGGAATTAATTGCTTGTTGTTCAAATAAAATTCTCATTAAACTACAGTTTTCCTTTAAAACTGACTGTATAAGATGTCACAATAACATTACCCACTTACTATCCTTCTATAGATTAAGTATATTTAATCAACTACCCTTATCTGACCAACTTTTCCTAGTTTCTCACCTTATTAGTTCCACTCAAGGTCTAACAGATCTTCTGGGTTTTCCCATTTTGTAATCATTTGCTGAGGTCCTGACATTATTTTCCCATCAGATATTGATAATAAAAATCAAGACCATTGGACATTTGTGAATTAGAAGTTTTTTAAAGGTGAGCAGCCAGACTATCAAGCATGCCTTGTTTCAACCTCACCCTCATTATATTAAAAATGTAAACCATAAAATATCAGTTATAACATTTTACCCAAAAAGTAGGTGTGTGTTCAGCCCAGAGACACAACTGTGTGCTGGGCTGCATCAAGAGCAGTGTGGCCAGCAGGGCAAGGGAGGGGATTCTGCCCCTTTGCTCTCCTCAGACCCCACCTGGAGTACTGTGTGCAGTTCTGGAGCCCCCACCAGAAGAAGGCCATGGAACTGTTGGAGTAAGTCCAGAGGATGCCATAAAGATGATCAGAGGGCTGGAGCACCTCTGCTATGAGAACAGGCTACGAGAGTTGGGGCTTTTCAGCCTGGAGAAGAGAAGGTTTCCAGGAGAACTCGTAGTAGCCTTCCAGTATCTGAAAGGACCCTACAGGAAGACTAGTGGGGGGACTATTTACAAGGTCTTGTAGTGACAGAACAAGGTATAATGGGTTCAGACTTGCAGAGGGGAGATTTAAATTGACAGAGGGGAGATTTAACCTGGATGTTAGGAGGAAGTTCTTTCTAATGAGGGTGGTGAGACACTGGTACAGGTTGCTGCGGGAGGTTGTGGCTGCTCCCTCCCTGGAGGTGTTCAAGGCCAGGTTGGATGAGACCTTGAGTGACCTGTTCTAGTGGGAGGTGTCCCTGCCTATGGCAGGGTGTTGGAACTGGATGAGCTTTGAGGTCACTTCCAACCTAAACCATTCTATGATTCTATAAAAACAAACAAACAAACAAAAAACCCCAACATTTGAAATGTAATACTTGTTGAAACAGAACAGTATTTGAAATACCAAGATTTGGGGGCATAAAGAGATACCTCAATGGACCTGTGAACAGATCTGGCTGCTAAAAGCTATCCTATCCCCATCACAAATTAACAGATCTTGAAGATCGCAATCACAACCTACCCCATCTTGGCAGCAACAATAAGTAAAGAATAAAAGAGTAAGAAAATAAAATCCATCATTTATTTGTATTGAATACCTAATTGTATCACTTTGAGGGACTTTAACATCTACTGCAGTGATTTCAATCAATGATGAAGAAACAGAGCAGTTCTCTCACTGCAGATTTAATTTCTAATATTTTCAGTACAGGAGGTTTTTTTAAACTAGAACTAATATGACACTGTGGTATTTTAATATGCTAAATTAATGGATTCTTAAATATTTTGAGTTGGTTTTGTGGAACTAAGTGACAAGGTGGCTGACTTCTTCTTTAGCTAAAGATTTATAGGAACAGAAATGTGCATCTAATAATTATTGAATTAGAAGCTATATTCCAGAGAACACTTTGTATAAAGCACGTAAAAATGAAAGACAAAAAAAGTAAAGACTGCAGATAAAAAAGAAATTGAATCCATCTTATGCAGAATGTAATAATATAATAGACAGATTGCTTTTAACATAGTAAATCTGCTCCTGTTATTATTAAGGATAATAAAACAACTGAGCTCAAAAAGAACAAAAAGTTCTCATTTGATTTGTCAGCAGAATACTTAGCACAGAGGTAGAAAGCAGGTTCTCCTGAAAGGACAATCCCTAGTAAAATAACATACCCATTGATGAATCTAGTGAAGAACACCTTTTTGATGTCAGGCAGTTTAGGACAGTGTGCACATGCGGCCCAGACAGCCAACCATGTCCTGGGCTGCATTAAGAGAAGTGTGGCCAGCAGGGCAAGGGAGGGGATTCTCCCCCTTTACTCTGCTCTCCTCAGACCCCACCTGCAGTACTGTGTGCAGTTCTGGAGCCCCCAGCACAAGAAGGACATGGAATTGCTGGAGAGGGTCCAGAGGAGGCCATGAAGATGCTCAGAGGGCTTCAGCAGTTCTGCTATGAGAACAGGCTATAAGAGTTCTCATAGCAGAGAACTGGAGCAGAGCCTGGAGAAGAGAAGGCTTCAAGGAGACCTTATAGTAGCCTTCCCCTTCCATCTGAAGGGGGCCTACAGGAGGACTGGGGAGGGACTATTCACAAGGTCTTGTTATGACAGAACAAAGAGTAATGGGTTTAAAGTAGTGGAGGGGAAATTTAAATGGGATGTTAGGAGGAAGTTCTTCACAGTGAGGGTGGCGAGACACTGGAATGTGTTGCCCAGGGAGGTTGTGGCTGCTCCTTCCCTGGAGGTGTTGAAGACCAGGTTGGATGAGGCCTTGAGCAGCCTATTCTAGTGGGAGGTGTCCCTGCCTATGGTGGGGAGTTGGAACTGGATGATCTTTGAGGTCTCTTCCAACCTAAACCATTCTATGATTCTATGATTTGCAGCTCTGGGTTTTTTGACAATGGGCTATGTTGACAGATAGTGACTAATTTAAAGAGCTGCACTTAATGTATAGAATCATAGAATCATAAAATGTTAGGGGCTGGAAGAAACCCCAAAAGATCATCTGGTCCAGCCCCCTGCCAGAGCAGGATCACCTAGAGCAGATCATGCTGGAATGCATCCAGACGGTTCTTGAATATCTCCAGAGAGGGAAACTCCACAACCTCCCTGGGCAGCTGGCTCCAGTGTTGTCACTCTCACAGTGAAAAAATTCTTCTTCGGGTTCACACGGAACCACCTATGCCTCAGCTTCCACCCATTTCCCTTTGTCCTGTCACTGGGCATCACCAAAAAGAGGTTGGCTCCATCCTCCTGGCACTCACCCCTTACATATTTATAAATGTTCATGAGGTCACCCCTTAGTCTCCTCTCCAAGCAGAAAAGCCCCAGCTCCCTCAGTCTCTCCTCATAAGGAAGATGTTTAACTTCCTTGATCATCTTTGTGGCTCTATGCTGGACTTTCTCAAGCAGCTCCCTGTCCTTCTTGAGCCTGGGGGCCCCAGAACTGGACACAATACTCCAGATGAGGCCTCACCAGGGCAGAATAGAGGGGAAGGAGAACCTTCCTCGACTTACTAACCACGGCCCTTCTAATCCACCCCAAAATGGCATTGGCTTTCCTGAACACAAGAGCACATGGCTATCCTTCCATCCACCAGGACTCCCAAGTCCTTCTCCCCATTCACCGCTCTTCAGCAGGTGAGTCCCCTACCTGTACTGATAACACCAGCTTGGCTTCGCTGTGTACAACCTGTCTGCTTAATGCAATAAGAACTAAATACAGGCTTTTGTCCAGAAAACAGTAACCAAAACACATGGACAAAACCCACTAAAATTGGCTAGTGTATCAAACTAGATAATTTTCTGCTGTGATAAGAAACCTGGCAGGATTAATATACAGATATCAAATGTAAATGTCTACATTTAATCCATATTCAGGGCTAAACTATAGCAGCTGTTCTATCTCCCTGTGACTCCTCCCCAGCTGAGAAGGGGGAATCGTGAAGAGTTTCTTGATTTGAAATGGGAATAGATTTAATGAAACAGCAAAATGAATATTTATACTAATGCCAATATAAAGTACACAATGTTATCCTCTGCCCTGTGAGCGTATGGTGGTCACAGTAAATGGGAAAGCAGTCCCAAGGAGCAAATGTCCCCCTTTATAACGACCATTACGTTTCTGGGGTGGGATACACCTGTTAGCCAGCTCAGGTCAATTCCCCTGGCTTTTCTCCCTCCCATTTTAAGCTCCTGACTGGTCTGAAACTTTTAAAATGGCTTGCAGACCATGACTGGCCTGTGATTCTATCCCAGAGAAACCAGGACAGTCAAGCAGATTAGAAACTGGGGACTGTTTCAGCAAATGAGCCATCATAAAAAATTGTGACTGTGGACAATTTGCTGACTGTTCTGTCTCTCCTTCCAGTGAAGCCCCCATGGCATTTTTTTTAATAGAAGATGAGTTAATTCTTATTCCTCCAGAGTAGCTTTAACTATGGCTTCACTTTCTCAGCAATCCCAGCTTAAAGCCATTTCTCACTGCACTGATGTTTTTTTTTTTTTTTTTTTAAATTGGCAGAATTTCAGTGAAATTGTAGCTTCACAGTGTTTTCATTTAACAAACACTTTCCATCTTGGATTTGAGCAATTTCAATGGGATGTTCTCTGTGTTAGACTTATGGGTTCCCTTCCTACTTCATAGCAATCCTGGAGGATGTGATTAAGAGCAGTTTGTAACATGAATTGGAAACTATGGGTGAAATTCTCTGTTGTGAATTATTAGAATAGGAGAACTAGCCAAAATGGCCAAGGTGAAAAAGCTAAAACCACATCTAGCTATCAAAAAGAGAGATCATAGAAACTACAGAAACAATAACTGAAATGATTAAAACTATAAATAAAGCTGAAGAGAGGAAAAAAAATCTTTAATAATGATAGCACACAAAGCCAATTTTTAGTCACCTGATCTGAAATGTCTAATGCAGGACATAAGCCTCTTGAGTTCTCCCTATGTGGTCAACAGAGAGAGAGGGCAATTCAGTCAAGAGCTCAATTTATGTACCTTTATAAGTCTGGAAAGGCTCTTCCTCCTGTGACTGCTCATATAGTCAAGGGAAAAAAGCTTTCAGTTTTAAACATCTCAGCTGGATGCTTCAAGTCCTGCAGTGTAGATCCCCCAAGGACTTCAGCCACTGGAAGGGTCCAGATCCACTGCAAACGATACAAAGGTGTATGAAACAACTCTTCCCCATGTCATGCAAAGCCAAGACAGCAGCCAAAGCAGACAAAAAGAGGAAAAGAAGACATAAGGGAAATAGGAGATCAGAGGTGATGATTCCAGCAGGTACAAAGATGCAGCACAACTTCATGTGTAGTTGCCTCTCTGTGCCCTATTTCAGGAAAAAAAGTATTGAATTAAAGGTGTTTTGTCACTAACAAATCTGAGTTTTTATCTTAAGGCAAGTAGGGGTGAGCTGCTTGACTTCTGGTTCCGAAGCACTCCACTTCCTATTCAATTAGGTAAAATAAAAAAGACTGAATGGAATATTGAGTGGGTTTTAAAATCCTATTATGCTCCCATTTCTGTGGCTAGAGGAGTACTCTAATACCTTTCTACAAAGGTGAATAGTCCCCCACTGTCTGTGACAAAGAACTGAAATCAGAGGCTGCCTCGCCTCTCAGAGGATGGACATTAGTCCTAGAACCTATTATAAAGAAGCAATCTCCCACGCAAGAAAAAATTCTCATTACAGCTATTAAGTAGAATAAGGCAGAAACATGGAGGCAGAGGAAAAACACCATGTAAAGCCCTCACTACAAAAAGGACATTGAGGTGCTGGAGTACACTCAAAGACAGGCTGCAGAGCTGATGAGTGGGTCTACATAAGTATTCTGAGGAGTAGCTGAGGGAACTGGGATTATTTAGCCTGGAGAAGAGGCTGAGGGGAGACAGCATCACACTCTACAGCTATCTAAAAGGAGGTTGTAGTGGGTGGGTGTAGATCTCTTTTCCCAGGTAATGAGTGAGAGGACAAGAAGAAATGGCCTCAAGTTGTGCTCGGGGAGATTTAAATTGGATGTTGGAAAAATTTCTTCACCAAAAGGGTTGTCAAGACCTGGAACAGGCTGACCAGGGAAACTGGTGGAGTCACCATATAGATATGGCACTTGGGAACAAGGTTTAGTTGTGAACTTGACAGCGCTAGGTTAGGAATTAAGCTTGATGATCTTAAAATTCATTTCCATAAATGATACCATGGCTCTAAAGATCAGGTTTTCAAAGAAGTGATTTTAAAGAAAGAATATTATTGTACATGCCAACTCAGGTGACACATCTCCAAAAGAATCTAAAACTCAAAAGTCTAGAACAAGCACTTCCTCCCAAATTTAAATTAATCCACAATATCCCACTAATGCAATTTATGCCACATAATAAGGATTTAGTAGCCTAAAATAAAAACATTCATATTTTCAAAATTTGCCTGTGTCTACTTAACCCAAAAAGAATAATCTTTACTCAAGAAATACTGATTAAAACAATCATATGGATTTTCTTAATACTTAGTCTGAAGTCACAGAATCACAGAATTAACCAGGTTGGAAAAAAACCTCTAGGATCATCGAGTCCAACCTATCACCTAACCTTCTAACTAATTGAACCATGGCATTAAGTGCTTCATCCAGACTTATCTTAAACACCTCCAGGGATGGTGACTCCACCACCTCCCCAGGCATCCCATTCCAGTGCCAATCACTCTGTCAAGAACTTCTTCCTAACATCCAGCCTAAACCTGCCCTTGTGCAGTTTGAGACTGTGTCCTCTTGTTCTGTCACTGGGTGCCTGGGAGAAGAGACCAACCCTCATCTGGCTGCAACCTCCTTTATAGTAGTCACAAGAAGACTTCAGATATAAGCAGAATACTTTAATAAAGTTATATATAAATATAGATGATGTAGATATAGATGTAGATGTAAATGCAGATGTAGATGTAAATGTAGATGTAGATATAGATGATATAGACAATATAGATAGAATCATAGAATCATAGAATGGTTTAGGTTGGAAGAGACCTCAAAGATCATCCAGCTCCAACCATCCGCCACAGGCAGGGACACCTCCCACTAGATCAGGTCGCTCAAGGCCTCATCCTGCCTGGCCTTGAACACCTCGAGGGAGGGAGCAGTCACAACATCCCTGGGCAACCTGTGCCAGTGTCTCTCCACCCTTACTGTGAAGAATTTCCTCCTAACATCCTGTTTAAATCTCCCCTCTGCAAGTTTAAACCCATAGATGAAATAGATATAGATTATATAGTTATAGACATAGATGAGATAGATGATATAGATATAGATTAGATATAGATGATATAGAAATAGAGATATAGATATATAGATATAGATATAGATAGATATATACACACACAGATGTGCTGCTTAAGTTCTTTGTGCAAAAGATTTATTTTCAGGGTATTAAAATGTGTCCTATTGTCAAATTGTGTGCTGCAGCTTTTTTCTGAGTCGAAACATCCAGACCTTCCTCAAATGAAGCTTTTGATTATTCCTTCCCTTATTGATATTTAATCTTCCCAGTGGTACTGTAGACCATCCCAAGACATGTGTTTTTAATAAAAGGGTTTATTGTACCTCAAACTCTTGCAGAGAATAGCTTGTAAGAAGCCCAAGTCCTTGTAATAAACACTTCCTTTTCCTTTTACAGTCTACAGCTGATTTTGAAGCACAGACTGAAAGAAGAATAAAAAGATTATTTTACACATGTTCCTACAACCACACAGACCATAATTTATGCTAAATGAGGTATGTCATGCAAATAAGAAATATTATAAAAATATTAGTGAAAATAGCATAATTAGATGGCAGCCAATTTGACCATCCTATTGCCTCATCAAATTAAGCAGGTTAATTAGGTGACTACTGAGGCATGGTATAACTTCCACAGAATTTTTTTAAGTCTATGGAAGTTTTTTAACTCACAGACATCTTTTAGGGCACTGTGCTGAACATCTTGGTCTTTACATTTGGGAAGAGTAAAATGAAAATATTAAACCCTATCACTTTATATTGCAATAATTTCCTGTCATTTTAACAGACAAGAAGACATAAAATTTCTAGATAAACCAATTTCTCATCATGGGATTACATGAACGATGAATTCAATGATCAGTAAAGGGATAATTACACTTGAGATTCTTTGCTATTTCTTCCTGTCCTTGCATCATTTCTCAGGCTGTGCCAATGCAAGGCAGTGAATCAGACTGGCGAACTGATCCATCTGGAAAACAACTCAAGAAAGAGAAGGTTTAGCTTTCAGCTGTCTTAGCTCCTCAAATGGCTCACAACACTGTGCAAAGATTTGCTTTAGCATGAAAAGCATGCAGGCTTGAGCAACAGAGACATCAATTGCAGACACCTGTTTAAGCAGCCTTCTTAGGTTCTTCAGTTTTATTTTACTCTTTGAAAAGATTCCCAAAGCACATTACAAAATTTGGATGCCTTTTCTATTGAACATTATGATTCAGACATCTTTGATTTGATCTCAAGCAATTAGCCCCCTCACTTTCTTAGGTTTTTAAGTCCCAGGAGATGCCCTTCAGTGCACCAGTTTAAATAAGGTCAACTCATGGTCTAGACAGGATGTTAAGAGCAGAGCCTTCACCTTTTGTTCTATAAACCTACTTACCCTCTTTCTAGACTGGTGATCAGCAAGAGGACTGGGGTTTTTTTTTAATTATCCACTGAATCCCAGCCAGCAAAAAATGTGCTAACTTTTGAAGCATATTCCTTTATGTGTGAATTTAGTTAATTTGTGCATTTGCTTTTAAATTAGTCATTATGCAAATTCCCTTGATATCTTAAGCTGAATAAGCTCTGCTATGCTTAGCTTTAAACCTTTTTGTGGGACTCGGGAAAATGGAACGATCATGAAAGAATACCCACAAGGGAGTGTCTGATGAAGAGGCAACCAATATGTTCTAAGCTTTGTTTTTAATAATAACCAGGCACTAATTGACAGTAACAATTTCTCTCTGGGTTTATGAGTTCTGTCTTTCATAGCAAGACAGGAAACTTCATTCCAAACCCCATCAATAATCACTTTAAACAGAGAGCCAAGGTACAACATGGAAGAATATATTTTTCTATGTACTGTGTGCTGGTTTGAACTAACTGGAGGATTTGAATGAGAACTTAGACTATAGGCTGAGAAAGGAAAACATTCCAATGTCTCCTTCACTCATTTGATTACTGAAATAGTATAAATTTAGAATGAAAACACAGATAAGACAGACTGCTTTGCACCATGGCTGCTGCTGCATCTCTCTCCCTGCCTTCTTAGCTGGACCTGAATAATCTGAATAACTTCTAACTACTTTCCTGCTGCTACCCTCCCTGGCCAATCTACTTTCACTTATCTGACACATAAGACGGACAGTGAGATAAGATTGGGAAGGGGGGAGAGTGGTAGGGGTGTTGGAAAAACCCTCTTAGGGACTCTGATCTCTGGGAGGGGTGTAGTGTATCTGTATTACCTTTTTTGTTGTAAATATGTGTTATATTTTGTAAATATCCGCCTGTATATTGTGCAAAGCTGTAAATATAAAGCTTAATTTCCTTAACTTCCAGCTGACTGAGTTCTAGCCCAGATTATTTCAAAGTGTGTGTGGGGACACACACACACTGCCGAACTACCACAATTCTATACCCTTGTGTTGCTTTTATGCATTGCTTGTTCAGAGTTAAGCTTGTGGTAATTCAGGGTGTTTTCTTTTCACAGAACTTGAAAAGAAAATGACATCCTGGAAATAACAACTCTCATTAAATTAATTTATTTTTTTCTGGAGTACATGCAGTTCACTGAAGTTGGTGGATGAGCTATGCCCTTACATTTCAGCTTATGTTCAAATCTTTTGCTGGAATAAAGACTGTGATTGTCTCCTTTCAAATTTAAGGCGTGGTTTTGTGAACCTTGATTCTCATGAACAGAGCTGGCTCCACTGAAGACAAAGCTGGTGCTGAACCTATACCAGTGACCTCTGCTGCGTCTGACACATGGTGGGGACAGAGGGGCAGTGCCTGGCCTCTCTGTGAGCCAAGACAGAATGCAAGGTTTGCAGATTCTTTTCTGAATTATTCCTAAGAAGTGGTATTTCCCCCTAGGATTAATCCTACGATTCCAGTCTTACAATTTGTTGCCATTCGTGGGGTTTACTTCAACCCCTGGCACATTACTTCTCCTGAGGGATAAGAACAGGGTAAGACCTGTGATAGTTCAGCTTAGCCAAGTAAAATGCTACATATTTCAAGAAAAAAAAAAAAAAAGCATTATATTTGGAAAACAAATATCAAACCAATAAACACAAGCTTTAAGCTCAAGTCTTTTCTTCCAAGTAACAAGTAACAGGAGGAGAGAAAATGGCCTCAAGTCAGGCCAGGGGAGGCTTAATTTGGACATTTGGAAATATTTCTTCACTGAAAGGGTTGTCCAACCCAACACTCCAAGCACAAATCCAGGCTGGGTGGTGAATGACTGGAGATCAGCCCTGAGGAAAAGGGCCTGGGGGTCTGAGGTGATGAAAAGCTCAAGGTCAGCCTGCAGTATGAGTGCAGCCCAGACAGCAACTGTGTGCTGGGCTGCAGCAAGAGCAGTGTGGCCAGCAGGGCAAGGGAGGGGATTCTGCCCCTTTACTCTGCTCTCCTCAGACCCCACCTGGAGTACTGTGTGCAGTTCTGGAGCCCCCAGCACAAGAAGGACATGGAACTGTTGGAGTGAGTCCAGAGGAGGGCCACAAATGTGCTCAGAGGCCTGGAGCACCTCTGCTATGAGGACAGGCTGAGAGAGTTGGGATTTTCAACATGGAGAAGAGAAGGCTTCAAGAAGACCTTATAGTAGCCTTCCAGTATCTGAAAGGGCCTACAGGAGGGCTGGGGAGGGACTATTCACAAGGTCTTTTAATGACAGGATGAGGAGGAATGGGTTTAAACTGGCAGAGGGGAGATTTAAACTGGATGTTAGGAAGAAGTTCTTCACAGTGTGGGTGGTGAGACACTGGCACAGGTTGCCCAGGGAGGTTGTGGCTGCTTCCTCCCTAGAAGTGTTCAAGGCCAGGTTGGATGAGGCCTTGAGTGACCTGATCCAGTGGGAGGTGTCCCTGCCTATGGGAACTGGCTGATCTTTGAGGTCTCTTCCAACGTAAACCATTCTATGATTCTAACACTAGAAGAGGCTGCCCAGGTAAGTGATGGAGTCACCATCACTGAAGGTATTTAGAAGATGTGTAGATTTGGCACTGAGGGATATCATTTAGTGGTGGACTTGGCAGTGCTAGGTTAACAGTTTAACTAAATGATTCTTTGATTCCACAATTCTTCATAGCAAAACCCAAGTGGAGGTCCATGGTGTTAAACAAGGCTACAGGATCTGATGTTAGAGGACCCTAGAGGGCGTTCAACCCCCTTTTCCTTCTGCAGAGAAGGCTCACAGAAAAATCAAGATGACACTAAACAGCAACCTCTTTACCTGTAGTACTCCCTACAGAGCTAAATAAGATGCCACTTTATCAGTCTTTCAATGCAGAGACTGATGTTAACACTTACTGTCTGACTAGAGGGCTGACAGAATGATGGAAGCTACACATCTGAGTGGCTGTCAGTGGAGCAATGATTCTATGAAGGAGAGAAAATGGACAGGTCCAAAGCAATCTAAGAAGGAGAGATATCAAGCTGTGGACAAGCAGTCCTTGCAGTTACATGAGTTTACACTTTAACAGTTTTGAAGTAACAAGGCAATTTACTCCCAAGTTTCTATTCAAACTGTGGGTTACAATGAACAGTTTCTAATGAACAAATCCAGGGTTTTTATAAGAGTAAGGCTTTAAGCTACTTCTCAGCACCTCTTTAGAGATAAGTCCTAATAACCAGTAAGAATTCACCCACCTCCAATTTCTAAATCTCCTAAAATTCTACAAGTGTAGGAATACAACATCAGTTACAGGTCTTGAGTATATATTGTCATGTTCATATAGAAATAAAGCAAAAAATGGTGATGAAGGTGAATAAGAACACTTGTGGATATGTAGACTGCTTCTTCTTAATGGCAAAAATCCTGTGATACTCTCTTTTTCAGCATACTGGGACACCAGAGACTTCTTGTCTGCAGTTCTCAGGTTAGAGGCATGAAACCTCCACTAGGAGAAGTCTTTGCCTACCATAGCCCTGACACCATTTGTATTCTCACCTTATTTGGCTGCTTGATAACAATTTCCTGTCTCATGGAGTCCTACGAATTCTGGAGAATGATAGCTCTTGCTTGCAGTAAGAAAAACTGAATACTGAATCCAAAAAAGGATCACAACCTTAAATTCTAACAATTCAAGGATCAACTGGAAAGGTTATGCATTTAAAACTCTCATTATTTTTAATCCATTTGAGGAATTTCAAGACCTAGCCAGCTTATTTTGCCATACTTGGTAAAGTAACTGGGAAAATACATAATCTTATAAAGAAAAAAAAAAAACCCACAAACTACCTAGCAACAATTTAAGGTCTTGCATTTTGCCTTAATTGACTTTATGGGTAGATTATAAGCTGTTGTGCTGAAAGATGATACAGTACTACAGAATCCCCTCTGGAGTACTAGCTTTATTAATTTCCATTCTTGTCACACTTAAATAAGTTTAATGAAGCTACCAAAAATAGATCCCCAGGCAATAATTTCTTGAGCCATCAAACTGATCTCATGTTCAAGAAATGACTACATACTGATGAGCTGGTTACTAACTTTGGGTTAACCTTCTAATGCTGTTAAACCTCAGATTTCTAGTCAGAGAGTACTGGGATGATGCTCTTCCACCTGTATTTTTCCTGCCATGGAAAGGCACAGTTTGGTAAATAACCCTGACAGAAGGCAGAATGAAGCAACATTTTCTGCTTCCTATCTGCACCAGGAGGAGGACAATATTTTGCAGTGATATTTGGAATCAATTCCTGAGACCCTAATGGCCTGAAATAGAAACTGCCAAAACCTGCGACAATATTGATTTTCAAAGTTCTATTTTGCAGGCTTTTTCCTTGTGCTGAAGAGGAATAGTTTGGATGAAGACTTCATCCTATTGAAGTCCACAAGGTAACTAAACTGTCAGGAAGCAGTGAGCAAAATGCTCACTCCTATGAGCAAATGAGGTACTCATCTTGCATACAGGGGAAAAAAATGTTTTTATCAAACCTGTAACACCCTTGCATGGGTTTGAAGAAATATTATTCCTATCTCACTAGGACCTATCTTGGAAACTTATCTGGCTGAGCAGTCACCTTGTAGCCAGAGATCAGAGAAAGCCATATGCAGCCAAAGATCAGATCTGGCACTACCCAACAAATTTCATTTACAGATGTAACAGCAAACCAGACTTTCCTTCTGTATATGAAAAGTGTTGATTTTTGGGAAAGGGGACATCCTTCTGGAGGCTTTTTGGACAACACTACCACAGTGCAGTTTTGGGTACTGACAATTTTGTTAATCAACAGGCTGGCTGCTGTATGTCCAATATCCATCCCCAGAGAGTGACTGTTAGGCCACCTGAATGGCTACACAGCTATAGAAAGTGTCACAGAAAGCTGTTAGTGGCAAATGTGTGCAAATTGGTAATTTCTACTAGATTTTCCGGACTGTTGGATGAACAAGCTCATTAGAAGAGAATTTACTCCAAATACATAAAGAACCATGGTTTGAATCTGAGATCTTTTCTTCAACAGCTCAACAGCTTGTTGTAATTACAGCATGATTCAGCACTAGGGCATCTTTCATATTTCACGTGCTGTCTAAGCAAATAGCAGATCTTCCAACAGCAGCTAGCCTGAATATCACCCTCCTGAAAGATGCTTCCAGAGAGCAGCTAAAGATTGCTTACAAAAATCCCTTGCTTCCTACAAGGCTGAAAACATAAAATCATAGAATGGTTTAGGTTAGAAAGGACCTCAAAGATCATCCAGTCCCAACCCCCCACCATAGGCAGGAACACCTCCTACTAGAACAGGTTGCTCAAGGCCTCAGCTAACCTGGCCTTGAACACCTCCAAGAAGCAGCCACAGCCTCCCTGGGCAACCTGTGCCAGTGTCTCACCACCCTCACTGGAAAGAACTTCTTCCTAATGTCCCCTTTAAATCTCCCCTCCACCAGTTTAAACACATTATCCGTTGTCCTGTCAGTACAAGATCTTGTAAATAGTCCCTCCTTAGCCTTCCTGTAGGTCCCCTTTTGGATGCTGGAAGGCTACTATAAGGTGTCCTCAAAGACTTCTTCAGGCTGCAGAGCCCCAACTCTTGTAGCCTGTCCTCATAGCAGAGGTGCTCCAGCCCTCTGAGCATCTTCGTGGCCTCTTCTGGACTTGCTCCAACAGTTCCATGTCTTTCTTGTGTTGGGTGCTCCAGAACTGCACACAGTACTGCAGATGGGGTCTGAGGAGAGTAAAGTAAAGGGGGAGAATCTTCTCCCTTGATATGCTGGCCATGCTTCTCTTGATGCAGCCCAGGACACAGTTGGCTGTCTGTGCTGTGTGCACACACTGCCGGCTCATGTTGAGCTTTTCATCAACATCTGATGAAGAAATGTAGTATACCTGCTACAGCCCTCTCCCCAACACCTTCCTAATTGTTATAGGTCCCAACAGCACCACTGGTTTTGATACACAGAAGAGGTGCCTCTAGGAAGACTTAAAATATATACAACAAGGCAGAGCATACTGAGAGTAAACCCAAGTACTGGTTTAGTCACTCTCTTGTTAGGGCAATTTTCCTAGTCAAATATTCTAATTCTTTTGACAGCAGCTGGAGGCTTAATAGTTTTTGTTAAGGGATAGTTCACAATAGTATATTGACCTATGCAGTGTGCTTACAAAAGTTCTTTATCGCATTCACCCTGGACTTGCTTTGCCCATTTCTGCTGCAAAGCGACTGCGGTAGATGTAGAGAGGTATTAGAATACACATCAAAACTTGTAAGTACATGCCAGGTCAGAATACCAGCTTCAAACATTGCATAGCATTGTCTCTAAGTAGGTCAGTTCATAAAATGTTTTCCGTTCAAATGATGTCCATGCCACAGTAAAAAAAACAAAAACAAAAAAAACCCATTATTAAGATCTGATTTTAAAAGTTTAGCACCTGGTGCATGTTCAAAAGATTTCAGTGCTCCTTTAATAATGCTTCTAGGACACAAGACATGTGCAAAATATTGCTCCTAAAGATTTTGAGCTGAAGGTTTTTTGGGGCTTTTTTTTTTTTTTTTTAAAGAAACTTTTGTGTCTCCGAGCTTTGGGAAATTTTTATATGTACTTCTTTATTTTATTTTTTGCTGGGAGCACACCTTCAATGTGCTAATGAGATAAGGAATTTAGTAGAATGTATTGTGCAATGACAAAGCATTAACTATTGCTCCATTCCCATGAATTCTTTAATAACAGACATTCTGATACTGCAGGAGAATATTTTACTGACCTTTCCACATATTTCTAGTTCACTGGCATGTCTAGAGCTATCTTGTCACTTTGGAATTAATTTTTGTTTTAGCCTAAGTGGCTGCTTGGAAGCAGCAAGCCCTGATGGAATGCCAGGCACAAACTTTGCTCTGGAGATGCTGAAATGGACCCCACAGCTGCTGGGGAGCTGGGAAAAGGGCGGAAATTGTGTAGAGGAAGTGACCCATGAGACAAAATGAGATGGGCCCCTGCAGTCTGTACCAGCTGAAGGTCTAGCAGGCAGCATTTCATCACTGTTGTGACTCTCAGCATTGAAGCCTAGGGGTTGCCAAGGATAGTCCATGTAGCCGGGTCTGCTACTGAAAAAAAAGGGGATTCTATTTTCTACTCAGGCACAATGGGAATTCATATTGTTCTTTATGTGTCTTTCTGAGCATCAAGAAGGCTCAGGTCTCAAAATGAGGTAGGCTACGGGAGAAATGAGGGTAGATTCTCTGGAGAGATGGCATCATGAAACAGAAGAAATTCTTCAGATTCCTTTCACTTCATGGGAGTCTGCCTTTTCCTCCGGGCTTGGAGCAAAGAAAAAAAAAAAACCAAAACCTTTACTAAATTAAAAAAATAATTAAACTCTCCTGCTTAGGGGTCTACAAAAAACTGAGAAAATTCTCTACTAACATCAAGCATGAAGTCTGTTTATCCCCACATATATGCAACTTAATCTCTGCCTGATACTCTCTTTTGGACATGCTGTCACTGACAGCACAAACCCAGTCACCTCTATGTGATGCTACTATGTCTCTTCTCTGTTTTCCCGGCCAGTGCCTGTCATATTGATAAACTCCCCAGAGCTCATAATCCTAACCTGATACTTCAGAAGTCAATTTTTTAGGAACGAAACCACACTCTATTGCTTATATTCAGTGGCAGGAAGAACCAAAGGCATTGCTACACACTTTGTTACTCTTGCTTTTAAAAGAATGCTTCTGGGTGCAGAGCTTGCAGTAAATCACAGGATCACAGGATGTCAGGGGGTTGGAAGGAACCCAAAGAGATCATCGAGTCCACCCCCCCTGCCAGAGCAGGACCATACAATCTAGCACAGATCACACAGGAACGCATCCAGACAGGCCTTGAAAATGTCCAGAGAAGGAGACTCCACAACCTCTCTGGGGAGCCTGTTCCAGTGCTCTGTGACCCTTACAGTGAACACCCTTGTGTTCAGGTGGAACCTCCTGTGCTGCAACTTACACCCATTGCTCCTTGTCCTATCACAGGGAGCAAGTGAGAAGAGCTTATTCCCTTACCTTCTGACCAGACCTCAGTCTTCTCTTTTCCAGCCTAAAAAGCTCCAAGTCCCTCAGTGTGGTGGTTTAGCAGTTAGCTGCCCATCACACTTTGAAATAACCTAGGCTAGGACTCAGTCAGCTGGAAGTTGATAAATGAAGCTTTATATTTACAGCTTTGCACAATATAAAAGCAGATGTTTACAATGTATAACAGATATTTACAGATACATACAGTAAAAAGGTAATACAGAAACACCACACCCCTCCCAGAGACCAAAATCCCTAAGAGGGGTCTCTAACCACCCCTACCACCTTCCCCCCTTCCCCAATCTTATCTCACCATCTGTTTCATGCAGCAGATAGGTGGAGGTAGATTAGCCAGGGGAATTATCAACAGGAAAGAAGTTAGTGGAATTATTCAGATTCAACTGCAAAAAGCAGAGAGGAAGAGCCATGCAAGAGCAGCCACAGCCCAAAGAGTTCTGAAGCTGTCTGACTTATGTATATTTGGGTTACAACTCTTAAAACATTTTTTTTTTCCTCTCAGTAAAGCTATGAGTGAAGTAGCACCATCAGTGCTTTCCTCTCTCAGCCTATAGTCTACTTTCTCATTCAAATCCTCCAATTAGTTCAAACCAGCACACTTAGCCTCTCCTCATAAGGCATGCCCTCCAGTCCCCTAATCATCCTCGTACCTCTCCACTGGACCCTCTCCAGCAGATTTCTGTCCCTCTTAATCTGGGGAGCCCAAAATTGAATGCAGTATTCAAGATAGGGTCTCACCAGGGCAGAGTAGAGGGGACGGAGAACCTCCCTTGATCTGCTGGACACACTCTTTTTAATACACCCCAGGATCACTGGTCTGACTTCACTACAGTGGAGCTGAAACAAATAACCTGGAGACTCAGAAGACTATTCCCAGGATTTACCTGTGCTCTGATAGTGTGCTGATTTTAGATAAACAGGCATTTTTAATGTGTTTGCTATCTTTGGGTTTTAAATACATAATGCATCACTCTTACAATTTATGGTTTCATTTTGGTCAATGATTATTAGGTTAGCAAATGACAAACATGCTGTCTGGGAGAAAAGGAAATGCAATTTCTGTGTTGGAATTAACATATGTTCTTTTGCTAGTGCATAATGGTGGGGGGGAAGGAATTTTAAAATACTTTTGCAAACAATAGAAAATCAAGAGCAAGAAAGAGCTGTGCAGTGGTAGTTCTTTTCTCATTTTCTGTCATGAAAATTATGTTGAAGGATTCACTTTAAACTAGAGAGAAAAGTGTATTGGGTTTAAGCTAGTCCCCCCCTGAGCTCAAAAGCCCAATAAATGCTCGATTCAATTTGGAAGTAAAAAGAGATAAACTTTAGCAATAAATAGGAGGTAAGGGGAGGTACATAGGATGGGGAAAAGAGAATCAAAATACCGGGTAGGAAAATGAGAGCTATTACAGATGATAAAGGGGGAAAAGGGAGNTGCCTCACCACCCTCACTGTGAAGAATTTCTTCCTAACATCCCGTTCAAATCTCCCCTCCGCCAATTTGAACCCATTCCCCCTCGTCCTGTCATTACAAGACCTTGTGAACAGCCCCTCCCCAGCCCTCCTGTAGGCCCCCCTCAGATACTGGTAGGCTGCTATAAGGTCTCCCCGAAGCCTTCTCTTCTCCAGGCTGAAAAGCCCCAACTCTCTCAGCCTGTCTTCATAGCAGAGGTGCTCCAGCCCTCTGATCATCTTCGTGGCCCTCCTCTGAACTGTCTCCAACAGTTCCATGTCCTTCTTGTGCTGGGGGCTCCAGAATTGCACACAGTATTCTAGGTGGGGTCTGACAAGAGCAGAGTAAAGGGGGAGAATCCCCTCCCTTGCCCTGCTGGTAATGCCTCTCTTAATGCAGCCCAGGACACGGTTGGCTGTCTGAGCTGCGTGTGCATACCCAATAATAGAATACAACCCGTGAAGTGGGAGTTGAGTGCAAATGATTTGATGGTGGATGAAGCTGGATGCAAGATTTTGATGGTGAAATGCAGTTAGTTAGAGTTCCAAAAAGAAAATGGTTGTATCCCTCCAGGTGTTTGCTGGGTAGCACGTGGTGGTCCGGCAGCAGGGCAGCGAGGTGCTTGGCAGGCAGGATGGACCAAGAGAGAAAAAGAGAGAAGAAGTACAAGATATCCACCCCATTTATAGGACTGCTTGGCAGGAAGTGGGAGGGGGCTAAACATGACACCTGGGAGCACAGGTCAGACCACCCCCCAGGGAGGAGTCAGGATAAGGCTCCAGGTAGGCTTAACTCTTTACAAAAAGAAATTTTACTCTGGTTCAAGGAAATGAAAATTATATGTATTGCAAGAGTAGCTGAGGATTTGCAAGCTACTTCAAGTGAGCTGGTCATGGGTGTATCTGCTGAAACTCATGGATTCTACAGAAGGAAAAGGAATACAACACCATGCCTCAATTGGTAAACCATAAAAAGAGAGCTAACAAGAACTTGGCACTTCCATACACAGCATCAACTACCACACCACAAACCCGTTGAATCATGGAATAGTTGAGATTGCAAGGGATCTCCAGAGATCTTTACATTTATATTTCCAGGCAGTGGTAGGGCAGATTGACATCTGTGAAGAGAGGATAGGGCTGCCCTGTGCCAGACATAGACAACAGAAGGGCCAGTCTGGAGAGTTAACCTTCCCTCTTTCACAGATTGTTTCCCAACCCACATTCCTTTGTCCAGCAGCAACCTTTAAATCATGTACCTGTCTCTCACCATGTCTGGGGGGAATCTGGATCCAAGGCCAGACAGATGTGTTGCACTCATGGCTGCCTGCCTTGGAGTCAATCTACCAGCTGCTGCAAGAATTGTGCAGAGATTCAGGAGCAATGATCACAGGTGGGCTTGACATATGATCTCAGAGTGGTGAAATAAAAACATCCAGCTGCCATGTCATTCCTTTCCACCAGAGATTCTTTGACAAAAAAATTAGAAGAAAATTATAAAGCAAGCAAACAAAACAAACAAAAAAAAAATTGCCAAGGGAACAAGGCACGAGAGAGGCAGGACAAAGGGGAGAAATTCTTGGAAAAACATGTCCCTCTCCTGACACGTCTCAGTTATGTGCAGAAAGCCTGTGAGAAACAGTGAACCTGTGACAGCAGAAACATCCCAAAGAGAGCAGTGTGTAGGGGGAGCAAAATTAATAATAAAGCCCTGTGGAATTTGTGAAGGTTCAGCACAAAAGCTTGAAGCAGTCTTTTGAGAAGCCGAATCAGCTTTAATTACTGTACTCTGAGTTATTCTTTTAAACGCTTTTGCAGTGGAAGTCTCACAGTCTGAGGGAGGGCAATGCTGCTCTCTGCTATCATTTCACTTCATTGTTACAGGCTTCAGCACACAGTGAACGTGCTTAAGGACAAGCAGATCCTCAACGTCTTTCAATTCAAATGTGTTTTCCCCCTCCCCCTCCTTTTCATTAACAGCACCCAGGAAGAAAAAGAACTACTTATGGCAAGGTTTTCTCCTTTTTTTTTTTTTTTTTTTCTTCTTTTCCTTTTTCTTTTGGCAGCCTGGGTGAGGCCTTTTGCATTCACTGCTCCTTGTTATCTAAAAACCAATGTAATAGAGATACATAGATGCTCATTACTAGTAGCTGTGCCATCTTAATGATACCTATAATGGTATTTTCAGCTCATAATAGACAGCGGATGATCTGTGCTGAATAGTGAATGTGGTGCTTGATTTTTCCTCTCACTTCAGCAAAATCAGTGAAATATCTCCCCAGTTTGCAACAATGAGAAAGAGGGAACAATCCGCTCCCCGCGGTGGCTTTCCAGAGCCTGGTCACTACAATGCCTCACTCATCAACAATAACAGAGGGGTTATTTCAGCAAGAAGGTAGAATGTTCTGGGTTTCTAGGCCTTAGACACTGATAAGAGAGAAGTTACATTCTTCAGAGTGAACAGGATTTGTAATTCTACAGAGAGGAAAAAGTGAGAGGATGAGGAGGGGAAGAAAAGTGGGAGGGGAAATGTAACCATTCTTGATCTGCTGCTAGAAGGTGATGAAACCTAAGCAGGAAAAGAAAGCTTAGCCAAAATATGATTGGTGTTCCACTCTTTTTTTT